>JAJOZX010003499.1:0-503914 GCA_023014485.1 Bathynomus jamesi
TGCTCTGCTCTTCTTTCCCTCCTCTTTCCCATTCCGACGGCTCATTTGCGTCTCTTCTCCTGACGAAGCTGAAATCTTCGCTGGACTTTCACCTCCAACTCAACCATGTACGATTCCGTTGCTGTTCCTCCATCTCCACCCAGCTTTGACTTTATTATCTTTATTATGTCTGAAATTAGAATCTTCTAAAGATGTTGTTTCTGCCCTATCTGCGCTCAACTCTAGGAAGGCGTTTGGTCCTGATAGTGTTCCTTCTGTTGTTCTCAAGAACTGTTTCTGTGCTGACACCGTGCCTAGGCAAACACACTCGTCTTTTTGTTTCATCTGGTACGTTTCCTTCCTGCTGGAAGTTCGCTTTCATTCCTGTTCCAAAGAAGCGTGACCGCTTTCAACCCTCCAACTATCGTCCAATTGTTTTAATTTCCTGCTCTTCTAAAGTTTTTTAATCAATTCTCGATAGGAAGATTCTTGAATACCTTTCTAATCACAATCTTTTTTCAAATGTTCAATATGGATTCCACAAGGGACGCTCCACTGGCGATCTTCTTGCATATTCTTTCGCTTTTGGTCATCCTCTTTTCGGAATTTTGGTGAAACTTTTGCTATTGCGGCAGACATATCAAGAAATTTTGATAGAGTCTGGCACAAATCTTTAATTTCCAAACTGCCCTCCTTCGGTTTCTATCCTTCTATCTGTCTTCATCTCTAATTTCCTTTCTGGCCGATCTATAGCTGCTGTTGTAGATGGCCACCATTCTTCTCCTAAAGCTATTAACAGTGGTGTGCCTCAGGGTTCTGTCCTGTTACCCACTGTTTTCCTTTTATTTATGAATGATCTATTAAGTCGCACTTCAAGTCCTATCCACTCCTTTGCCGATGATTCTACTCTTCACTTCTCCAATCGCTTTATAAAGAGTCCATCACAACAGTCACTCCATGCTTCGCGTAGGACGGCTATGGTACACCTGAACTGTGATCGTTCTATCTCTGACGGGTAGAGAAAACCTAGTGGCTTTCAATGCCTCAAAAACTCAGTTTCTCCATCTGTCTACTCGTCACAATCTTCCACATGACTATCCCCTTACCTTCAACAATACACAACTCAATCCTTCCTCTTCTCCTACATTCTTGGCGTTTCCTTTTCTCGTGATCTTTGTTGGAAAGATCACATATACTCTTTTTCCAAAGCAGCTTCGAAGAGGTTATGTGTACTGTACCGCCTCCGCAGTTTCTTTACCCCTGCTCAGTTGCTCTCTCTGTACAGGGGTCTTGTCCACCCCTGTATGGAGTATGCTTGTCATGTGTGGGGTGGCTCAACCCATACACCCCTACTTGACCGGGTGAAATCAAAGGCTTTTCCTCATCAATTCCCCGCCTCTTGTTGGCTGTCTTCAATCCCTCTCTCTTCGCCGCAATGTTGCTTCACTCTCTCTATTATCGCTGTTATAACGGACACTGCTCTTCTGAACTTTCTAACTGCAGTAAGCAGTACCAGACTTTCGACACCTTCTCATTCCTTTTCTGACCAACCTTTTACTCTCACGCAAGGGTTAATAGGTATTTTTAATCTTTCATCTACTCACCCGGTCAACTCTGGAACAATCTTCCTCAATCCATCTTTCCCCCTGTCTATGACCTCCAGTCTTTCAAACGCAGTGTGTGCAGACACCTCGAAAACCCTGGGCCTTGATTTTGGCTCTTCTTCCTCTGTTGTGGGGAATGGGGTGCTTTTGTGGGCATTGCCCTTGACCCCCAACTTCCTGTCAAAAAAATATATATAATAATAATTATACGCCGTTTCTGTCCTGTCTGTCCGGCATTGTTCTCGGAAATCGCTCGACGTAGGGCACTCATCGTTACACCGTTGGAAAGGTCTCTGTTTTGGAAGGACCTTAAGGATATTTATTTTTCGTTTCCACACGCGCATACGCAACCTTTAAACGAAGCCAGATAGAGAAAACGTTCATAGAAGAAAATGCTTTTGGTCAGTTTATGCCGAATATTGTGAGAAGTTTTTACCGGGTGCGTGCGAGCATGCGCATGCGGAATTCTAACCGAAACCAGATAGAGAAGAAAACGTTAGGTTAATAATAAATACAAAATAAAACATATACACGGTGGCAAACAATGATTACCCCCTCGACCCTTGCACAGATGAAACTAATAGAGGTAAAAAAAAAACGGATTGTTGCATCTTTTAGACAATTTAATTTTACGTCTAAACAAAACCACTCAATAGTTGGTGTTGCCTCCTTGTGCTCGGTGGACGGCTTCAAGTAGGCAAGGGCATGAGGTGAGGAGAGACTCGAAAAGGTTAGTGTCGTACTCAAGATTTTGGAGAAATGTTTCGATGTGCTGCTCTATGGTCCAGTGGTAGAATCTTTCAGGATCCATCTTGAAGACCGAGTGGAATCCCTAATGCTTGCTGAACCACCAGCCACCCGATTCTGCCGCCGGTCCATGGAGCAGCACATCGAAACAATCCTCCGAAATCTTGAGTACGACACTAACCTTTTCGAGTCTTTCCTCACCTCCTACCCTTGCCGACTTGAAGCCGTCCACCGAGCACAAGGAGGCAACACCAACTATTGAGTGGTTTTGTTTAGACGTAGAATTAAATTGTCTAAAAAATGCAACAATCAGTTAATCAGTTTTTTGTACCTCTGACCCCCCCCCCCCCCCCCCCCCTGCACAGATGAAATTGATAATCATTGTTTGCCACTCCTTACTCGGGAAACGAAGTGCATTTTTGTGCAAGAACAAGAAAATTACCAACCTAACCTAACCTTATTGTTAAATCATGCAGCAGCTCTTCTCTTTTTGTGTTATGTGAAAAACTCTTGCAACAACATCTGGCTTATGTTCTCGTCTTTGATAAGCTTCAATGCTTTGCACAATTTCACTCCCTCTTGCATTGCGAGTAAACGTAATAAATAGACCCGGCTTTCCAAATGTTCTTAGAGTTGCCAAAGGGTCTTGCTAATTCTGATGCATTTATGGCCTGTTTCTGATTAATCAGTTAATCATTGTTTCGAATTTAATCATTAATTAATCAAAAAATATTTTTAGAAAATGATGGGAAGTGATTAATTTTCCTCATAATTTCAGCATCATTTTACCTTAAATTTTGTAATGTATCATTTGAATTTGGAACCTTTTTGTATGTATAAACTGTCTAATCCGCCCATGCCTGATTTCTTGAACTAAAGCAAACTAAATGTTTGAGCAAAGTGTTTTCTTCGGTCTTATCTCACGTAACAGAAACATTAAAACTCTCTCTTATTCTTTTCAGAAATATTTAAATTTTAATAATTTTTAATCAGTTAATCATTGATTAATTACAAAAATTTCATCATTCATAATTTTTCCTAAAAATGATTAATTCACCATGCCTAGGCGGCTAGGCCCCTAGCTGCATTACTCTCGGGCTGCCTTGATAAAGGTACGGCATAGGAGTGAATAGAACAGTAAGTGCGAATTAAAAGATTATTAATAAATAAAAGGAAAAGAGTTGGTGACAGGAAAGAACCCTGAGGAACAACTCTGTTAATAGCTTTAGGAGAAGAACAGTGGCCATCTACAACCGCAGCTATAGATCGGCCAGAAATGAAATTAGGGATGAAGGCACAGATAGAAGGATACAAACCGAAGGAGGGCACTTTCGAAATCAAAGATTTATGCCAGACTCTATCAAAAACTGGTGTACACACACACACACCACACACACACACACACACAACACACACACACACCAGCTTTTGATAGAGTCTGGCACAAATCTTTAATTTCGAAAGTGCCCTTTTTCTGTTTCTATCCTTCTGTCTGTGCCTTCATATCTAATTTCCTTTCTAGCCGATCTATAGCTGCGGTTGTAGATGGCCACTGTTCTTCTAAAGCTATTAACAGTGCTGTTCCTCAGGGTTCTTTCCAGTCACCCACTCGTTTCCTTTTATATATATATGTATATATATATATTAATGGTGTACCGATTAATCAGCATCGAAGAAGCGGCCATTTGGGGTGCATCGGCTAAATTTAGCCGATTCTCTTACCGATTATTTGAAATTTTAAAATTTTCACTACGAAACAAAATCTATATTTATAGAAATTTGAACATACAAAAAACACTATTTATGATAATGTTTTCTAATTTCAAAGTGTAATTATATAAAAAATATTTTATATTTACGAAAAAGGGAAAGCTTAATAAGTTAAGTTGCCCATAAATTTACATTTTCTCTACTTTGTAATCTCTAATCTCTGAATATTATAAACTATTGTAATCTCCTACTCTATATTAATTAATACTAATTCTATATTAAGTTGGGATCACCTGAAGATCAGGGACCTCAGCCTTCTTTAGTTAGCCTTATAAGGCTAACTAACGAAGGCTGGGGGCAGGGCCGACCCTAGCTTCTGAGGGGCCCTGTGCAAGATGGTTGGGGGGCCCCCATTCCTTACACAACCCTCCCAGGGCCCCACATATGTTTCTGATTTTCTATGAGGACATCATCTTGATAAAAGCAAACACCCAATATTTTATATATATATATATATATATATATATATATATCATATATATAAACATGAAGGTAAATCAGTATCAGTGTTTTTATTATTTAAAGAATTACAAATATTGAAAATTCCAACGTAGAGTATAAATTTGAAATGATTTTAATGTGGAGAAAATGATAAGCAATGGCGGAAAATAAAATTGACAATTGTAAGTATAGTTTGATAAAATGATAAATAAGAGAAGAAGAAGAAATAAAGGAAAATTGTTGAAGCCAACTGCAACCATGATTAGAAAAATTAAGAAAAAACATCAATGTTTGTCAAACCATAAATACCAGTACTCTGAAGTGCTTATAATCTGTACCTCCTTGATTTTCTCGAGGCAAATTCTTCAATAATACTATCATAAAAGACAGCTGCCTGCTAATCTCTTGATTAATGATGACGTCTCTATGACAGTACTACATGAGGCGCCGCTGAGGTGACGGATGGTCAGATTTATTTGTTATATGTCTCGATATTATGATCAATAAAATGATGATGTAATAGAGAGTTGGTATATTAGACATAATTGATATATGCCGTATAATAACCAAAAAAATACACCGTCACAAAAAATAAACTGGTACCCGAACAGAAACACTGATAATAATATCGTATACCGCGCACACGCCACATTACATACATAGAGACGAAAAAAATTAAACGAAGAGAATTTTAACAGTGACAGTTCTGAACACACACTGACAAAAAGTAGCCTACAAATATAAATATAATAATACACGCTTATTTATGCTGCTTATTTACATTCTTTTATGAGGTTTTGTGTCATTTTTATAAGTTTGGTGATGCTATAGCAACTAAAATGAATTTTGGAGGGGCCCTCTAATTGATGGGGGCCCTGTGCAGCCGCACAGGCCCCATATAGCTGGGGCCGGCCCTGGCTGGGGGCCCTGATCTTCAGATGATCCTTAAGTTGTACTTTATAATTTTTATATTAAACCATCTTATTATGTTGATTTTATTTTAAGTATTTTAATAATTTTGTATATCCATTTTTTATTCCAATTTCTCACCAGGGACTTGAAATTTTAATGAAAAATTTTGTTGCTGTTAACATTGTTGAAAAAAGAAAATACGTTCGACATAAGGAAAAGCAATTACTTTAAATATTGGTATTCAATTTATGAAACTAAACTCAAATTATTTTATCATTTTACTGAGTAATAAAACTTCTTAACATCATTTTATCTACGGTATATGAGTACCAAATTCTGGTGCTGTATATTGTAGAGTGCGCGAAGGAAAAACATTTTAAAAAAAATTTGAAACGAAAACATGAAAATTGAAAGTTTTCACATTAGATTAGTAAAATTTATGAAGGGAAGTGATTTTTTAAGATCTAGGCAAAGAATCGGCATCGCCAGTTTTACGTGGCATCGGCTAAATTTTGGAATCGGTACATAAAAAAAAATATATATATATATAATATATATGATTTTTAAATTATACTTACAAGCTGCTCACGTGGAAAAAAATAGTCCATTATAAATTGCACATACATTTCATAGTCTTCCTCCTTTACAAGTTCAATTCTAAAATCGTTTGGGTCATAGATCTTTTTTTCGATACCTGCAGGGGAAACAAAGCCATAATTTCAAATACAAATATCGAAAATCTTTAAAATTTCAGTTTTAGGTTCATAATAACTTAGAAAACTAATCTGCTTCTGCAGAAACGGTATATTACAACATATTTTAAAAACTTCAACATGAACGTTGACGCTTTGACGGTGTGTATTATGAGGAAAAGACAGTTTTGAGTGTCTCACCTTTTGTTTGGGCATTAATTTGCGAATCCTTTTCTTTTGTGGAAGCCATGACGATTAAGGACGTTCTTTCTTAAATTAAAATTTTATGAACAAAATCTGAAAAAAAGGTAAAAATTTTTAAAAGAAAAACGTTGCAAGACGTTAACACTCGACAAAAACGCACTTTGGCCTATTAAAGTATTAAGAATGCAAAACGACATTGCTTTACAGATAACAGCTATCTCTCTATCAACAAAACATCTCATAATAAATTTAATCTACAAAATTTTCAAGGGTATACACACACACACAGTATATACAGTATGTGTGTTTCTATTACATGGCACTAATAGAAAACGATATTTTAGGAGGGACAATTGTCTACTGAGCACAATGGCATAACATTTATCGTAGTTGCATGAAAATTGTGGATTTTATGGGCAATTTGGGAAAAATGGTGTTAGGCGTTTTATGTACTCAGGTAAAATTTCGAGTTGGTCTCGTTTGCAGATCTAGCCTAGGGGGTGGCATGTTCTCCCCCCTCCCCTCACAATCCGCTCACAGTAGTAATGATTTTTATTTATATAATATGATTTCTACTTATTTATAATTATATTTCTTCCTATTTCTACTTTTCTACTTATTTATAATTATATTTACTGTATAGAACTTATACTGTACTGAAACTTTAACCGTTTACCTAATTGAATTTTGTTTGCACTGACTCGGGCAGCGTCTGTCTAGTGAGGCCAAACAGAGGGGAGAACGAAACACGAATTACATTTTATACGAGTTCATTCAATTAAAATTTTGAAACAACGTGATTAAAGTCGGGGCGGTTAAGGTAAATAAGTACATACTAAAGAGAAATTTCGTTTGCCTGAACCGACTACAATTCACTGAAATTACATCAAACAAGTAGTATGAAACACAATGTGGCATTCGACCACGATCCGAAACGAAAATCAATTGAGACGTACCCCATTTGTATGACGTACCAACTGTACTGAATAGCTTATTTTAAAAACTCTCTTCTTTCAGCAGTTAATATATAACATAACAAATTTCATTAATAATCCTAATTCGTTTACAACAGCAGTTTTACTGTAAATGTACAGATGTCATAAATGTACTGTATTCTCCAATAATTAAAATGTCTCTTTTATAAACAACAACACGAACTTTAACATCTACAAAACTTAAAAAATTCTATAAATACAATTGAAAAGAATAATTTTTTGCGGTGTTTAATAAAAAATTTAATCCCATAATAAATTATGTATTAATAACATTTTCATTTAGAGTCAACAGTAACTTCAGTTATGAACAAAATGTGTCTACACCAGTCATGATTAACCCGTAAACAACGACTGCGAAGTAAATGATTAGAAGACAAATTCCTTTATTATTATTCTCATTATGTATAATTTCAAGGCCAATCCTTTGATATGCATTTCATGTACCCAAAACATACACACGAGCAACAGAAAGTGTGTAAATAATGCGATAAAAGTTTCGGACATTTTCACTACATGACAATAAAAACTGAAAATTAATTTAAATATTATCTTCCTATCCTGGGTCATATGATCTATATGCTATTGTCTACTCTATACTATAGCATCCTCCTTAATATCTATTAAGAAGGAGGCTGAACAGTTGCACGTAAAATTACTCATCCTATCTTGGGTCATATGGTCTATACTCTATACTATGGTCTATAGCAGTGGTTCCCAACCTTTTCACCACAAAGGACCCCTTTTATTTTTATTTTTTTCCCACAGACCCCATGTTTTTGAAAGATTTCGTCTACCAAACAAACTGTTTTTATTAACTAATAATTAACTCGTTTTCTCATTTTTCACTATCAAATAAAGGACATATAAGAGAGTATGCAATTAAAATACAGCCTATTAAATAAAGTAGTAATAATTCCAGCCAAGAGCAAGGAAACTTGAAATTTTAGCCTAAGCGCCCTTATCGTGGGTAAATGAAATGTACGATTTCCATTGGAGCCTCTCGAAATATTGAAAGCTCACGGACCCCCAGTACTACCTTCGCGGACCCCCAGGGGTCCGGGGACCCCAGGTTGGGAACCACTGGTCTATAGTATAGAAGGAGGAGGGGCAGGAAGGAGGGGCCAAGGGCAAATACCCGCAAAAGCATCCTCCATAGAAGAAGAGCGTCAAAATCAAGGTCTGGAGTTTTCGAGATGCCTGGACACTGAGTTTGAAAGATGGGAGGTCATAGATAGGAGGAAAGATGGATTGAGGAAGATTGTTCCAGCGATGACCGAAGAGTTGACCGATTGAGTAGATGAAAGATTGAAAATACCGATTAACTCTTGCGTTAGAGAGTTAGACAGAAGGAGTGAGAAAGTGTAGAAAGTCTGGTGCTGTGTGCTCTCAAAGGAGGAAGCATGCAGTTAGAGAGTTCAGAAGAGCAATGTCCGTTATAATAACGACAGTAAAGAGAGAGTGAGGCAACATTGCGGCGAAGGGAATTGATGAGACGAAAAGCTTTTGATTCCTCCCGGTCAAGTACGGCTGTGTGGGTTGAGCCACCCCATACAGGGGCGCACAAAAGCCCTGTGCAGGGACAGCAACTGATTGGGTTTGAAGAAACCGCGGAGGCGGTACAGCACACGCACACATAACCTCTTAGAAGCTGTTTTGGAAAGAGAGTATACAGTATGTGATTTTTATAGGAAAGATCACGAGAAAAAGAAACTCCAAGAATGTTAAGAGAGGAGAAAGAATTAAGTTGTTGAAGGTTAGGGGATAGTCACGTGGAAGATTGTGACGAGTAGACAGATGGAGGAACTGAGATTTTGAGGCGTTGAAAACCACAAGGTTTTCGCTACCCCAATCAGATATAGCAGAAAGATCAGAGGTCAGATGTCTCATAGCCGTCCTACGCGAATCATGAAGTGACTGCTGTGAGGGACGCTTTGAGAAATTGGTGGAGAAGTGAAGAGTGGAATCATCGGCATAAGAGTGAGTAGGAGGGGAAGTGTGACTTAAAAGATCATTAATAAATAAAAGGAAAAGAGTGAGAGACAGGTCAGAACCCTGAGGACAACCACTGTTAATAGGTTTAGGAGAAGAACAGTGGCCATCTACAACCGTAGCTATAGATCGGGCAGAAAAGAAATTAGAGATGAAGGCACAAATAGAAGTATAGAAGCCTAAGGAGGGCAGTTTCGAAATTAAAGATTTGTTCCAGACTCATCAAAAGCTTTCAATATGTCTAACGCAATAGCAAAAGTTTCACTGAAATTCTGAAAGGAGGATGACTAAGAGTCAGAGAGATATGAAAGATCATCGCCAGTTGAGCGCCCCTTGTGGAATCCATACTGACGATCTTAAAGAAGAGTGTGAGAAGAAAAGTGTTTAAGAATTTTCCTATTAAGGATAGATTCAAAAACTTTGGAAAGGCAAGAAATCCAGCAGGAAAGAAAAGTACCGGATGAAAGAGAAAGGCGAAAGAGTTTGCAATTTTTGTCCTGTTCACTCCTATGTCGATGATTCCACCCTTCACTTTTTCACCGCTTCACAAAGCGTCCCTCTCATATATCAATCACGCGAGACGGCTATGGTGCACCTAAGTAGTACGTATAGGCGCAAAAGGGTAGAGTGCAATTGCAATGTTGCAATGATCAATATGGCAAGACCCCTTCCCCCACCACTTGTTGCAAGACCCCTTCCGTTCTCCCTTTGTTGCGAGCCCCCAGTCCTGTACCGCTCAAGTGCTTTGTACCAAAGTTCATGATATTTCCAAGAGTAAACCTTCTAAATAAGCATCAAGTTCTAGACCATTCTCGCCTTGTTTAGTCCTACACTCGGTAAACGGGGGGGGGGGGGGGGGTTCCGTCGAGCAGAGCTGTGTATACGTATTGAAGAACCGTATCAAAATAAAGCATATCCGTAACATGCGCGTCTAATATAGGCTTCAGCTTGCGGAAACCGACGATTTCAAACATTCTGTCGAGGATGAAACGGTTTCGCGTAGGGACAAGAACGTTATTATTAGAAGCATTCTTCCACATCAATCGTATATCAATGCATGGCTGATCGTTATTTATACACAACGTACAAACAATGGCATATGAGGGGGTATCACTAATCGCTCTCTTCTTGTACCTACACCTGCAGGTATTTATAACGATCCTCACTCCACTTCTCAACTACCACGAAGACTCTATTCATCTCCTCAACACTTAAATAAACAACATTCCGTTTACCAGAGTTTGTTTGTCTACAAGTCTTTTCCATTACATCGTTAATAGCACCGGTTTTACGCCTGAACACGCGCAATGACTTCGTCACGGACGCATCGTACACGGCATTGAGAATACGACTCAAAGGAAGCTCCATCGTATTCTATTGTGAGGAGTGCACGTCCAGTCGGTTGAAGCTCTGAAATGACTATGAGCCACAGGTGGGCGGATCGGTTCGACGAGAGGTGTTGAGGAGTGAGTCATACCATAAGCTGATAAATCGTGTACGGCGTTGTTCCAACGTAAAAGATTCATGTGGATACTTGTACCCCATTATCCTGGGTAGGTGTTTTGAGAAATTTTCCATCTGCGATACATGAAGCAATACCGGTTTTAATGTTTTATCACTCGCACTCCCCAGAATGCGCATCAGACATTTTCGTTCAGGGGAATTATCACGAACTAAACATTGTATTCGCACTCTGGCGCACTATTTGAGAGAAACATATGTCCATATTTTTCCTTTTTGCTTAGCAGACTATACTCGTCTCTAAATTCTGTTCAAAACTCACGCAGGCCTTTAGCCACAACTTCACTACAAACCTCGTCATGATATATATTAAAGTAGTGGAAAAATACTTCAGATTCTCCATTATGACAAGATTTACATTTTCAGTCGCAGGGTACGAGTACTCGGTATGATGCAACATGACATAATACCGCTTGTCAACCACTCATCAACAAGACTCACTAACCATAACCGTTGTTTCTCTTTTGCACGTGTTGTTTCTTCCACTTCACGGTATATGTAAGGTTTTATGAAGTTTAGTCCTACAACATAGTCCAATACATCGTTTGTACCACGAAATCCTGCAATGCTCTCGCCAAAATTGCCATATAATATTTGTACCTCTTGTTCTTCAAGGTTCGCACGGTTCAATGTAGCCTTAAAAGTATCAAAAGAGGGTGGAATAGGGAGCCATTGAGTATCCACCACATTTTCACACTGCCGAATACCACTTCATAAACGTCGAACACGCAATGTTAAAGGTAACCATTACTATTTTTCGTCTACGTAGAATTTCGTCAAATACACGTCTGAGATCCAGGGCTTGCAGCGGCCAACTGAGCACGCAGGGTAGAGATATGCCCAGGTAGTAGCAGGAGTCACATGACCATTGATCGATCATACAGGGGGCGGAGCATAGAACTTTCTCCTGTACACACACACACACACACACACACACACACACACACACACACACACACCGAATTATTCAAGGTATATATTTACAAATACGTGTAATAAATAAACAAACATATCGTTAACAAGTAGAAATATATATACACATATATTTGTGCCCCTAAGTTCCTTCACGCGCCCCAGCTTCTTCGCCCGAAAACTGTGGGTCCCTACAGTTAGTTGGGGCGGGTGGTCGCCCTGATCTTCCAAGCGCACTAGATCCTTCATCGATTCAAAATTAACGACCCGCCGATTCGCCTGGTTGAGCGTGATATCCTTAGCTTTCACGATATATTTCATATCCTCCCCCACCCTCACCCGTACCCTATACGTTTTTGGCCCTGTTGAGACAAATGAGTCGGCGTATGCGATGTCTCCATACTGATCCTTGATCTCATCAGTCAACTCTCCGAGGAATTCACCAATAGGCGGCATGTATTCACCCTCCTTCGCTGTGAATATCACACTATCTGTATCGGCGTACAGAACCCTCCGCCCAAGAGACTGCAATAGACCCCAAAGTTTGATGCTTGTGTAGGTCGTTGTGAAGCTGGCTACAGGTATGTTCGTAACACGCGATGTGTTTGTGGCCATTTCGGTAATGTACTTTATTATGTACGTATTACCTACATTCACGGTCTCCATGACCTCTTTGTTGGGAGCGTTGGCATAATCCCAGACGTCACTTTAACTTTGGGCCAAATGAACGTTCCCCTTGCCTGTATTCTGTGCAAATTTTCCCCAAAGACTGTTTAGACAACTTTACACTAAAGCGCTTGCCTGGGTTCTTTACAATTTTGGAACGGTCAAACTGTATCTCTTCACGGTTACAGTAACGCTGAATATAAGCCGATTTTTCATCTTCGGTATCAACTCCTCTCGGATACCCTGATGCCTCTACCTTATCCTTCAAAAAATTGCTTATGTATGGCGTGAAAAGGTTAGTAGCTTCTGAAACATGCACACCTCATATATCTTCAATATTCTGTAGCCATGGCGAACGGCTTGGTCCAGCTCAGGGCTTGTATATACGCCTCTGATTTTACGCTGGTTGGTTGTGATTACAAGTCCCATTGTTCTCCTCTGCGCACTTCACGCACAGGGGAAACAAGAGTTTGTGGTCTATAACGACGGGTATGATCGGCATCCATAAATCGCGAGTGGGAGCACAGCTACGAAAGAAAGACCCAATAGTACTTGTTGAAATTTGTTGAGAACACCTCGATGGTGGGCAGGTCAGGTCCTACCAGTTTTTCAGGTGCATCCAGTGGCGTATTAAGGGGGGCCAGGGGACCTGGCCCCAGGGCACAGCTGTTTTGAGGGCCGATGTTTATAATGATATCAATGATAAATTTGGAATGCTCAACAATATCTCTCAACTAACTTCAGAGGAAGCATCAAAAGCAACAAAAAATCTGGCTAGTCCATTACCCAAATGATTTTGAGGACAGCTTCTCATTTGAGTTTCAGCATTTTGTACTGTTTGTTAAACAAAACGCTTTAGCTGGCACTCACCCATTAGGAGTACTACAGGAAATTCACAAATTGAGGGCTGTTTTCCAAATGCTTTCATCGCTTATCACATTTATTTGTGTTTGATGATGTCAAATGCAACTGCGGAGCGTTCTTTTTCTCATTGAGCCTGATTAAAAATGTTAAACGTCAAATACTAACCCAAAAGAAATTGCAAAGTCTGTCATTGTTATGCATAGAAAACGATATTTTGCAGAATTTAAATACTGAACTTGTGACTGGAAAGTTTAATGATATGAAGCAGCGCAAAAAACTTTTGTAGACTGATGGTGGATGTGTTTGTGATCAACTTTTTTACAGTAGATTAGTAGTGGACTTGTAGTTGTGTAATTGGTTTGATGTACTTGTAGCAGCTTGGTATATGTGTAAAACTTGCATTATTTGATTTAGAAATAAATTATTTTATTAATTTACATGACTCGAAGATTTATGTTGTTGAGGGGCCGGAAGAATATTTTGGCCCCAGGGCCCAAAAATCTTTAATACGCCACTGCCAGTAATCTATCATAAGCACATCCCTACCTCATTTCTGGTAGCGTTCAAGGAATTTATGCATGCAAGGGGGAGGGGGCGTCTCTCGCGCATCAGGTTTCTGCTTATACAGTGGAACCTTGCTCAACGAGCATAATTCGTTCCCGAACTGTGCTCGTTATGCAAAATGCTCGTTAAGCAAGGCAATTTTTTCCATAGGAATCAATGTAAAATATGATAATGCGTTCCATGCTTAAAAAATACTTAAAATAATATTTATAATATTTAAAGGCGTTTTTTAAATTATTATTGCATGAAATGAAAAGATTATTAATAAAAATTAACCCAAAAGAGAATGTAAATAATTAGTAAACGGTGAAATTTATAAATAACTTACGAAGAGAGAAGGTGCTCCTGACGCACGCAAAGGAAATGAAGAGACAGGGAGGAGGAGAGGGTTATTGAGGGGAAGGAGGAGAATCGTCTTCGTTCAATGCAATAACATTCTCGACGAGCTCACAGTCACTAGCTTTAAATTTTTTAGAGGCACTTTCACTTTCTTTGGATCCTTTTTCACGAGGAAACTGTCTAGAGACATTTGTTTCGTCTACGCTTTAAATTTTGACGAAATATTTGCTCGTTAAGCAAAGTGTCGCTCGTTATGCAAGGTAATTTTCCCCCATTCTTTTGGCTCGTTATAACGAATTTCTCGTTATACGAGGCACTCGTTAAGCAAGGTTCCTCTGTATATATATATATATATATATATATATATATATATATATATATATATTATATATTATTAATACTGGTACCATCAATTTTAAATACAGCGGCGACTCCCGCAACGGTTTATTTATATATTTACTGAGGTATCGTACCATCACCTTTTATCCAGGGGATGTATATAGTTCATGTACTGTAGAAAAATACGTGATAAAGGGGAAAACATAGAGAACGATGAACAACAACGTTAATTGTCCTGACCGTGGCACACCTCAAAGCTTTAAATATGCCGTATAAATTAATCACAGACTGCATCAGTATTAGGTTTTCACCTCGTTTATAGTTCATAATTTGAAAACTGTTTATTTCATTAATTCATCTATGATCCATTTAATATCTGAAAAGATATATATATATATATATATAATATTATATATATATATATATGAAAATTATTTCACGAAAGTAACACGTGAAAAATATTTGATGAATAAACCACGAAGGAACGGAAACAGAATGGTGCTCAAGCGCTTTCGTCTAATGACATCCTCAGGAACACTGAAGTACATAGAGTTACAGCCTATATATAGGTTACAAAAAAAAAATATATATATATACACAATAAACAGAGATAAAAATAAAAAATTAAACATTAAAGGATTGTGGGAGGAGCATACAAATTTGTAAGGAAAAACTACCGATTTTTAGCACAAGATCAAATGAATTGTTTCCAACCAATGTCAAAAAAAAAATATACAAATTTATACTGGAAATCTGCCCGGGTTTTAGCACTCTGCCCTTCTTGTTTAAGTTCGATGTATATAAAAATAAATTGAAAAATAAAAGTTATTAGAGTAGCATACAAGTTTACCAAAGATTTAGCGTTCTACACCCTTCTTATCTAAATCTGTTCTGAAGGAATTCAAAACAACAGGATCGAGTTGAAAAAAGACCTTTGCTGATGTTGAAGTTATTTACGGTCTTACTAAAACCCACAAACCTGGCAACTCTGTGCGCCCTATTATTAGCTCGGTGGGCTCTACTACTTATAAACTCTCCAAATGGCTTGTCAAAGTCTTGTCCCCCATTCTCGGAACTATCTCTGATTCACATGTAAAAAATTCCATGGATCTTACTGAAAAATTGAATAATGCACATACTGAAACCAAAGATAGATTGATCAGTTTTGACGTTTGTTCATTGTTTACAAAAGTGCCGATTGACGATATGCTTGACTCTCCCGAGAATTACATAAGTATGACCTGCCACTACCTTCACACATTGTTTTGGAACTTAAGCTTTGCATCAAAGACTGTAAATTCACTTTCAATAACGAGTATTATCAACAAGTTTTTGGGATGGCCATGGGCAACCCCTTGTTGCCCTCCTCTCCAATATTTATATGGAGTTTTTCGAAATTACTTACTTTCCGAGAATCCTGGGGGTTGGCATCCCTTGGTTGCGGTACGTCGACATTTTGTGTATCTGGCCCATGAATCGTGACCTGGATAACTTCCTCCTTCAGTTAAATGATCAAGTCCCCTCCATTAAGTTTACTTTAGAAATGGAACAAGACAACTCAATCCCGTTTTTGGATGTGCGTGTACATAGGGAAACCCTAGGTTTTAAGTTTAGTATCTATCGGGAAAAAAAAATTTGTCCTACGTACACTTTTACTCGGGACATGACACCCCCACTAAGAAGGCCATTTTTTCTTCAATGTTTCTCCGCGCCCTTAGGATCGCCAGTCCGGAATACATCGATGCCGTATTGGAAAAAATCAACGGTATTGGAAGTGATCTGTGTTATCCATCTGCGTTTATGGAATCTTGTCTCAACAAGGCAAAACGAACTTTCTATCGTGTGAATAATAACACTCGTATTTTGTCAAAAAATATTTTAGTACTTCCATTTTTCCCGGGCTTTTTAGGCATTGCTAATGTACTTAAACTTTTGGATATTAATGTAGTATTTTCATAACAATATTGTGAAAAATATCATAGTAAAAAATAGCCCTACCAATAATTCAGGCATTATCTATAAAATTGGTTGTAAACAATGTGATTCCTTTTACATAGGTCAGACGGGAAGGATTTGCACACACGTATAAAACAGCATCAATATTCCGTTAGAACAAGACAGTCGTCCAGTGCCCTTTTTGTCCATTTGTCAGAGTTATCCCACTGTATTAATTGGACTAATGCTTGTTTTATTCCACTCTAGCAACATTGTTAATAGAAATATTCTTGAGTCTGCCATTATCCAACTTACAAATAACTTCAACATAAGCAAAGGTCTTTTTCAACTCGATCCTGTTGTTTTGAATTCCTTCAGAACAGTTTCACATAAGAAGGGTAGAACGCTAAATCTTTGGTAAACTTGTATGCTACTCTAATAAATTTTATTTTTCAATTTATTTTTATATACATTGAACTTAAACAAGAAGGGCAGAGTGCTAAAACCCGGGCAGATTTCCAGTATAAATTTGTATATATATATATATATTTTAATTATCTATGACATTGGTTGGAAACAATTCATTTGATCTTGTGCTAAAAATTGGTAGTTTTTCCTTACAAATTTGTATGCTCCTCCCACAATCCTTTAATGTTTAATTTATTTTTATCTCCGTTTATTGTATATATATATATATATATATATTATTTTTTTTTTCTGTAACCTATATATAGGCTGTAACTCATTATGTACTTCAGTGTTCCTGAGGATGTCATTAGACGAAAGCGCTTGAGCACCATTCTGTGTTTCCTTTCCTTCGTGGTTTTATTCATCATATATATATACACACACACACACACACACACACACACACCACACACACAGGGTGTCCCATAAGTCCGGCATCATAGGAAAAATAATAAAAAAAGGCAAAACAAAAGCTTTTATTTACAGAACGTACTCAATATGTCCACCATTGTTTTCAATACACAAATTCAGACGTGATACCCAGTCAGCAAGCACACGGTGAATGATGTCAGGAGTAATGGTGTTACATGCTCCAATAATGCGCTGCCGCAAATGTTCAACACTCCTAATTTTGTCTGCGTATACCAGCGCTTTCAAGTGGCCCCAGAGATAAAAATATAGTGGCGTGAGATCCGGGCTTCTAGCTGGCCATTCCACAGGCCCTCGACGTCCTATCCAATGACCAGGGAATTGTTGGTACAGGTATTCCCTTACTTGGGTGCTGTAATGTGCAGGAGCGCCGTCTTTGCTGGAACCATGTTGGGAAATTTCCTTCTTCGTTCAAGACACTGGGAAATGCTTCTTCCTTGAGCATACGTAGGTAGGTGCCTCCAGTGACATGTTCATCAAAAAAGAGGGGGCCTATGATGCGATCCTTCCAAATGCCACACCATACCATCACCCGAGATGCACCTTGTTCCTTTGAAGAGGTATACCAGTGAGGGTTGTTTTGAGACCAGTAGCGGGTGTTCTGTCGATTTACCTCACCATTTTCATAAAAAATAGCCTCGTCACTGAACAGAATGGTGGACGGGAAATTGACATCCCGAGCATAGACATTATGGCCTGTAGAAAGAGAAAAATATGAATTATGGTTGTGTGTGTAATAATGCGAGCGAAAAAATTTGCCTGTACAAATGCAAAGAGAACTCAGGGTAATGATATCGAATTAGTGGGTAAGCATCTTATTTTTAATGAAACTACATTTTTCAGTAAAGTGTATAGTTAATTTGCGGAACGGATTGTCACTAGCATACAGTAATTCATTCGAGTTCTTTAAAAGAGATCAGATATCCACATTGTCTTTTACCCCAGTTAGAAACATTTTATCATAAAAGCATAAGATAATTTTCACTCGAATCCAGACCTCTTTACTCTTAAATTTTCACTCCATCTTTAAATTTCTCTACATCCTTTTGACCTCTCTCCTTTGCTATGCTTTAAAACTTTCATTTACCATTTAAATTTTCTTACATGTTTTATCCATTCTTCTTAAACATACATTCTCGTAGCAGCCAGCATGTTTTCGCTGTTTGTAGCGTTTTGTGTCCAATAGTGTATTCCAGATTCGTATCATTTAAATGAACTTTTCGTTTGGGCAATAACTCCAGTAAAATAATGACGTTGCAACGAACAAGAAAAGCTCATGATACATCACTTCAAGACATGTATAGAATTCATTTTAATTTACTGAATAGAAGATAAGTAGCCATCTTATACATGTAGATATATTTTAACTTTTCATACTAAGTGAATGTACACTTAACAAGCTCTTGAAACAACTTGTTCAAAGAGTAAAACTTGATTTATAAAATGGCTTAAAATAATAATAGATGATTTAGCATCATTACTTCTGAATGTGGAAGGCATCATGCGCTTATTCGGTTCTGTAGGTCTTTTTCTGGTTGGCATATATTGTACAGAGTGATGATGGAGCGTTTTATACTAATACTGAGACTAAGTTAGATCGTTAATAATCCGTGAGGAAAAAATCATGTATTATATTAGTAACTGGTGCATACACATACAACTTTTATTTCCCCCCCATAACTAATATAATTAAAGGTGTTAGAATGAAAACACAATCTAATACAAAACAAGGAATTTATTATCAGCACAAATACCATACACAGAAAATAGTTAAAAGTGCATGGTAAACAGGGGTACAAAGAAAATATATATATTAACGCTCATGATAAAAGAAAGATCTAACAGAGACATACATAATTAAATACGGTTAAGCATTACAAGTATGTAGTCGATACAGTATCCAAAGGGTACGGTGTCGTAACTGCAAGGTACCTGATATCTTTTTCTGTAGGTGTTACGACACATTTTCGTTCCCTTAAGCTCCTGCACGCCTCCTAGCGTCTGGGCTTGAAAATTTGTGTTCCCACAATCAAGTGCGATGGCAGGGCACCCCCATCTTCGTCATCTTCTAATCTCACTAGATCTTTGAGTGGATTAAATTTGACGGTTTGCAGGGTTTAATGCCTTTAGCTTTCACGATGTACTTGAACTCGTTCCCCACCCTCACGTGTATCCAGTAAGTTTTTGGGCCTGTTGAGAGAAAAGAATCGGCATGGGCACTATCCCCAGATTCTGTACTCATTTCGTCAGCCAGACTCTGTACTGAACGGACGCATTTCCTGAGCTCTCTGATATTGCATCTACTTTTGCGTATTGCGAAGAATTTTACTTTTGGAAAGTTTTGAATTTTATATACTTGCGTTTATATTCACATTGTTATAGTTAAGTAATTGAATATTAGTGGTTTTTAGCGATTTAGAAGTTTTCATAGCGTGCCGGCTTAATTTAACTTAAACTTGTGATGGTTATAAACTAATTTTTAACTGCGCGATGCCGTCGCAGAAAGCGTCGTGTGTTCGGTGTTGGGTAAACTGGTGGTATTCGGAATTTAAAGATTATAACGGCGGTCCTATGGTGATTACCGAGAGATCAGTTTGTTTCTTTTGCGAGTTAATGGAGGAAATAGTTGACATAAAACGCAGTGTACGTGAGGTAACGGAAAGACTTAGAACGCTTGATGAGGGCAGGGGTAGAGCTACGGTTGACGAAAGCCGAACCAATACTAACGTTGAAGACGTTAGTAATTTGAAGGGTGAGGTGCGTAATCTAGTTTCTAGTTTAGGTAGCTTGTCGGGAAGGTTGGATAGAGTTGAGGAAGGGATTAAGGTTGGTCCGAGATTAGTAGATGGGGAGGGATTTAGAGAAGTTAAGGGTGGGGCTAGGCCGCGTACGTTAGGTGATAGGAATGCCCCCCTATCGAGGTTTCGAACCCTTTCGCCCATTTGGAAAAGGACGTGAATGAGGGGAAACTATTTTAAATGGGGACTCTTTAGTGCGCCATATGGACAAAGAGTTCGTTGAACGGCATCCAACCAAAGGAGGAGGGTCTGTCTCCCAGCGGCCAGGGTTGACAGAGTTAGAGACGAGGTGGACAGGATTGACGTTGCCTCCCGTCACTCGATGTTGGTGACGATGGTAGGGGGCAACGACTCGTATAGGCCCGATACGAGAGTGCCTGATCTTTTGAGAGATATAGGGGGTTAATTAGGTTCCTAAAGGCGAGGTCAGATAGGTCTTTAGTTCTAGGTATTACCCCTAGGCACGGTTTGGGTCTTAGGATTACGTCTGAAACAATATTTTTGAATACTAAATTAGAAGAGATTTGTGGTGAGGAAAATGTACTCTTCGTAAAGCTGTGGTCCGAATTCAGTGATCCTAGCCTTTTTATAAAAGATAGGGTGCATTTTTGAAATAGGTAATGCTAGGCTAGGTAGGTTAATAGACGAAAACGTGCGAAAGCTGTATAGGTTGTTATTATTTTTTTTAATTGTGTCAAAATCCCAGTTGAGCCGTGAACGGCCGAGCTCTGAAGGGCCAGTTCAACCTACAGCCCAAGTCAAGCTAGATTAAAAACTTACGGACTTGGAGGTCCTATTAGGTCCTACTTCAGGGTTGCTGACTCGATGTGGGCCTACCTTAGGCCTCATTTGCATGAATTTAAGATAAAAAACAAAAGGGGCACTATTTATGGTCTTTCTAAACCTTGTAACAAGAACACAACCTGCACCATTGCACGATGCAACACACTTGTATCTAAACAACCAAACTGAATTGCAAGAGAGCTCTCTATAAGACCACACCCTGTAAGTACGGCATTCCACAAACGAGTAGAAAAGACGCGCAGCGCCCCAAAAAATGATGCCACAAGAGTGCCCAACAGATGCCGAGAGCCCAAAAATGCTAGCTCTAAATTAAGTGAATTTTTCACTAACCTTACAATTATGAGATGGATATATACACACCTTAACTTAATATATACAAGCAATGCTGCATCAATCAGCTTTGTCATCATATCGCCTTGGGACAACAATGTCATTACCTTCTGCAAGTTTAGCCAAGCCTTCTCCATGAGGTTGTAACTCAAATGTTTCATCTTGACTATCCGTGTTTTTGTTGATTTCTAAAGCATAGGGATTTTGTATAGGTCTCCTTAATTTTCCTCCTGAAGTCTTTACCAGTGCAGACCTAACTAAATTGTCTTTGCCAACAAACAACTCTTCAATTATGCCAAGCTTCCAGCATTGCCTTGGTCTTTCATCCCTAATCATTACCACTTCTCCCACCTTGATACAATTTGCATTGGAGCCCTTTATCTTGCCTGATGGGTAATAATTGAGTTCTGGCAAGTACTCCATCTGCCACCTCTTCCATAACTGATCTTGTAGCTCTTCAAGGTACCTGAACCTTCTGGTTAACTCTCCTTGAGTGCTCTGGATAGGCTGCAAGTCTTCTGGCACACTGAGGCTCGATGTTAATCGTTTACCACAAAGAAAATGATTTGGTGTCAATGGCTCTGCATATTCTTATAAACAAAAGTGATAGGCCTACTGTTCACCATTGCTTCTACTTCACACAAAACAGTGCAGAATTCTTCTTTGCTCAAATGAGCAATGAGCATTAGCTAAAAGTTTTTTTAATGGACACTTTAAACTTCTCACTAGCCTTTCCCAAAATCCTCCCCACCATGGTGCTCTCTCAACAATAAACTCCCACTATACCCCTTGGTGTGAAAAGTAGGATTGGAATCCTTCTTCTTTTAGCAAGGACCAAACTTCTTGGAGTTCCTTTGCAGCCTTTTTAAAGGTTTTTGCATTATCCGATATGATTTTATTTGGGAAACCCCTTCTGTTCACAAACATTTTAAAGGCCAAAAGAAATACATCACTACTTAAGTTGCGTACCAACTCCAAATGGATTGCTCTGGTGGTAGCACATGTGAAAAGACATATATAACCTTTGTTGGACTCCCCTTGCTCATACACAGACTGGATCTACGAAGTCTACTTCCACTACATCAAATGGGGCAGTATAAACACACCGTTCTCTTGGAAGTGGAGCCACCTTTTCATAATAAGGCTTTGCACTCCAACGCCTGCAAACCACACATTTATGCAAGACCTTTTTTACTACTTGTCTAATTTTGGGAATCCAAAACTGTTGTCTGATCTCTATTATCACTTCTCTAACTCCAGCATGTAACAACTTATGATGAGTATCCAGGATCAAAAGTTCCACAAAGTGCCCCCCAGAAGGTAGCAAAATTGGATGTCTTTTCTCCTCTGGAAGCCCAGAAAACTGTAGTCTACCTCCTACTCTTAATAAATCCTGATCCAAAAACACATCCAAACCCTTGAGAACAGAATGTGTTGGTAGAACCTGTAATGGACGGCTGGTGAACAATTCCTTCTCTCCACCAAATTTTTCCTTCTGCGCATATACCACCCAGTATTGCCTGGCTTGCTGAATCTCCTTACTGTTCAGAATTCCTTCCCTTCTTGTTTCTCCCTTAATATTGTTGGTAAATCTATATACCCATGCTGTCACTCTTAACAACCTTTTCAGACTGCTAACGTCCTCAAGCCTCAATATGGGATCCTGCTACATAACTTGACAACTGTTCACAGTGCATTTTCTCATTTCATTCACCCATTCTTCTTTAGCCTGGCATTCTCCTACGATAGGCTGATTTGGCCAGTTTTCGCTTCCAAGTTTTAGCCACTCTGGCCCATTCCACCACAAACTTGACTGTGCAAGATCTTTCACTGAAATTCCTCGTGTTGGTAAATCAGCTGGGTTTTGGGTGCCTGGACAATGCTTCCATTGTTTGGGATCTGTGTGTGCTTAATTTCCTCCACCCTATTGGCAACAAATGGTTTCCATTTCCTTGCCTGGCTTCTTAACCAGTGCCAAACTACAGTGGAGTCTGTCCAATAATAGCTTGGAATTTCATAGAGGGTCAAAGACTTTTGCACTGTAACTGCAAGCCGACTAGCAATAACTGCACCCATCAATTCCAACCTTGGAATAGAAAGCCTTTTCAAAGGTGCTACTCTGCTCTTTGCAGCAATCAACCTGCAACTTACTTCCTCTTTGAATGTGCCTCTTATATAAATACAAGTTGCATAGGCTTCCTCACTTGCATCACAAAAGATGTGCAGCTCCAAATTGTCTGGACTATTGTTCAACTCTCCAAAGTACCATCCTGGGATTTCAATGTCTCCAAGATGTGCCAATTCTTTGAACTAATATTTCCACCTTACCACCATGTGATCAGGTAACTCTTGGTCCCAACCAAGTCCAATTTTCCAGAGGCTTTGAAACCAAATTTTTTACTTTATCACAAATGGAGCCAGGAATCCAAGAGGATCAAAGACCTTTGAAGCCAAACTAAGAGCTGGACGTTTTGTCCACCTTGTATCATTCTCAGCCAGCTCTACTAAAGATTTCCCATTGAAGGTAAACAAACCCTCTCCTTGCTGCCAAACAATGCCTAGCACTTTTGCGTCTATTGCCCACAACTCCTTAATACCAGAATCCTCAATACTTTCTGCTGCATCAAGTACTACACAAGACTGACTCATAAACTCTTGTAATTGAGAATGATTGGTCTGCCATTTTCTAAGCTCCATGCCAGCCTCCCTCATTATAGCTCTAGTCTCCATGAATATCTGTTTAGCCATTTCTGTATTATCCACGGAACACAGCAAATCATCAACATAAAAATTTTTCCTTATGTGTTCAATAGTGTTAGGATAGACTTCAGAATATTTCTTAAAATGGTACTGCATAGTAGCTGCCAACAGAAATGGACTAGAGCTGAGGTCAAACAACACTGACTTCATTCTATATGCTTGAACCTTAGGTTCATTTTCCAAGTCTTTCGTATCCACCCACAGATACCTTACTGCATCTCTGTCCTCTGGTTTTAACTTTATCCGCAAAAAGGCTTGCTTCACATCTGCAGTCAATGCTACTCTACCAAACCTGAATCTCAGTAACAAGGAAAATAAATCTGCATTTAAATTTGGCCCAGCATCCAAACAGTCATTCAAGGACACCACCTTTGTCCTTGGCTGAGCCATCAAAAACTACCCTCAGTTTGGTGGTAGTTTTGTCTCGCCGTACCACTGCATGGTGTGGCAGATAATGTGCCTCCTGGCTCACCAGCTCACCTTGCACCCTTTCAGCATAGCCCTCCTTTACATAGCTTAGGATGGCCTCATCGTATTCAATTAACAACTCCTCATTTTTTTTCTTAGACTGTACAATGAAGTCCAACCTCCGATTAGCTAGCTGAAGGTTTGAACCGGGTTTGCAACAATCCTTCCAAGGGAGGCCAACTTCATAGCAACCATCTCTAAACCCAATCCCTTTTTCAAATTGCTCTAAAACATCACTGTTCACTGTACTTGCCTGTTTGTCCTTTATGCCAATGGATTCATGTTCCCAAAACGCTTTCAAATGCCTTTCCAAACCATGGCTGTTCTCAATCTTAACAAAAAGGGCTTTAACCTCCATTTCATTGCAATAGCTACCATGTAGCATCCAGCTTAGCTTACTTTCAATAGCTACCGGGCATCGAGATGTGCGGACAATATTACCAGTGATGAAGTCCCTAATAGTCAGCTCCAATCAAAAGACTAATATCTTCTGTTCCTTCAAACTTATTATTGCCCAAATTAATTCCTTTAACCCTTTATCGCCAAACTTTTTGCGTAGGGTTGAGTCTAAATGCGTGTATCTGAAACGTTACGTATTCGACGCACAGTGCGGTAAAGGGTTAATTTGCAATTCTTGGACACATGTCATATCTAAACAAGTAGTGACTGGAGCACAAAGTTCCTCAATCTCTACAGCTTGGACCTTGATAGTGGGACATTGTGGTAACAACCCCTTAACCAGAACTTCTACCTTCTTAACTTTGATTCGGTTTCGAACGGAACTCCCAAACCCAGAAATTCTTAAATTTTCCCTCTTAAGTTATTTAAACTTCAATTTACTGGAAATTCTGGTCTTAATAAAGCTACACTGGCTACCACTATCAAACAACACTCTTACAGTAGCTTCTCCATCATTCCCAATTAATAAGGCTGCAGCTGTTTGCAATAATCCCCCTTTACTTTTACTCCCTTTCATAGCAGTGGCATGTGCCACTGATGTCTCTACTTCTGGGGTAGATTCCCTTTAATTTATTCTCAGAGAATGCATGTAGAGCTGACACTGTACCTGGGCTATTCCTTTTTGTAGAAACCTTGGTGCTGTGCCTGCCTTTGTCCCCTTGTTTAACATCCCACTGTGCAAACTCATTTCCTTCTCGTCTTGCTAATTCTGTGCCTAAAAGACTTAACATATGCAAAAGGGGGATGTACACATGTTCTGTAAAGTGTCCCCTACTTAATTCAAGCAAAATTGAGCTAGGCAATTTAGACTCCAGTATAGTGACCAACATTATACCATACCTTTCCATTCCTACACCCAAGTTGTCCAGGGACCTAGTTCTAACTTCAAATTCATCATATAACTGCCGTAACTCCTTGACACTATTGGGATTATTAACAGGAGGTATAGCTAAAAGTTCACGGAGGTGGCTTTTAATTAAGATCTCTGGCTTACCAAACCGTTTCTTTAATATATCCCAAGCCACATTATAATTAGCCTCTGTTAATGCTAATCCTGCTATTGTCTTTGCTGCTTCCCTTTCCAAGAGGGACTGCAAATAATTAAACTTCCCCACCGCACTTAACACTTGACTAGAATGAACTGCTGATTGAAAACTGTCTGCCCATCCTTGCCATTCGTGAATACTCCCAGAAAATGTTTTGAGTACAAGCTTCGGTAATTGAACTGCAGATCTGTTAACTTTAACTTTACAAACACCATTTGTTGAGGGTTGTGTCTCATTATTAGACCTGGTCTCCAACTGTACTGAGCTGCTAAACTCTTTTGCTCGGTGGCATACTTTAATTATATAATCAATAATCTCTTCAAAGTAAATTATGTTATTTTCTATTTCATCCTCTTCTATAAGAGCCTCAATTTTAACATTTACTTCACTTAGAGCAACCTTTTTAGTTTCTAATATGGAAAGCTCTGCAGTCACTAAGCTTAAATCCTCTTGCTCTATGGCAGAATCTATAGTGGCAATGACCTTTGTAATTAGACCTTTGTAGGCGCTTCTCCTTTTTTTAAACTTGTTCAATTCAGCTGCACTCATCTTCAATGCAAACAATTGGGCTCAATGTCAAATAAGCTGAATTGGCAAAAATACTTAACCAAACTGATCAAACGCAAATTTTGCTTTTTTCAAATAAACTGAATTGCTTGGTTGGGGTACTGACCAACCACCAGCATGGAATACCAAATTTTCCACCCAAGTAACTGGCGCACCGAAGTCTGCAACCTTCGCCTACGAATAATAAACCAAAATTAACCAAACCGGTAAAAATGTAGGCCCAAAACAACGACAGACGAGCGGCCAAGTTTCGGAATTGGGCGACCAAACTTTCTACACTGGGACCTTAACTCAATTATGCTCAACCCGTCTAGGCCTAACTTGGGCTACAATTTGCACAATCAGAACTTTGCCGAAAAATAGTCACTGACTCAGTCTTCGGCTAGAATCCGGTTCTGAAGGACCATTTTTTTTTTTTTTTTTGTTTTTTTATTGGGCCTAGCTCTGAAGGGCCAGTTCAACCTACAGCCCAAGTTAAGCTAGAATAAAAACTTACGGACTTGGAGGTCCTATTAGGTCCTACCTCACGGTTGCTGACTCGATGTGGGCCTACCTTAGGCCTCAGTTGCATGAATTTAAGATAAAAACAAAAGGGGCACTATTTATGGTCTTTCTAAACCTTGCAACAAGAACACAACCTGCACCATTGCACGATGCAACAACCTTGTATCTAAACAACCAAACTGAATTGCAAGAGAGCTCTCTATAAGACCACACCCTGTAAGTACGGCATTCCACAAACGAGTAGAAAAGACGCGCAGCGCCCCAAAAAATGATGCCACAAGAGTGCCCAACAATGATGCCACAAGAGCCCAAAAATGCTAGCTCTAAAGTAAGTGAATTTTTCACTAACCTTACAATTATGAGATGGATATATATACACCTTAACTTAATATATACAAGCAATGCTGCATCAATCAGCTTAGTCATCATATCGCCTTGGGACAACGATGGTTCTTCCTCTTCTAGAATTTCTCACATAGGTCGAAGCCTTCTTTAAACGTTGTGGGTTCGGGGAACGCGGGCCCGACGTGAAAAATAGTTTAAAACGCCGGCCTGTGGTAAAAAATAACTTAAACGTCTTTTATTGTAACGCACGTAGTATTAGAAATAAATTAAATGAATTTATGGCCGTAATTTATTCAGGCAACTACGATATAGTTGCTATCACTGAAACGTGGTTAAATACCGTGACTCGGGACTTGTTGGAGGAACTTGACATACCGGATCTTAAACTCTTTACTAATGATAGGTTACATAGGTTTGGTGGCGGCGTTTTGCTGTACATTCGTAATTCCCTTAGGGCTATCGAGGTTAAATAGATTTTCCGGCAGCAATTAATGTGATATGCATTGAAGTTAGGGCGCGTAGTATGTTTTAATTTTGTTGTTGTTTATAGACCTCCCGTTCAACCCCTCGATACCGATACTAGATTTTACTCACTTCTTGGTAACTTTATTGACAATCGGAATAGTATAATTGTCGGAGACTTTAACTGCCCTAATGTCAATTACGCGACTTTTACTGGTAATGAGGAGGGTTTGAGATTGATTGAGTTCATGGAAGATAATTTTTTACGACAGATAGTTACCGAACCAACGCGCGGTGACAATATTTTAGATTTGGTGAAGGAGAACGGCGAAAATATAGTCGAAGGTTTAGAAGTAGGCGAGAGTTTAGGATGTAGTGATCATCAAATTCTTAGGTTTAAGTTATTGATAGAAACACTAAGGATAGTAACGTAATAGAAGTCCCTGATTTTCGTAGGGCTAATTTTGATAGTTTTGCGAATAGGATGTAGTGGACTGGGATAACTTATTTATGGGTAATGACACAAATTTGCATTGGGAGGCGTTTAAAGAAAGTTTTATGAATATTGAAAGGGTGTTTATTCCTCGTAGGCCCAAGCGCGCTAGAAATCATGGTAGGCCTAAGTGGTGGACTAGGGAAATAGGCGAGTTCATAAACGAGCATAATAGAGCGTATAGACTTAATAAGCGCAATGGCGCGGCAGCTAACTTTAATAGATATATCGAGCTTTGACGTTAGGTTAAAAGATCAGTTAGAAATGCTAAGCGTAATTTAAAGATACTTAGAGCTGCGGATAGTAAACATAATCCAAAAAAGTTTTTTGAATAAGTCAATAATCGTAAGCCGATAAAAGATAACATAGGCCCTCCAGTGGATGTTAACGGCGCTTAGGCTTCTGACGCTCAGGCGATGGCGGGTATTTTCAATAACTTTTTTGCGAGTTTTTACCGGAGAAGACGTAAATAATGTTCCCGACGTGGAGGATATCGTTCCATTTAGTAGCGAGACTATTTTCGATGAAATAACTGTTAACGAGGGTGAGATTGCGCATTATATCGATAGGCTAAAAGTTAGCAAGGCTCCAGGCCCTGACGCTTTTTATCCCAGACATTTGAAAGATTTGAAAGACGTTATCGTAGGCGCCCCTTAACGAAGATTTTTAATCAGTCACTCGAAACGAGGATTATTCGTGAATACTTCAAATTAGCCAACGTCACGCCTATTTTTAAAAAAGGCGACCGCACGGTAGCTAGCAATTATAGGCCCATTAGTTTAACGTCAATTGTCGGTAAACTTTTGGAATCTGTAGTTAGGGATCATATCATCGATCACTTAGAAAGTAGCGATTTGATTAATAGTAGTCAGCATGGGTTTCGACGTCATAGATCTTGTTTAACTAATTTGTTACAATTTTATAACGAAATAGTGCGCGAATACGATAGGCATATAGCGGCTGACGTTATTTATTTAGATTTTAAAAAGGCGTCGATACAGTTCCGCATAGAAGATAATTGTGAAGGCTAAAGCGCACGGTATTTGCGGTCACGTAGCTAATTGGTTAGAGGAATGGCTTCGTGCTAGGAGACAGAGGGTCGTTGTTAATGGTAGTGAATCGGGGTGGTTGGATGTAGTAGCGGTGTCCCACAGGGTTCAGTGTTAGGCTGATTGCTATTCGTAATTTACATTAACGACATAGATGTAGGATTGACTAGTAACGTGTCAAAATTCGCGGACGATACTAAAATAGACGGTAAGGTTGTTAACGAGAAAGATAGAAATAGGCTCCAAGACGATGTAAATAGGATTATGGAGGACGGATAAGTGGCAGATACAATTTAACGTGGACAAATGTAAAGGTTTGCATATAAGTTCTCGTAACAATAATTACACGTACACGATGGATGATAGAGAGTTAGCGAGCGTTGACGAAGAAGTAGATTAAGGCGTACGCGTATCTAAGGATTTAAAAGTTAGGAACCAGTGCCTGGAGTCTTGCGCAAAAGCTAATAGGATGTTAGGCTTCATAGCGCGTAATTTCGAATTTAAATCGAAGGATATTATATTGCCCTTTACAAGTCCATAGTCAGGCCTCATTTAGAATATGCCGTTCAGTTTTGGTGCCCGTATTTGCGCGAGGATATTGATAGGTTAGAAAGGGTTCAGCGTCGTGCCACGAAACTAATTCCGTCATTGCGCAACAAGCCTTATGAAGATAGGATAAAAGAGTTAGACTCGCATTCACTCGAAACTAGGAGATTAAGGGGGGAGCTTATTGAAGTTTTTAAAATCGGTAATAACATTGGTAACGTAAATTTTGACAAATTATTCACTTTCGATAATAGCAATACTCGTAATGACGGATTTAAGTTGCGTGGCAGACGTTTCATTACTAATATCGCTAAAAACTTCTTTACGTTTAAAGTAATTGATAAATGGAATAATCTTCCCCCGTCAGTCGTTAACTCTACCAGCGTTAATATGTTTAAGAACCGTTTAGATAAGCATTTTAAAAAAATTAACGTTGTTTAAAATTAAAAAAAAATTGGCAACAGGAGCTCTGGTGGTGGTGGTCGAGGATGAGTCTGTTGACGATAATGCCAGCTTGTGACATGCTAGCGTGTGATGCCAGCAATGAAATTAAAAAAAAAAAAATTATACTAACACGAACGTAGATGTATAACGTAGCGTAAACTAACGCACTTTTTGTTTAATTTTACCTACTTTTTTTTCTTATTCTCTTCTTACTTGCATGTCTGTAACTCTCCTTACTTGCATGTCTGTAGTTTGCATGGTATGACAGTGAGTTAAGACTGTGTTTGCATGGTTTGTAAGCGTTCTTATTTTACTTCTTTTCATCTTTCACCCCTTTCCTATTCTCTTCGACAATTTTTCCGACTTGTCGGCAGTGGCCTGCGGATGATGATGATGAGTCTTTTTTCTCTTTCTGAATGAATGTTAACCCACGAGTGATTGGTGTTGCTACTTACTTAACCCCTTATTCTCTTCTCTTAATTCCCTACTCTTTCCTTTCTCTCGGGCTAACCTTAGAGTGGATCTTAGGGTCTTCGTTAGGCTTAGCTTCTGTAGATCTGTAGATCCTTGATGTCTTCAGTCAACTCTCCGAGGAATTCTCCACTTGAAGGCATATATTCACCTTCTTTCGCCATGAATATCACGCTATCTGTATCTGCGTACGGAAACCTTCGGCCAAGAGTTTGCATCAGTCTCCAAAGCTTGATACGTGCATATGCTGTTGTGAAGCTGGCTGCAGGCATGTTTGTGGCACATGATGTATGTGCAGCCAATTCGGTTTTGTTGTACCTTATTATGTACGTATTACTCACATTCGTGATTTCCATGACTTTATCGTTGGCGTATGCATAATCCAATACCTACAGATCTACAGAAGATCTACAGATCTACAGAAGCTAAGGCTAACAAAGACCCTAAGATCCACTCTAAGGTTAGCCCGAGAGAAAGGAAAGAGTAGCGGGTTAAGAGAAGAGAAGGGGTTAAGTAAGAGCAACACCTATCACTCATGGGTTAACATTCATTCAGAAAAAGAGGAAAAGTGTCTCACCATCATCATCCGCCGGCCACTGCCGACAAGTCAGAAAGATAGTCGGAGAGAATAGGAGAGGGTGAAAGATGAAAAGAAGTAAAATAAGAACGCTTACAAACCATGCAAAGACAGTCTTAACTCAGTCATACCATGCAAACTACAAACATGCAGAAAAGAGTTAGAGACATGCAAAGTAAGGAGAGGATTTAAAAAAAAAAAAAAAAAAAAAAAAAAGTAGGTAAGTTAAAGCTTTGAGCTAGATGGACGTTCCTCTTGTCTGTATTTTAAGAAAATTGCCCCCAAAGAAAACACAATTACGATCATGGTAGCGTTGAATATACGCCGTTTTCTCATTTTCAGTTTCCACTCCTCGCGGTGCCTGAGGCTTCTACTTTGTCCTTCAAAAAGTATTTATGTATGGCGTGAAAGGTTGGGGAGCTTTTGAAGCCTCCGCACCTCATAAATCTTCAGTATTCTCTACCCGTGGCGAAGGGTTAGGGAGAGCTCAGGACTTGTATAAACGCCTGTAATATTTCTCTGGCTGATTGTATGATTACACTCCCCGTTGTTAGCCTCTGCATACTGCACGCACAGGGGAATCATGATCTTGTGCATAACAACGGGCAAGATTGGCATCCATAAGTCGCGAGGGGGGAGCACATCAACAAAAAGTCCGAAATAGTTCTCGTTTAAATTAGCTAAGAACTCTTCGATGGTAGGCATGGCAGAGCCCACCAGTTTTTCAGGTGCGCCTACGGGTTATGGGTTGTTCTTCATCACGAGGGGTATAAAGAAGAGAAATCGTAGTAATGGAGTTTCACGCTCTCCGTAGGTGGAAAGTATAGTTTGAAGGGGTTTGTGCGTCTTCCAAACAAACTGTTATCGCATTTGCGAGGGTTCAGCACCATTGTACGCTTGATGAATTTTTGACGGCAGTTACAGCAGAGAAGATAAAAAAAGTCATAACACGCTAAACAAAATTGTACAGTATAAATATAAAAGCGCCCATACATAGTAACTGTTAATATAATTTAAGAATTATTATTGTTCAACTATCGTCAGAAATCACCTCAATACCTCTAAATACAAAGACAAAAATGAACCCCAGAAACTTCATGTCATCCATTCTCTGACATCATGAACCCTCTTGCTTTGAGGAGGAGCACACAAAGACGCCACAAAAACGTTACTGGCTATCTCGAAGGCTCCATTTCCGAGTGTACACTTGAGTCAATGTTTCAAATGCATTAGTTAACTCCGACTGAAGGTTTAAACAATAATAATTTTCTAAACAGTTATTAAAAAGTAAAAAAAATTTAAATATTACTACCAAAAATTATTTTAATACAGTAATTCCAACTTGAAACGTCAAATTTCATACGAATTGAACTCGCAATTAGCAAATTACATCTGAGATACAACTCTCTCCTTCAACAGAACCCCAGTATGGTTTGCAAATCACAAAAATCTCAGTAATTTATCGTTTCCAAGTGAAACTACAAATTTGCATAGTTATACTAAATAAGAATAGATCATATGCACTAAAAAAATACACTTATCCACTGTAAACTAAAACAACACATTGCATAATTAAGAGCGGTCGCTTTGTTTGTAAGCGAACCTCTATACAAATATCCCTAACCGAATGAAACTTGCATTATATCCTAACATAATTTCATAATATTTTCCATGCAAACGCTCGAACTAAAAAAAAAAAAAAAAAAAAAAAAAAAAAAAAGACATTTTTCATTTCTAATACCCAAATTAAAATATCAAATTAAAACATCCTTTTTTAGAATACAATCTAAATTTGAACTAAAAATTTTTACCATTGTCATTGAACTGGAAAGAAAAAGAAAAATCGGCCTACCTGTACCAATAAAATTGATTATTGAATGAATTTATAAAACGTAAAGAAAATATATGAAAAGAATTTTCTACACAAATTTCTGTAATTCAAAAAAAATTATAATATCCAGATTTAGTAAAATATGTGTACCGTAACTCACCTTGGCCGTCAAAATAAAAATAAAATTTACTGCTGCACTTTAGGCCTATATTTAATAAATTCAATGTTATGCGCGGAAAGAACATTTAGAATTTTATGCATAACATTTGTGCTTATTAAGAAAAATCCTATGCTTATTTATGTTAACCAATTAAATTTTGTTAAATAACTAAGAATTTACTACCAATAGACATACCGTAATAACGGTTAATCTCCGAACAATATTTTACGATAGGCCTACAAGAAATCCCTCTTTACAATACAATAGCCATTTTACCAAATATGTCGGAATTGTCGTGAAATGAACGACAGGAACAGAGAGGAGAAACAAAAGATAATCAGCTTACCTACCAAAGTTTGAGTATATAAATATATGTAATTATATATATAACTAAATAATACGTATTAGTTAATAAGTAAGTATATAATTAATGAGTATATAATTAATGAGTATATAAAAAAATAAAAAAAACATAGAAAATTTCACAACACCATTTCTCTATTTCAGTTAAACGAATTCTGCTTATTTTGAAATTTTACACATCCTATACGGCGACTTATAATCTGACAAATTTAATATGTTTAAGATTACCTTTCGACTGTCAATTAACTGTAACTTAACCTATATAGCGCGAAGCGGGCGAAGCAAAAAGCCCGTAAATCAATATAAACAAAATAATCCTATTATTATATACAAACAATCGAAATATAATAAAAAATCTGCTAATGAAACCCAGAAAATTTCTCACAAATTTTCGCTAAAACATTTTGAAAGGACCATATAAAATGTGTATCACTGTATTTAAACTAACAATTTACTTACGTACAAATTTTTTCTATATTAATCGCTATTTTTATATCACAATTACTACTAATTTCAAAAATTTTAAACAAAGTAAAAAGGTAAGCTGAAACAAGCATACAGTGGAAGAGACGAAAAAAAAGAAAAATTGAGTCTTCAGGCAGCACGATAATGTTCAAAACTATATCCTCTCCAACCGAATGAACGAAATTTAACGTAATAATGACTCGCAATATTGAGTCGGACAAACGAAAAGCAACGGAACTGGACGATGAAAAATGGGACAAAGGGAACATTTCCGAATCCAACGAACTCCCACGAAAAGAAAAAAAAAAAAAAAATTTAAATTTTTTAGGCGCGAAGTTTGTCAGGGACGCTATCAGGATGCGAAGCGAAGCGCCATCTTGAATTTATATTTACAATGAAATTTTAAGGAATGAATTTCGAAATTTGCCTGCAAACGAGATCAACTTTGCATTTAGATATTTTAATAATCGAAATAAAATATTCATTAACGCTATTGGTTATTATACCGGTTTTGAAGAATTTTAATCAAAATACTAAATCACGTGGGTAAGCCTCACAAAATATGATGTAAGACCACCGCTCGCCACCAGATGTAGTGATCGGCTTTATTAATTTACTTTCTCTTCATTATTTACTCTTCTTTCTACTTTACTATATCTCTATTTATTCTCTATCGGCTCTTTCTTTCATTTATCACTTTGTTTCTCTACACTCTTTTTGCCGTATCGTATAAATATCATGGTAGCGCGCCTAGACCTGACTCTGAAAGACCGTTATAAAACAAAGGGGGAAGGGGGGGTATATTAATACTCCTTTTTAACACTTGTGAACGTTTTATTAATTTCGAAAATGGTTTAGTTAAGTTAGGGGTATGCGAGTATGAAATTTCTATTATAATAATTTAGGTCGGAGAGGGACACAAAACAATTAGTTTTTAAGATCACATGGCTCCAAATCTTACGCGTATCGCGCCCGCCTCAAGACTGACTCCCTTATGGGTAGTCTGCTCTCTCGGGCTCCATTCAGTACTGCCAACTGTACCTATTTTAAACAATTTCACAATTTTTCGTAAATAATTTATATTAAACATTTTCTTATTTAATTAAACATAAATTAATATTCTCAACTAAGCATTACTACACAATAATATTTTTTTTCGAATGCTTTTGAATAGATGTGCTACCACCACTGGCCGTGATTCGGTTGTGAAGTTTCGAAAATTTTGATTCGCATCCTAAATTTGTCAGAGAGGCATGCATCAAGTCTGGATTAGCGTCATCGTCTGATCTTGTTAAATAGGCCATACAAGACAGTTGATTATTTACAGTATTAATGATTTCCTCTAGAACTAGAGCTTGAAGTTTATTTTTACCAGATCTGGGTTGTTCCTTCTTTACAGCCATGAAGTCATTCAATTCAACCATCTTACCTTCAAAGAAACGTTTTACTCCAGATTAGGTTCTTTCACTTTTCTCGTCACCCTTTTTGTCAATTCCAAGAAGCTCCATCATAGGGAAAATCATCACTTCACCCATCATTGCGTAAATTTGGGAACAACACATGAACCATTGACTTTGGATGAAAGTTGACACTGCGAGAACTTGCTTGTTACTGTTGACATCAACTACGGCATCAAAGAAAGCTTGAATGGAGTCTCGCCTCGCCAAATATTCTTTTGCTAACTTGGCGATTCTCCCAAACCGGTTTGCCACGAATCCTTTGAATCCATCACATTTGAGTCCATTATCCGCCATCCAAGATTTATAGTCATTATATAAGGATACCGAATGGAAGGCGTGTCTGGGAGAGAGCAATTTAGCAATTGCAATGAGTCCCAAAGTATGAATGGAAGAACCAGGAGAACAGAAAACTTGAAGTAGATTGTGTAACTTGAAGTAAATTATGTACTTGAACTAGAGGTAATTGTATACAACATCCCTCTCACCTCAATTTTATGAAATTGACTTCACAATCGATGTAACACCTTTATTTATAGCATGTAATTACTTTATTTTCGGAAACCAACCTAACCTAACCTAATCTAACCTAACCTAACCTAACCTAAACCTAACCTAACCGCAAACGAATTAAAGTAATTACATACTATAAATAAAGATTTTACATCGACTGTGAGATATATTTCATAAAAAAGATTCTATATCAACAACGGTAATACTTTTAAGTAGGCCGGTAAATTTGCGCCACCGCAGTAAAGAAATGATGTAAACATCATGCAGGTTGTGGGTAGGCCTTGAAAAATAAGTACCGCGCCAAGTAACCGAGAAAGTGAATCATCCGGCGACCGTATTTCGGTACATTTGCCCGTACATTTCGCCACTGTCTCTCAACTGTTTGAGTATGAGCGCCACTCACAGGGTCAACGAAATTGAGGGAATGATTCACCTTTAAATGATTATTATCTTCTTCAGCCAGTGCGTCATATGCCTTCCATGAGTCAGAAATAATGGTGGTACCTGGTAAAATATTGCTTTTGATTAAGTCTACCAAGGTCTTGCTAGTGCTGTCCTCAACTGCCTTCAAAAAGATCTTTGTGGAGCTCCTCTCAACTGCGCCAAATACCCACGTGCCATCAATCACTCTCCCTCTGTTATATTTACGTTTCCCGAACTTAGCCTCATCAATTTCAACAATTTTACCAGATCCCCCAAGCTTTTCACTTTTGTCCATGCAGTGATAAATGAATACTTCGCGCATAAATGAAGACCAGTCGGCGATTGTACGGTTGGTAAGTTTTATACGCAGCAGCAAATAAAATTGCAGTGTCGGAATCGATCTTAACTTTATCCATCCATGTGACCTTAAAGATGCTGACTTCAAAGTCACACTGCTTGCTAATAGCCTTTTTTTTGGCATAGGGTTTAACTTTAATACGCCTGCGACACCGGAAGGTAGGCCTTTCTAAGTTAAAAACACACGGAGTCTCACACTTTGGCCACAACTTTTCATTCTTTACAACACCGTGCTGCTTAAAAAAGTCTAAGCAGTTTGGTAAATTATTTTTATATTTATGAATCGTATCGTGGTAAGATATTGAACAAAATGAACACACTGTTTCGCTTTCCATGTCTATGCGACCACGACCATCAAACAACTGATTTTTTTAACATCGAATGGGGACGTAGCCTTACCGATGCGTGGTAAATAATTATACAAAGTTAATATCTCCATAAATATGATCGACCGAAAAAATTTTACTTAAAGGAAATGTTTTATTTATTATTTTCTATGCATTGCAATAATTTTTATTAGAAACTGAGGTGAGGGGGATATTGTATACAATTACCGAAATAGATTATGTACTCTGATTTTCTCTTCCGTGTTTTTAAACACTTTGTCTATAGTGTGATCTACTCCTAAAATGATATGGGCACAACACTTCAAGATCTTGTTTGATTCGATTCCAAGATGCTGTAAAAGTACTCCACATTCACTAGCTCGATCAGACATCCAGAAGTCTATTTGAGATTTGAGTTCGTCAATGGTAGAATTTGCTAGTACAGTTAGACAACTCAATTTGAATTCGTAAGCTCTGGCTCCATCCTCTCCGGAAAAAAGCCCCCGGAGGAAAAAAAAAACCGGAAAAAAGCCCCCGGCGGAAAAAAAAACCCGAGTAAAGCATCCCCCGAGGAAAAAATCCCCCATCTAAATCCCCCATCCCATCTCAATTTTTATTTCAGTTAAACTTTGCCCCCCCCCATCTAAATCCCCCATCCCCTATCTCAATTTTAATTTCAGTTAAACATTGCCCCTAAACGACGCAGTCAGAATCTTCTAGAAATACGAAATTAATTATAAATTATATATTAAAATCAATATAAATTTGCTTAAAGTTGGTTAAGTTTTTATTATGAAATATTTGGATCAATCCCAGAATAGGCACCTGAAATCATTTTTAGGTGCTTAATCTGGGATTGAGGCAAAACACAGGTGCTTAATCTGGGATTGAGGAGAAAAAAATATAAACAGTTTTTAGAGATATAATTTCATTGTTTTTATCAATATTTGAAAAAATCAACTCTAACCTAACCTAACCTAACCTAATCTTTTGCTATATCTTCTGCTTTTTTGGTTAGTTTTGCTATTCTTACCAGCTTCAGATGGATTCAGAAGCATTCGGGCTCATATTGCAGGAATTTATAATATCTAAAATTTTTCTTTATTCATTAAACCACTTTAAACCTTTTATATCTTTGCCTTTATTACATTTGTAATAAACTTTGTATAAACAATAAATTTTGTAATCATCAGGTTTTTTTTATTTAATTCCTTGCAAGGTGCCTATTCTGGGATTGAGGTTGAACGCAGGTGCTTCATCTGGGATTGAGGTACATCAGGTGCCTATTCTGGGATTGACCCAAATATTTAAATGGAATATAAAATATTTCGCTCACAGAAAATAGTTAATTAATAGTTTTAGTAATTAATAAGTAAGTTTGTTTGTTGGTTACAAGACAAGTAAATTTCTACGTAGGTTACATTTCTTCTACTATCTAAATTTTTATTTCAGTTAAACTTTGCCCATCATGGAGTTTGTAGAGTCAAATAAAGGGGGATTTAAATTGTGTTTTGAAGGCTACGTCTATGTTAAGCAAAAGGACTTAGCAAATCATGTTGTAGCTTATTTAGATGGGGGATTTTTTCCTCGGGGGATGCTTTACTCGGTTTTTTTTTCCGCCGGGGGATTTTTTCCTCGGTTTTTTTTTTTCCTCCGGGTGCTTTTTTCCTCCGGGGGCTTTTTTCCTAGACCCCTCAAAGCTCTTTAGGGGAGTTCTTGTCTCGGCAAGACACTGGACTATATACACCGCTTCAAATTTTCGTTCATACTTTTTTTGCCAGTTCTGATTTTCACTCGGAAATGCAGCTTGTTGTTCTTTACTCTTCTCCTTGCTTAGGTCTTCTTCCGATGAGCGAAGTTTACGGTCAGTAGAAGGAACTGTCTTTGCCGTTGTTGGTTTTTCAAAACTCGGATCGTTTTCAGAATCGACTGAAGTTGCTAACATTTCAATAATTTCTGATCCCCCTAGCTCCCTTTGCTCTCTCAAATTGCTTTCTGTTGCTTTTCGCTTTTTCTCCGCGGATCTTTCACGAGTTTCTTTCCTCTTTTTTTGTCTCGCCCAATCTTTTGGTACTGCATTTGTACATATGGCCTTATACGCACCAAAGCAATTATCCCAGTAAAAAGTCTTATCCTCATCAGTCATTTTGACCCCAAATTCTTCTGCAAGTTCTGCTTCGTAATCCTCATCGTCAGTTCTAATGTTGTAGGCGTTCTTAGTGAGCTGATCATTAAAGCTGCTCGCTTTTTGGTACCATTCGACACTTTTAAGTTTTTGTTGGCAGTGTTCATTCTTTCTCAATTCTTTCTCAGTTAAAATGTTGATAATCCTCTCTTGTTTTTTCGCCACTGTTTTTTCATGAATGGGATAGACATTTTATTAATCCAATCTCATCTTAGTTCATTTGCAACTATCTTGCTGGCATCATGAGGAGTCATTAACTTTTTCTGTCCTTTTACTCCTTTTTTGCAAAGTGCAAGCATCCTACCAATCACAACTGTCCTTGGTGGCAACTTTCCAGTTGGTTTAAATTCGTCCACTTCTGTGTAGGTTTCGCCAAAAAGTTCTTTTCTGGCGGCACTGCGTGATTTCCTTTCACCAGCCATGATTACCAATCAGCAGTTAGTAAGCATTAGGATCTGCATGTACAGTAAAACCCCATTAGTCGGCATATAACACCGAAATATGATAGGTAATACAAATTATAGTCATGCTAGATGTATCATTATTATTATTAAAGTAGATTATATGAAATATTGTATTTGATATGTTATTTACTATTATTATTAAAGTATACACTATATTATTATTAAAGTAATATATACAATTATTATTAAAGTAAATTAGCACAACATTGATAGTACAAGAAACCACAAAAGAGAAAGCAGCGAAACACCAGAACAGCAGAACAAGCCAAAACACGAAAGTAAGCCTAAATAAAACATCAGTATTACGACACACTTGATACTTAACAACATTGAAGAATCACCATGATTATGATTAAAAATATAGCAAGCATTTATCAACTAATTATTTTTTTCTATCAGTTATAAAGGTTTGGAGGTGGGAGGCCTCATTCATCCTTTATGTTCGATATGGATCGAGCATTCTTTCAAATTTTTCGTCATGTATCTGCTTAACCATACTCGTAATGTGTCTCATTTTCGAGTTCAGCGACCATGAAAACGTATGAAAAGACATATTACACGTGAAGGGTAGCGTTTTTTTTAATGTGTAAAACCAAAAATCTATTTTTTTGGCCGCCATTTTGAAAAACCCCACTGAACCAGGTCAAAAATTCATTTTAAGTCCAAGAACTCGCCAGATTCGTATTCAGCAGTCAATATGGCCATAGAAACCACTCGTCCTAAAAAAAATGTTAGATTTCCCCACCCCTACTAATAATTTGAATGCGTTTCAGTTCTAATGTATTCCTTTCGTAAATTTAATTTAAAATAAATTTAGCTTAAAATAAGGCCGCCTATCCTTTCTGTGACAGCGTACTTGTGGACCGAATGGAATATATATATTTTTATACAGTCGTGTAAGCAGAATCTCGATAAGGGAGGGGCACACCCAGAACCACTGTGCAATTTGGGGATTGTGTCACTGAATGAAACTCGCTACTATATTTTTTTATACTTAGGTACATTAGGTGCATCTAGTATTCTAGTAAATAATACAGTATTGGAATGTCTAATAAACATCAGCAGAGTAAGTATATAATTGGCAATTAGCAGACTATAAAATAGAAACAAAAATTAATTGGTAATTAATTGCTGAACTGGAGAACATGGGCATAGAAGCGCTTGGGAATGAATTCACAAGAAAACAGCATACATCTAGTAAATAATATGGTATTGGGCTGATCAGCAAGCAGCAGCTGATTAAATAATTGGCAATTAACAGACAAGAAAACAGGAACATAGAAATGTACTGGTAATTAGTTACTGAACAAGTGAACATGGACATATAAACACTTGGGAATGAATTCACAGGAAAACAGAATACATCTAGTAAATAATATAGTATTAATCTGACTAAAAAGCAGCACTAGATTAAATAATTGGTGATTAGCAGACGAGAAAATAGGAACATAAAAATTAATTCAAATTGGTAATACTACTGAACTAGAAAACATGGAGAAAAAAATATTTGGTAATGAATTCACAGGAAAATCGAAAACATTAAATAATGTAGATCGTAAGGGAGGCACGTGTCACTTTTCCCCCTGGCTATGCTCATATATATATCTATATATATATATATATATTTCCTCGTTAGCACAATAATAATAATGATAATGGTTATATTGATAATAGTTATGGTTACGATTGGTTAAGATTGATTGTTAATGATAATGCTGGGGTCACCATGATCTTTTCAGATCAAATATTATTAATTAGGTTGATTGAAAGAATGAGTTTTCTTCCTTTACTAAACAAAATAAATGATTTATGAATGAGAAAATAAAAGTTGATTGTTTACAGTTAAAATTAAATGTGGACTTGAATAATGACTTCAATATTAATAACGCGCGATGTAATGATTAGTCTTTATATAAAGTTAGGTGAATGACACCAGGGACCAAAATGAGACCTGCACAATGATGTCCAAATAGAATAGAATAGAATAACCTTTATTAATAATAATAAAATAAATACATTTTTTTCAATTTAAAATAACGAGTAATTGTGAAGCTCGACTATTTATTTTATTTAATTTGACCCTTAAGCTTTAGGCTTTACTGGGCTCTTAATAAAAATAATGGTGGCTTTCGTTTCACTGGTTCTTCGGAGAGAGAGAGAGAGAGAGAGAGAGTCGAGGTGCGTCGAGAAGTCCTTGTAACGAGATTGAGGTGTGAGGCAAGGCTTTGCCTTGAGTGAATTCTCGCGATGTGACGTCATCTTAGTCGTGGCTGTGTCGATGGAACATCGCGAAAGTATTTGCAAACGTCTCTGCCACTATATAGTGTATACATATATATACAGGGTGAGTCACGACAAAATGTCATAACTTCAGGAACTTATAGCTGAGGTCATTCCCAGTCAAAAAGTTCATATGAACATAGGTCCGATTCTTAACGGTTATGGAGCTATGGATGTTTATTCATGAATTTACAATAACTGTTTAAAATGACTACCTTCGGTCTCAATACACATCACGGCTCGTCTGTGAATCGCGCGTGTAGCTCGCATTAGTTCATTACGATTGTCCTTTATGAAGGCTGCAGCATCGAAAATGCGACGGAGCAATGCATCTCGTGTATTCACCTTTCTCAGGTACACCAGCTCTTTCATGCGCTCCCACAGATAAAAATCTAGAGTGGTTAGGTGGGTGGGTGGCCAATTTTGTGCACCACCACGACCGATCCATCGACCAGGGAAGCGATCATCGAGATGCGTTCTCACTGCACGGTTAAAATGGGGTGGAGTTCCGTCTTATTGGAAGTACGTACGCAATCGTGTTGCCAAAGGTAGATCTAACAGTGGCGGCAGTTTGTCGTGCAGAAATCGTAGATAAATGTTACCTGTAACACCACCTTCGAAGATAAATGGACCAATCAGCTGACCGTAGAGAATACCACACCACACATTGACACTGAACCGATGTTGAAAATTACTTTCCATAATGGTATGAGGATTCATTTCTGACTATACATGTGAATTGCGAGTGTTGTTGACACCGTCGCGGGTAAATAGAGCCTCATCACAGAACAAGACGTATCGATGCAATTGTCGATCGGCATTGAGCCAATTACAAAATTTCAGCCGTTGGGCACGATCCCCAGGTTGGAGGTGCTGAACGCGCTGTACGTGGTATGGATACATGCTTTCTTCGTGTAACGTTGTACGTAATCTCGTTTGAGGAACTCTAAGACGTGTGGAAATCCTTCGCGTACTATCATAAGGACTCCGCTGTACCATCTGAATAATGTTTTCTTGTTCAGCCACATTTTGTTGTACCGGACGCTCAGATAAAACAGTAACTCTAGGAAATGAACCGCTCTCTCTCTCTCTCCGGAAAACGTTTGCTAAACACTCGTCGATCCGGAATTCTTCGATTTGGTAAACGTCGCTGGTGTTCAGCGACAGCAGCAGTAGTATTTCCATCGCAAAATCCGTAAACATACACCATATCGGCATATTCGGCATTGGAAAACGTAAAAGGCATACTGAACGCACAAAACATCAACTGCACGCTGTGAAACAACACACTACTGCGTAGTTACTTCGGTTCGGTAAGTAACTGTCAATTCAGTTCAAAGTCGCGCATGCGCATGCTTGAAATTCAAACATTCATAGCTCCATAACCGTTAAGAATCGCACCTATGTTCATATGGGGTTTTTGACTGGGAATGACCTCAGCTATAAGTTCCCGAAGTTATGACATTTCGCCGTGACTCACCCTGTATATATGAGGGAGAGGAAGAGAGAGAGAGAGATAACAAGAAATAGAGCGGTGCAGGTGCCACGTTTTGGTTTACACGCGGATCGAATTGGCATAATGATATATTTAGGGTGAACGAATGACTCGAAGCTAAGTGCTGGGCACGCACAACTTATATGAAATAGGAGAAAAGATGACAGGGGTCAACTGATGTAAAATAACTAGCTTATTTTCGGGAGGGTAGGTCACGTATCATACATTCAGCTCTTTTATATATATATATAAATGGTGTATATATATTTGAGTTTATAGTGGAATATAAAATTCTGGTTTCCGTATATTTGTGCTGTAAATGGTAATTAGTTAGGTCGTTTATTGTTGTTGCGATTTAATGCGAGTGTGCACATTTTTTCAACCTCTCCCCCTCTCTATTTCAATTGGCATCTCGGCGCAATGAATCTTCCATTCGTAGCAGGAACATGCTGGACCGAATTTAAGAAAAGGGAAGAATTTGAATCTATTATTTCTGATACATATATACAGTACATATACACACACACGTCGTTAACCTTGTTTAAGTTCCGTGTGTTGGTCTCTCTTCACACGAAGGTCAAGCTGGTGGTCCTGCCTCTAGGCCTGGCTGAGTGGAGGAGCGAGTTGCTCTCTTGCACTCTCCACCGCACATAGCCAGGTACACCCGGCTCCTCTGGTACCGTCCTGAGCCCAGGCATTTAGTCTTCTCTTGAAGACTTCAACTTTGACCCCTGTAACGTTTTTGAGGTCCTTTGAAAGCTGGTTAAAAAGTCTTGGCCCCCTGACAACCAAGCTATTTTCCTTTAGTGTTGAGGAGGTCCCTTGTCGGGCCTTTAATTTGGGAACACAACACATTCTGCCTTTCCTATTTTCCAGCGTTGTTTGGATGGTAATTGGGTTTAGTTTGAGGTTTGGTACCAGTTTTTTGATCATTTTCCATATGTGGTACCATGGTGTACCTCTCTCTTCTTCTTCCCAGGGAGTACAGATTTAGTTTATGTACTCTTTCCCAGTAGTTGAGTTCTTTGCAGCCATCAATCTTGGCTGTGAAATGTGTCTGCGTTTCTTCTAGTTTATTAATTTCTTCCTTTTTTGTATGGGGACGTCAAAACTGAGCAGTATTCAAGTTTTGGTATGATCAGTGTTCTCAGCAGGGGAATCATTACCGTCTTGTCCCTTCTTTTGAACGTTCTTAGTACCTGTCCCGCGACTCTCATTGCTTTGTTTATTGCTATCCGATTCTGTGTCTCGAATTTGGCATCATCGGCCATTATTACCAGAAGTCAACCGCTTTCGTGCTTCTCTGAATTTCCTGTCTATCTGGAGCATAATATGCAGTCTGTCTAAGTTCCTCATTTCTACCATATCTTAAGAGCTGAAATTTCTCGATGTTAAATGTCATATTGTTGTCTTCTGACCATTTGTATATTTTGTTCGTGTCCCCCTGCAAGGCCTCCACCTCATTTGCATCGCTGATTTTTCTGCTGATCTTTGTATCGTCCACAAAGGATGTTACTATACTGTTGCTGTTTACTCCACTGTCTGTGTATGTTAGCATGATAATGAACAAGAGTGGGGCCAGTACTGTATTTTGTGGTACTGAGCTGCGTACTTCTGATTCTGATGATGATATATACACACCTTGAATTTTGACGACCTGTAGACGTTCTCTGAGGAAGTTGTAGATCCATTTTCCCACTTTGCCTGTTATTCCCATATGTTTCATTTTATGTGCTATTATACCATGATCGCATTTGTCGAAAGCTTTAGCGAAATCTGTGTATATGACATCGTAGTTTTCGTTGCCTTCAAGTGCATCTAGGATATTGTTATAGTGCTCTAGAAGTTGTAATAGGCATGATCTTCCTGATAGGAATCCGTGCTGATTTTCGTTGAATCTTTCCAGTGTCTCCAAGAAGTCATAGGTTTTCTCTCTGACTATTCTTTCAAATATTTTGGTGAGGCGGGACGTCAATGACACTGGTCTATAGTTCTTTGCTCGAGATCTATCCCTCCTTTACACACACCACACACACACACACACACACACACACACACACACAGGGTATTTCATAACATGTGGGACGCACTTTCAGGATGAATTCAGGACCTGAAAACAATGAAAATAGTTTATATAAACTAGTGATATATCCGATGTCAGATTTCAGATATCCGCGGATGCGGATGCTGATGCGGATGTTCATGCATAAATTTGTCAGCTTGATAATATGATAGTTTAAATTCATACTTAATTTATTAATTGACTTTCGATTTTTGGTTAGTTATAAATATTAGATAGATATTAGATAATATTATTTTGTAATTATAATTTTTTTACATACACTCTTTTTATGGACGTTTTCGCCGCACAACTTTGTGTTACCAGGATGCGAGACGGGGACCTAACTCGTCTTGCATCCCACCAACCACTTTCCCAACCACCACCCTTTGGAAAGTAGTGTGCTTATGACATTGTTATGTATTGTAGCATGAACAATTAATTATACAAATACACAACAGACATTGCCAGTTACATTAAAGATCAAATGAAGGCTGCACAAGTTTCAGTATTTGAACTGAATGAGGGGCAAGTTGTGCTTACAAAATAGCAATTTAGTAAATAGTACACATCCGCACCCCGCTATGTGTCCCAGCAAGTATCCGCTAGCTTTAAAGAAAGTGCTCAAAATGACCGCCTTGCGCTTGAATACACGCCTGAACACGCCTCGTCATAGACTGCCTGACGCGTTCAAACATTCCAGGTATTGATTGGATTTTCTGGCATCCTTGTTCTACACGTTGGCGAAGCATTTCAACGTTGTCAATGGGTGTCACGTAAACGATGGATTTCAGATGACCCCACAGGTAAAAATCGAGTGGATTCAGGTCTGAGGAGCGAGCAGGCCACGCAATGGGTCCTCCACGGCCTGTCCATTTATCAGGGAAATGGTCATCCAAATAGTCTCTGGCGACTCGACTGAAATGAGGCGGAGCGCCGTCATGCATAAACCACATACGACGTCGGACACCAAGAGGAACTTCATCTAGTAAATCGCTTAAATCATTCCTTAAAAAATTGGAATAGGATTCTCCTGTTAATCTTCCAGGCAAAACAAAAGGACCGATTAAGTTGTCGACAATAAGTCCTGCCCATACATTGATACTAAATTGTTGGTGCTTTGACTGTTGACTGGATGATGGCATGCGGATTCTCTTCGGCCCAGTGATGAGTGTTGTGAAAATTGATCACGCTATTTCTTGTGAAGGCAGCCTCATCAGAAAACAACACGGAGGATAGAAAAAAGAGGAAGGAACCAAGTACGAAAAGCCTCTGGTGGTGGGAAATCAGCTTCAGTAGGGCCTTGTACTCTCTGAATGTGATATGGGTAAAGCTGTTGTTCCCGTACAATTCTCCACACAGTTGTGCACCTTAAACCCTCTGCTGCTGCTATCCTTCGGGTGCTGACCCCAGGATGTTCCTCCACGCGATTCAAGACCCGCTCCTCCAACTCAACGGTTCTGGCGCTGATTGGTCTACCACCATCTGAAACTCGCTTATTGATTGATCCTGTATCACCAAGACGCTCGTCAATTCTCTGAAAGGTCTTCTTTTCTAGCAGACGGCGATTCGGAAACCTTTCCGCATATAGACTTCTTGCTGCGCCGCATTACACTCGGCAAGTCCATACATGAGATACATGTCTGCTATTTCTCCGTTTAAATAAGCCTACATTCTCACTTCAAATGCACACTATTTCTGAAGAGCACAAAAACTTTGAAGTTATTTATTCACTGGACTGCACTTATTCACGATAAGAAGTTACGAATACGCGCAGTGAAATACCGCGATGCACCTCTTGACTGACTGATGGCTCTACACTCAACGATATTGAAACATGTCATAGAGTGTACGAAACATTACAATCGGCAAGGCCATACGTGAAATAAGTCTCGTACACTCTCACAAGTGTGTTTGTAAATAGTTTGCGGAAAGAATTGCTGGAACACAAAACAGGCTGTAACTTGGAAACAAAGCGATTTCGGGCATATGTTTATATAAATTTTTTCATTGTTTTCAGGTCCTGAATCCATCCTGAAAGTGCGTCCCACATGTTATGAAACACCGTATATATATATATATATATATATAATATATATATATATATATATATATATATATATATATATATATACAGACACACAGGGTGTTTGAAAACTTTCTGTACAAATTGTAATGGGGGATAGACAACACCAAGACAAACCCTTTTCGTCTATAAGTGTATGTCCGCTGACGTCACCATTCAGCGCGAGAGGGTGCCGCTGCAATTGGCTAAAAGGTGAAGTGCGCTAGACTCGCGCTTGCCGCGGGCATTCTTAAATCGGACGTAGTACGCGTAACATGGAGCGCTTCACGACTGCTGAGATGGCTGACATGCATATGGTGTATGGGGGCTGCCAATGGAAACGGAAGAGCTGCTGTGAGGTTGTACCGACCGCTTCCCAAACAGACGTGTGCCAAACCACCAAACGTTTGCGCATTTGCATCGGCGACTGCGAGAAACTGGAACATTCCATGCAAACATGCATGACACTGGTCGGGAGAGAAACGTGCGCACTCCTGACATGGAAGAAGAAATCCTACGGCGATTTGAGGACAATCCAAGCGCAAGCACGCGAGGTGTTGCATGTATCCTCGGTGTGAACCACGACCTGGTCTGGAGTGTGTTGCACGAGCAGCAGTTACATCCATTTCATCGTCAGAGTCCAGGCATTACAACCTCGGGATTACCCTCTTCGTGTGGAATTCGCACGCTGGTTTCTGCAGCAAACAGCGGTGCAGCCTAATTTTCCGGCTTATGTGCTGTTCTCAGATGAGGCCTGTTTCACACGTGAGGGTGTGTTTAACATGCACAATTCTCACGTGTGGGCGCACGCAAATCCACATGCTACACGGGTGCATGCTCATCAAGAACGGTTCGCCGTCAATGTTTGGGCGGGTATCGTCCATGGCAAGTTGATTGGGCCGTACCTGCTGCCTGCCCGACTCGACGGGCGGGTTTATCGGATATTTCTTGAAGAAACGTTGCCGGAACTGCTGGAAGATGTTCCCGTGGCTATTCGTAGACGAATGTGGTTTCAACACGACGGGGCCCCAGCACACTGCAGCAACGATGTGCGGGATTATCTGAACGCCACTTTTGGGGACCGATGGATAGGCCGGGGTGGGCCCGTAGCCTGGCCACCGAGATCGCCCGATTTAACATGCCTCTATTTCTTCCTGTGGGGACACATGAAGAACCTCGTGTACGAGACTCCCATTTACTCAGAAGAAGACCTCGTAGCAAGAATCGCTGTCGCCGCTGGAACTGTTCCCGAAATGCCGGGAATCTTTCGACGTGTACGTCGGTCAATGCTTCGACGCTGTCGGGCATGCATTGATGCTACCGGTCGCAACTTTCAGCACCTTCTTTAAATAAACATGCCTTCTTTAAATAAACATGCCTTCTTTAAATAAACATGCCTTCTTTAAATAAACATGTTACGCGTACTACGTCCGATTTAAGAATGCCCGCGGCAAGCGCGAGTCTAGCCCACTTCACCTTTTAGCCAATTGCAGCGGCGCCCTCTCGCGCCGAATGGTGACGTCAGCAGACATACACTTATAGACGAAAAGGGTTTGTCTTGGTGTTGCCTATCCCCCATTACAATTTGTACAGAAAGTTTTCAAACACCCCGGTGTATATATATATTTATATATAAAGGGTGTCAGGAAATGATTGCCCCCCCTGTACAGAAGAAACTGAAAGGAATAGAAAAAAACAGACAAAACCACGCGAAAGAGCATTTAATTTTGAATAAAAAACACTTGTTTTAATATCGGGTGTTGCCTCCATTTGCAGCTCTGACGGCCATTAATCGACGGGGGTATGATCTAGTGTTGAAAACCGGTTTGTAAAATTTCCCTAAAAATCGAAAACCGAAAGAAAAAACCGGTTTTATCGATTTATTTTTATTTGGCTCAAACTTGCGCTAACGTGCAGCTACGCGCTACAGCGCACAAAAAATAACTTCGAATACATTACCTATTAAGTTAAATTGACAAACTGGCAACTGCTCTTCAGTATAATTTTTGCCTATCTGGCAACTCGATCTTCAGTTTGTCTCATCATGTAGGCTGTAGTGTAGAGTCAGTCGACTAAAACCCTATTCGCAGTATAAGACCCTTAATGCCCTTTGTTTCTTAAGATGTCATTTCCAAAATAGGGATAAAATCTAAATTAATTTTTATATTTTTTCTTACACGAAGAGTCAATTTTCTGTTTTCTAGGTAAAGTTTTTTTTATTAAAAAATTTTATTTCAATGTTTTTCCAAAATAGAGATAAATTTTATTTTTATTCCTTATAATTTTTTTACAAAAAGAAGTTTATTTCTTTCTAAGTATAGATGTTTTATTTTAAAAAATTATTTCAAATCTAAATTGTTTGAATAATGTATTATTTTGGCTAAAATAAAATATGTCAAAGTTGTCATTTTCTTATTCATATGCATACATATGATGCTGCATTTTTGCATTCTTTTGACCAAAAAATAGGCGATAAGCTATGCTTGTTAAGAGTTAAAGTCAGTACCTTTCAATTGTGGCTTTTAAAAATTACTATACTTTTCGGTGATAACCGGTTAAAACCGGTTTTCAAAAAACCGATTAAAAACCGGTTTGTAAAGTTTCGATTATTTTTCAACACTAGATGATCCCAGAAGTGTCTCAAAGAGATCGGTATCATGACTCATTTCTTCAAGGACTTCGTTGATCTTTGCAGTCATAATTTATGTTGAATACCGATTCTGAATGGGTTGTTCCAGCATTAAGGACTCCACCCGATCCTTCATGATGGATCCGACATGTTCACAGACATTAAGATCGGGAGAATTGCCAGGCCATTCGTTATTTCCGAAAAAATCAATGTTATTGTCCTTAAGCAGTTGTTGAGTCGCAAGTGCTTTCATACAGGGGGCTTTGTCGTGAAGAAAGGTTGCCTGTTTAACATCCAAAACACACTCGGGGTCTTTCAAAAACGGAATTACATGTTGGGCTAAAATTACATTTCGAAAATAAGGCCCATCCCAACTGGTTCCTCTTGGTTTGATAACCCAGATGAGCTTCCGAATAGAGAACATAATGAAAACACCCACACATGCTGGATTTTTTACTATTTCTCGATACTTCTGGTCGTCTGGGACTTCATCAGGAGTTGTTGCCCAAACCCGATCATTCTGAAAATTTGGTTTTCTGGAGACATAAACGAAGAATTCATCGCTGACAACCAAGTGAAGGAAATCGTCTTCCGTCCATTCCTCAAGATAATCACAAAACCATAGCCGATCTTCAATATTAAGATCACTCTTCCGTGGCTTAGCTATTTCATGCCAAGCACTCAAGCCTTGGCGAACTCGAAATTGATGCACAAGTTGCCGATTGACTATCTTACCACGACGGATAAGTATCTCTTTCGCTACCTCAGAGCAGCTCTTCTTTCGGCGCCGTGATGCAGCAAGCACAATGTCTTTCGATTCTTGAGATAATTTCTCCGGTCTTCCTCCTCGAAATTCTGTTTCACAATCTTCAGGATTCTTATTCCAATTCCTTTTGACAAAGTCTTCTGATCTTTTTAATCTCTCAGCCACCCAGTGTCGAGTTATGAAAGTTGCACCAGCTTCCTTTGCTTCACGAAATGTGACAGCTCGAATGCGGTCAAGAACTCGCTTTTTCTCTGAATCGTTCAAAATAGATGATGCCATGGTTTCTGTGGGGAAAAAAATGGTAAGAATTAAAATCACAGGAATAGAATATAATGGTTTTTATTCAGATTTTAACGCTCTTTCAAGTGGTCTCGCCGGTTTTTATCTATCTCTTCTAGTTTTTGCTCTACAAGAGGGGGCAATCATTTCCTGACACCCCGTATATATATATATATATGAGAGAGAGAGAGTTTGGTTTCCGGATGAGAGATTGGGATGGTACGTTGTTGTAGTTGTTGTTGTTACTGATGTGGAGGCTGAGAAAGATTGTAGTGCCAAATGTTGCAAACCCTCGCAGTCGTGTATTTATAAAACTGAATTTAAATAAGTGTTTTAACATATAAAGAATACATTTTTTATGAGAGTGGTGTGCTATCACAAGTTCACAAATAAACCTCGCACTTGAAATACTTTTAAGATTAATGTAACAATATAAAAGAAACATTTCTATGATATACAGTATTCAAGATCAAAATTCGCTTAGTTACTAGTGTTTCCGCTCCGACATTCTTCATTTTGTTTGGACCAAACCACCAAAATAGGTGTCAGGTTTTCTTTTGCACAGTTCACATTCCAGTGCCCATTCTCTTCTCAACTGATTGATTTTATACTCGATATTTAAGAGATGGGTTATAATAAAATTATTTCCTTGCTATTAATTTTATTTTTACATACAAATAAGATACCATGAAGCACTTTGTCTTATTACCATTTTTACTTCTATTTGATACGCAGTTTAAATACACAAATTTGTTACTTACGACACAGCTGGAATATATATATATATATATATATATATATATATATATATATATATATATATATATATACACACTAGGGAAAAACGATGTTTTTGGCAGTTGGCAGCATCGACTTCGGCAGGATTTTTCCAGGTCGGGGTAAGACCACAACCTGCGAACGCGGGGAACGTCGTTTATATCTGGGAATATGTAATTATAGCCAGGTTTTATATTACCTAATTATCTAGTTTATCTATTATTGTTATTATTATGTGTACTCAGCAAACACACTACGTAAATACAACGTTGTATCGTGTTTGAATCTTGGTCATGTCAGAAATTGACGTTGTACTGACGTATTCACAACGTAAAACTTAAACGTTATATTGCAACGTTGGTTAACGTTGTATAATGACGTTGTGTACACGTGAAGTACAAGTAAACTTCTGACGTAATTTTTTGTACTTAGCATAGACGTTATCTGCACGTTAGGTTTTACATCCATAGCATATATTTTCTTATTACAGTATTCTTTGTTACAAAATTGTAACGGAACTACATACGGCATACTACTGTTAAATAATAGGGCTCCTTTGTTGGACAAAATTTTATCCTTAAGACGTTGAGACAACGTTGTATCTACATAAAGTTTACGTAATATCACAACGTTGTGTAAACGTAACCGACCACACAAATTTACGTTGTAGCTACGTCACGGTGCTAAAATGCAAACTTGTAACAACGTTGTATCTACGTAAAATTGTTTGCTGGGTATAGTTACAATAATAATTAGTGATATTGCATTATAGCTAAGATTTTATTTTCATTAAAGTGTTCCACGGCTTCAAATTTCTATTGCTTAAAGAAATTTAATTGCTTTAATCGGAGAAATCTGCATTTTTATTGCTGGATTTTATTACTCATTTACAAAGAGCTTCCATTCTTGGAGCTTTCAGACGCCATGGTTGGTGGCCTGAAGTAAGGATAAAGATTTTGGAGGTCCTTGTTTCAGTAAAAATTTAGGCGACTCGTGTGTTTAAGGTGAACTTGGTTTTGTTTACAAATATGTACATAAAATTTTCATGTCAAAAAGTAAAACATTAAGTAACTTTAGTTAGAGAGAATTTGGTGAAACCATAATTATATTACAACGCCTTGACGAAAATACATATGTAAAACTAGCTCTAATAATGTTTGGATAGGAAAATTTGACGATGTAATTTATTTTACTTTTGAGTATAATTATTGCTTTTTCAGATACTTCTTCATGACTTGTGCTACCGTCGTTCCGTTCATGTTGTTCACATCTATAACCTTCTTTCCGTCAACTTCAAAGTTTGCGTAATCTAACTCATACCAAACTTCGAATCTCATCTTACTCCTAATGTGTTGAGTTATTTTGTTCGTAGATTGACTCATAATCATCTGACAGCCCATTTCGGCCGCGAGTCTCTCGCTTTCCTGTGAAAGTTAAAAAGTATTGAAGAATGATGACATTACAATTGTAAGATGTATACAAATAACCAGGGTTGTGGAGTCGGTCCAAAATTTTCCGACTCCGACTCCGACTCCACACATTGTAAAAATTCGACTCCGACTCCGACTCCACACATTGTAAAAAATCTAAAAATCCGACTCCGACTCCTCACATTTTAAATATACGACTCCGACTCCTCTAGTGTTTCACTCTATAATTATCATAATAATAAGACATTTCATCACCACCACATGAATCGTCAGGTTACTTTCTAGGATAAGGGAACATTCAAATATTAAGAAGGATATTGACTTGTAGATATTATCATATTAAGGGATTTTTTTATTTTTCCAATAATATATATATATATAATATATATATATATATATAAATAAATGAAAAAGATTCTCTTAAACATAATTAAGGTCTAACCAGTAGTAGTCCTACTTAAAATTGAATAACCCTTCTTAACCTAGTGGCTATAACCAGGGTTGTGGAGTCGGTCCAAAATTTTCCGACTCCGACTCAACACATTGTAAAAATTCGACTCCGACTCCGACTCCGCCCTGAAACGTGCGACTCCACGACTCCGACTCCGACTCCACAACCCTGCAAATAACATACAGTATGTTCTAAATCGGCCTTTGATTTTAATTTTGCCCTATAAATGGAAAGATGTTTTTCCAATAATTCTATTCCAAATATCTGTGGTTTGATGACAGAATTACTTCCTCAAGAATTCTCTAAATTTTTCCTAAATATTCATTAATGCGCTATTTTATCTCATAGCCACCCATGTCTCATTAATGCCTGAAAAGCTTACCTCGGTTATTCTGTAAGTGAGGTGATTTCCAGCAAACTTTGGCTGTACTGTCGTCGCTGCTATTTCAAGAATTTTGTCTACTGTGGGATCTTCAAACAAATCGACAGAGCATTCAAGATGAGCAAGAACTTTCAGAAAATTTTGAATCTATTGTAGGGAAATTCATAATTATATGTCTAGTGTAGTCATAGTCATCTGATGTAAACAAACTTTTTATTACCAAATATGAATTTAAAGCTTTGAACATTAAAAAAATACTTACACGTTCGGAATATTGTTCCTCATCTTCAATTGTATAAACATCATGTGTATTTCTTGTTAAAACTTGTGTGAACATAACTCCTGCAAGCTCATTAGTAGGCACGTAAGTAGCACAAACAGAAGCCCCTGAAGACATCCATGACTTTATTAGTTTACTGGAGGGTTTCCGAAATTCATTTGCTGGCAAACCTACTCCCAGAGACTGTAATAAACAAGATTAGTTACACGACACCTCATAAACGTTTGACCATATATTGTATACAAATAAGAATAAACTGGACACTAGATTATTTCGTTGGCTGATCAACTGGCTATTCTCACTATCATATTGGTACAGTCAAATCTGCTGAAAAAATTAATTGTTTCTCGGGCAAAAATTTACAGAAACAATTTTTAAATATTTTTTTGAAAAATTTTTTTTAGCACAATTTTTAGCATTTTCAATGTTATATATATATGTTAACCCCTCCGTCTATGGCCTTGGTTGGTTCGAATTTCTACAGATCTACAGAAGCTAAGGCTAACAAAGACCCTAAGATCCACTCTAAGGTTAGCCCGAGAGAAAGGAAAGAGTAGGGGGTTAAGAGAAGAGAATAAGGGGTTAAGTAAGGAGCAACACCTATCACTCGTGGGTTAACATTCATTCAGAAAAAGAGAAAAAAGACTCACCATCATCATCCGCCGGCCACTGCCGACAAGTCAGAAAAATAGTCGGAGAGAATAGGAGAGGGGTGAAAGATGAAAAGAAGTAAAATAAGAACGCTTACAAACCATGCAAACACAGTCTTAACTCACTGTCATACCATGCAAACTACAAACATGCAAGAAAAGAGTTACAGACATGCAAGTAAGGGAGGATAAGAAAAAAAAAGTAGGTAAAGTTAAACAAAAAGTGGGTTAGTTTACGACGAGCTACATCTACGTTCGTGTTAGTCTAATTTTTTTTTTTTTAATAATTTTATTGCTGGCATCACACGCTGGCATGTCACAAGCTGGCATTAATCGTCAACAGACTCATCCTCGACCACCACCACCAGAGCTCCTGTTGCTAATTTTTTTTATTTTAAACAACGTTAATATTTTTAAAATGTCTGTCAAGACGGTTCTTAAACACATTAACGCTGGTAGAGTTCACGACGGCGCGGGAAGATTATTCCATTTATCAATTACTTTAAACGTAAAGAAGTTTTTAGCGATATTAGTAATGAAACGTCTGCCACGCAACTTAAATCCGTTATTACGAGTATTACTATTATCGAAAGTGAACAATTTGTCAAAATTTACGTTATCGATGTTATTAACGATTTTGAAAACTTCAATAAGCTCCCCCTTAATCTCCTAGTTTCGAGTGAATACAGGTCTAACTCTTTAATCCTATCTTCATAAGGCTTGTTGCGCAATGACGGAATTAGTTTCGTGGCACGACGCTGAACCCTTTCTAACCTATCAATATCCTCACGCAAGTACGGGCACCAAAACTGAACGGCATATTCTAAATGAGGCCTGACTAGGGACTTGTAAAGGGGCAATATAATATCCTTCGATTTAAATTCGAAATTACGCGCTATGAAGCCTAACATCCTATTAGCTTTTGCTTTGCGCAAGACTCCAGGCACTGGTTCCTAACCTTTAAATCCTTAGATACGCGTACGCCTAAATCTACTTCCTCGTCAACGCTCGCTAACTCCCTATCATCCATCGTGTACGTGTAATTATTGTTACGAGAACCTATATGCAAAACTTTACATTTGTCTACGTTAAATTGCATCTGCCACTTATCTGTCCACTCCATAATCCTATTTACATCGTCTTGGAGCCTATTTCTATCGTCCTCGTTAACAACCTTACCGCCTATTTTAGTATCGTCCGCGAATTTTGACACGTTACTAGTCAATCCTACATCTATGTCGTTAATGTAAATTACGAATAGCAATGGGCCTAACACTGAACCCTGTGGGACACCGCTACCTACATCTAACCACCCCGATTCACTACCATTAACTACGACCCTCTGTCTCCTAGCACGAAGCCATTCTTCTAACCAGTTAGCTACCTGACCGCGTATACCGTGCGCTTTGACCTTCGCAATTAATCCTATGCGGAACTGTATCGAACGCCTTTTTAAAATCTAAATAAATAACGTCAGCCGCTCTATGCCTATCGTATTCGCGCACTATTTCGTTATAAAATTCTAACAAATTAGTTAAACAAGACCTATGGCGTCGAAACCCATGCTGACTACTATTAATCAAATCTCTACTTTCTAAGTGATCGATGATACGATCCCTAACTACGGATTCCAAAAGTTTACCGACAATTGACGTTAAGCTAATGGGCCTATAATTGCTAGCTACTGCGCGGTCGCCTTTTTTAAAAATAGGCGTGACGTTAGCTAATTTGAAGTCTTCAGGAATAATCCCCGTTTCGAGTGACTGATTAAAAATCTTCGTTAAGGGGCCTACGATAACGTCTTTCAAATCTTTCAAATGTCTGGGATAAAAAGCGTCAGGGCCTGGAGCCTTGCTAACTTTTAGCCTATCGATATAATGCGCAATCTCACCCTCGTAAACAGTTATTTCATCCAAAATAGTCTCGCTACTAAATGGAACGATATCGTCCACGTCGGGGACATTATTTACGTCTTCTACGGTAAAAACTGTCGCAAAAAAGTTATTGAAAATACCCGCCATCGCCTGAGCGTCAGAAGCCAAAGCGCCATTAACATCCACTAGAGGGCCTATGTTATCTTTTATCGGCTTACGATTATTGACGTATTCAAAAAACTTTTTGGATTATGTTTACTATCCGCAGCTATAAGTATCTCTAAATTACGCTTGCATTCCTAACTGATCTTTTAACCTGACGTCTAAGCTCGATATATCTATTAAAGTTAGCTGCCGTGCCATTGCGCTTATTAAGTCTATACGCTCTATTACGCTCGTTTATGAACTCGCCTATTTCCCTAGTCCACCACTTGGCCTACCATGATTTCTAGCGCGCTTGGGCCTACGAGGAATAAACTCCCTTTCAATATTCTAAAACTTTCTTTAAACGCCACCCAATGCAAATTTGTGTCATTACCCATAAATAAGTTATCCCAGTCCACTACTCTCATCCTATCCGCAAAACTATCAAAATTAGCCCTACGAAAATCAGGGACTTCTATTACGTTACTATCCTTAGTGTTTTCTATCAATAACTTAAACCTAAGAATTTGATGATCACTACATCCTAAACTCTCGCCTACTTCTAAACCTTCGACTATATTCTCGCCGTTCGTCATCACCAAATCTAAAATATTATCACCGCGCGTTGGTTCGGTAATATCTGTCGTAAAAAGTTATCTTCCATAAACTCAATCAATCTCAAACCCTCCTCATTACCAGTAAAAGTCTCGTAATTAACATTAGGGCAGTTAAAGTCTCCGACAATTATACTATTCCGATTGTCAATAAAGTTACCAAGAAGTGAGTAAAATCTAGTATCTGTATCGAGGGGTTGAACGGGAGGTCTATAAACAACAACAAAATTAAAACTAATACTACGCGCCCTAACTTCACACATATCGCATTAATTGCTGCCGGAAAATCTAACTTAACCTCGATAGCCCTAAGGGAATTACGAATGTACAGCAAAACGCCGCCACCAAACCTATGTAACCTATCATTAGTAAAGAGTTTAAAACCCGGTATATCAAGTTCCCCAACAAGTCCCGAGTCACGGTATTTAACCAAGTTTCAGTGATAGCAACTATATCGTAGTTGCCGGAATAAATTATCGCCTTAAATTCATTTAATTTATTTCTAATACTACGCGCGTTACAATAAAAGACGTTTAAGTTATTTTTTACCACGGGCCGGTTTTAAACTATTTTTCACGTCGGGCCCGCGTTCCCCGGACCCACAACGTTTAAAGAAGGCTTCGACCTATACAGCTTTCGCACGTTTTCGTCTATTAACCTACCTAGCCTAGCATTACCTATTTCATTAAAATGCACCCCATCTTTTATAAAAAGGCTAGGATCACTGAATTCGGACCACAGCTTTACGAAGGGTACATTTTCCTCAGCACAAATCTCTTCTAATTTATTATTCAAAAATATTGTTTTGACGTAATCCTAAGACCCAACCCGTGCCTAGGGGTAATACCTAGAACTAAAGACCTATCTGACCTCGCCTTCAGGGACCTAATTAACCCCCTATATCTCTCCAAAAGGTCAGGCACTCTCGTATCGGGCCTATACGAGTCGTTGCCTCCTACCATCGTCACCAACATCGAGTGACGGGAGGCAACGTCAATCCTATCCACTTCGTCTCTAACTCTGTCAACCCTGGCCCCTGGGAGACAGACCCTCCTCTCTTGGTTGGATGCCGTTCAACGAACTCTTTGTCCATGTGGCGCACTAAAGAGTCCCCAATTAAAATAGTTTCCCCCTCATTCACGTCCCTTTCCAAATGGGCGAAAGGGTTCGAAACCTCGATAGGGGGGGGATTCCTATCACCTAACGTACGCGGCCTAGCTCCACCCTTAACTTCTCTAAATCCCTCCCCATCTACTACTCTCGGACCAACCTTAACCCCTTCCTCAACTCTATCCAACCTTCCCGACAAGCTACCTAAACTAGAAACTAGGTTACGCACCTCACCCTTCAAATTACTAACGTCTTCAACGTTAGTATTGGTTCGGCTTCCGTCAACCGTAGCCCTACCCCTGCCCTCATCAAGCGTTGCAAGTCTTTCCGTTACCTCACGTACACTGCGTTTTATGTCAACTATTTCCTCCATTAACTCGCAAAAGAAACAAACTGATCTCTCGGTAATCGCCATAGGACCGCCGTTATAATCTTTAAATTCCGAATACCACCGGTTTACCCTACACCTAACACGACGCTTTCTGCGACGGCATCGCGCAGTTAAAAATTAGTTTAAACCGTCACAAGTTTAAGTTAAATTAAGCCGGCACGCTATGAAAACTTCTAAATCGCTAAAAACCACTAATATTCAATTACTTAACTATAACAACGTGAATATAAACGCAAGTATATAAAATTCAAAACTTCCAAAAGTAAAATTTCAGCAATATGCAAAAGTAGATGCAATATCAGAGAGCTCAGAGGGTTCTGGTTAGATGGCAGCAACGGATTTGTTACTTGCAGTAGTTTTCTTTTATATTACTCTCCGTGTTCTTCTATAGTGGCTCGGAGGATTCAGGGAGGCTTACTAAGTTCTCTGAAGATTCCCGGATGCTTCTTGTAACTTATCGGGAAAGTTTAATGACTTAAGTTCATCTGAAGAAAGCAAGGCTCGAAGGAGAAGATAGACTATTTCTTACTTGTAATTTACTGCTAAAATGTACAGTACAGGTAGTGCTCAGCCTCTGAATTGATCTCTGAATGAATATGGAAGATATTTCTGGGGTTTATATAACCCGATTTTACTAACATCATCATTATTAAATGTTGAAGAGGCTGTATTATTTTTGCAAAACAGTTAAAAAAATAAAGTAGAAAAAATGGTTAAAACAGATAAACAGGATATAGGAAGAGGAAGCCATATTTTTAGCTTAAACAGCATATTTTTAGATCTGTTGTTTTTCCTGATCCGCCGTGTTAATTGGAACGGAAATTGAATCAGGCATTCTTATATTAAGATATGTATATGGGCAAAAATTAAAAGATTAAGGCAAGACATGACTTCATCTTCTATAACGAAGAGAGAGTGCATCTAATCTAAAAAATGATTAAAAATTTTGAAAAGAAGTCACCATTTTTTTGGCAAACAGGAAGCAACTCCAAATTTTATTCCAACGAACAAAAAAAAATAAAAAAAAATAACAATATCGCTGAATGTATATTTCTATATGGCGTCACAACGTCTGGTCGGACATGTAGTACAATCCAGGTACGGTGTACTTTTGGTTTATTACAATTATGATTACAATCACCAATTAATTTATATTCACTTATGATCGTTAATTACAATTCCATTGAAGTACATTTTCTGTGTCATTAATTACATTATTAAGTACATTATATTAAATTACTATTGCTTAAGTAGATTAATTACATTATAAATTTTATCATCAATTACAGTATATATATATATATAATATATATATATGCACTAGAATCACAAAATAACACGTGACCTTATTAATAAGCAAACAACCTTGTGGTTGTTTGCTTATATATATATATATATATATATATATATATATATATAACGTGATAATTGGCATTAGAGCGAGAGATTTATTGTTATTTCAGAAGTTATTTGCTTCCGCGATGATTAGCAGAATTCGAACACTCGCCTAAATATTTGTGAGATTGCGAGAAATCAATTAATTTTAAAGAAAAGGAAATGAAAAGAATACATGTGGACGTACGTACATGTGAGTATGAATTGAACAACAAATAACTTCCTATGTAAAAATTAATTGAATATAAGATCATACAGGAATTATTCATATATATATAAAAACTTGTTCAAGTGCTATCTGCAACAGAAAGAAGCTTTTCAAAAGGTATCGTCGCCGTCGAACTCCTGCCTCTCACTCAGCTTATATTTCTTCCCGGAAGCGTACAAAATCTGTTTTCCGACTCTCCAAAAATTCCTTCATCGGAGAAAAATGTGAAAACCTATCCAATTCTAATTCTTCTTGCTCTTTCAGGCATCTAGCTAAGAACCTCTCCAACAACTTTACTTCCTCTTTTTTCCCTCCTATTTTCCATTCCGACGGCTCATTTGCGTCTTTTCTCCTGACAAAGCTGAAATCTTCGCTGGACTTTCGCCTCCAACTCAACCATGTACGATTCCGGTGCTGTTCCTCCATCTTCACCCAGCTCTGACTTTATTATCTTTATTATGTCTGAAATTAGAATCTCTTCTAAAGATGTTTCTGCCCTCTCTGCGCTCAACTCTTCTTCCTCTGTTGTGGGGAAAGGGGTGCTTTTGCGGGCATTGCCCTTGGTCCCTCCTTCCTGCCTAAAAAAAAATATATATCTATATATAGTTTATATACACATATAATAATAATAATAATACGCCGTTTCTGTCCTGTCTGTCCGGTATTGTTCTCGGAAATCGCTCAATGTAGGGCACTCATCGTTACACCGTTGGAAAGGTCTCGGTTTTGGAAGGACCTTAAGGATATTTATTTTTCGTTTCCACACGCTTACGCGCATACGCAACGTTTAAACGAATCCAGATAGAGAAAACGTTTATAGAAGAAAATGCTTTTCGTCAGTTTACGCGGAATATTGTGAGAAGTTTTTACCAGGTGCGTGCGATCGTGCGCATGCAGAATTCTAACCGAAGCCAGATAGAGAAGAAAACGTCAGGTTAATAATAATAAATACAAAAAAAACATATACACGGTGGCAAACAATGATTGCCCCCCCCCCTTGCACAGATGAAACTAATAGAGGTACAAAAAAACTGATTGTTGATCTTTTAGACAATTTAATTTTACGTCTAAACAAAACCACTCAATAGTTGGTGTTGCCTCCTTGTGTTTGGCTGACGGCTTCAAGTCGGCAAGGGTTGGAGGTGAGGAGAGACTCGAAAAGGTCAGTGTCGTACTCAAGATTTTGGAGAATTGTTTCCATGTGCTGCTCTATAGTCCAGTGGTAGAATCTTTCAGGATCCATCTTGAAGACCGAGTGGAATCCCTAATGCTTGCTGAACCACCAGCCACCCGATTCTGCCGCCGGTCCATGGAGCAGCACATCGAAACAATTCTCCGAAATCTTGAGTACGACACTGACCTTTTCGAGTTTCTCCTCACCTCCTACCCTTGCCGGCTTGAAGCCGTTCGCCGAGCACAAGGAGGCAACACCAACTATTGAGTGGTTTTGTTTAGACGTAGAATTAAATTGTCTAAAAGATGCAACAATCAGAAAGGAAATTAGAGATGAAGGCACAGATAGAAGGATAGAAACAGAAGGAGGGCACTTTATACACACACACACACACACACACACACACAGTGCGTTCGAAAAGTCTCCGCAGTGCTCTGTTAAATGTATAGGAAATTGAAAAACTACATTGATTTCATTCAACCATGATTTAGGAATTTTATTACATAACCTTTTGATTTTACAGCATGTGTTGAAAGTGTTTTCCACCATTTTGCACGCACAGAGCAACTCGTCGACACTCGTTGTCAAACATTTTTTTAAGGTGTTCGTTGACTGCGGAGAGACTTTTCGAACGCACTATATATATATATATATATATATATAATATATATATATATTATGTAAAGAACGACGCTTGTATAGAAGAACGTTCCGCACAAGATGAGGAGGGAGAACGAACAAATGAAAAATGAGGTAACCACCCGGAATCGAACCCGGGATCTTCCGATTGCCGGTCAGATATGCTCTCCACTACACCAAGGGCCTCGATTGATCAGAAGTCGTAATTCTCCTACATACGAGCAGAAACCAATGCCCTGAGGGGGCACCTCCCGCATGCCGCACATATATACATTTTAACTGCAAACAACACACAGTATAATTAATGTAAAGAACGACGCTTGTATAGAAGAACGTTCGCACAAGATGAGGAGGGAGAACGAACAAATGAAAAGTGAGGTAACCACCCGGGAATCGAACCCAGGATCTTCCGATTGCCGGTCAGATATGCTGTCCACTACACCATGGGCCTCGATTGATCAAAAGTCGTAATCGGAAGATCCTGGGTTCGATTCCCGGGTGGTTACCTCATTTTTCATTTGTTCGTTCTCCCTCCTCATCTTGTGCGGAACGTTCTTCTATACAAGCGTCGTTCTTTACATTAATTATACTGTGTGTTGTTTGCAGTTAAAATGTATATATGTGCGGCATGCGAGAGGTGCCCCCTCAGGGCATTGGTTTCTGCTCGTATGTAGGAGAATTACGACTTCTGATCAATCGAGGCCCATGGTGCAGTGGACAGCATATCTGACCGGCAATCGGAAGATCCTGGGTTCGATTCCAGGGTGGTTACCTCATTTTTCATTTGTTCGTTCTCCCTCCTCATCTTGTGCGGAACGTTCTTCTATACAAGCGTCGTTCTTTACATTAATTATACTGTGTTGTTGCAGTTAAAATGTGTGTATATATATATATATATATATATATATATATATATATATATATATATATATATATATACACACACACACACCAACTTTTGATAGAGTCTGGCACAAATCTTTAATTTCGAAAGTGCCCTCCTGTTTCTATCCCTCTATCTGTGCCTTCATCTCTAATTTCCTTTCTAGCCGATCTATAGCTGCGGTTGTAGATGGCCACTGTTCTTCTAAAGCTATTAACAGTGCTGTTCCTCAGGGTTTTTTCCTGTCACCCACTCGTTCTTTTATATATATATATATATATATATATATATATATATATATATATATATATATTAATGGTATACCGATTAATCAGCATCGGCAGAATCGGCCATTTGGGGTGCATCGGCTAAATTTACCCGATTCTCTTACCGATTATTTGAAATTTTAAAATTTTCACTACAAAACAAAATCTATATTTATAGAAAATTGAACATACAAAAAGCACTATTTATGATAATATATACTAATTTCAAAGTGTAATTATATAAAAAATATTTTATATTCACGAAAAAGGGGAAGCTTAATAAGTTAAGTTGCCCATAAATTTACAGTTTCTCTAACTTTGTATTCTCTAATCTCTGACTATTATAAACTCTTGTAATTTCCTACTCTATATTAATTAATACTAATTCTATATTAAGTTGGGATCACCTGAAGATCAGGGACCCCAGCCTTCTTTAGTTAGCCTTATAAGGCTAACTAACGAAGGCTGGGGGCCCTGATCTTCAGATGATCCTTAAGTTGTACTTTATAATGTTTATATTAAACCATCTTATGTTGATTTTATTTTAAGTATTTTAATAATTTTGTATATCCATTTTTTATTCCAATTTCTCACCAGGGACTTGAAACTTTAATTAAAAATTTTGTTGCTCAACGTAAGGAAAAGCAATTACTTTAAATATTGGTATTCAATTTATGAAACTAAACTAAAATTATTTTATCATTTTACTGAGTAATAAAACTTCTTAACATCATTTTATCTACGGTATATGAGTACCAAATTCTGGTGCTGTATATTGTAGAGTGCGCGAAGGAAAAACATTTAAAAAAAATTTGAAACGAAAACATGAAAATTGAAAGTTTTCACATTAGATTAGTAAAATTTATGAAGGGAAGTGATTTTTTAAGATCTAGGCAAAGAATCGGCATCGGCAGTTTTACGTGGCATCGGCGGCTAAATTTTGGAATTGGTACATAAAAAAAAAAATATATATATATATATATATATATATAATATATATGATTTTTAAATTATACTTACAAGCTGCTCACGAGGAAAAAAATAGTCCATTATAAATTGCACATACATTTCATAGTCTTCCTCCTTTACAAGTTCAATTCTAAAATCGTTTGGGTCATAGATCTTTTTGTCGATACCTGCAGGGGAAACAAAGCCATAATTTCAAATACAAATATCGAAAATCTTTAAAATTTCAGTTTTAGGTTCATAATAACTTAGAAAACTAATCTGCTTCTGCAGAAACGGTATATTACAACATATTTTAAAAACTTCAACATGAACGTTGACGCTTTGACGGTGTGTATTATGAGGAAAAGACAGTTTTGAGTGTCTCACCTTTTGTGGAAGCCATGACGATTAAGGACGTTCTTTCTTAGATTAAAATTTTATAAACAAACTCTAAAAAAAAGGTAAAAATTTTTAAAAGAAAAACGTTGCAAGAAGTTAACACTCAACAAAAACGCACTTTGGCCTATTAAAGTATTAAGAATGCAAAACGACATTGCTTCACAGATAATAGCTATCTCTCTATCAACAAAACATCTCATAATAAATTTAATACAAACAATTTTCAAGGTTATAATAATATACAGTATATGTGCTTCTATTACATGGCACTAATAGCCAGCTGATATAAGGTTTAAAATGAATGGTGAAGTAATTGAGGAAGTACAAGAGTTTAAGTATTTGGGTCAAACTATTACCAGCTCCTTGAGTGATGACTCAGATATAAGGAACTTTCGTTTCTGTACAAGTGAAGCTAAAGACACACTCTTTCGTACTTTCTGCAGTAATATATACGGTCAGCAACTCTGGGTGAATTATAAAAAAGGTTCTGGCAGAACCCTAAATTTGCTGTACAACAGGTCTTTTAGACTTACATAAATTACCCCCGAGATGCTCAGCTTCGCAAAAGTTTGCTACCCGCAATGTCCCGAGCTTCCCGGAGGTAACAAGACGTGCTCAACAGTCTAATGCAAAGAATTAAAAAATCAACCAACCCGATCATCCGAGCTATCCATGAGTCCTGCCATTTATCCTCTAAGCTATGGACTTTTTGGTACGAAAACGTCTGTCTGTAGCTCCACTTAACTTCGACAGTGCAGTATTATTTCTAATCAATTTTATATATTTCTATCCTTAGTGTATGAACTGTCATTGTATTAATAATATTTGTCATATGGACTATAGTCTGCCAATAAACCTTTTCATTTTCATTTCATTTTCATTTTCATTTCAAAACGATATTTTAGGAGGGACAATTGTCTACTGAGCACAATGGCATAACATTTATCGTAGTTGCATGAAAATTGTGGATTTTATGGGCAATTTTGGAAAAATGGTGTAAAGCGTTTTATGTACTCGGGTAAAATTTCGACTTGGTCTCGTTTGGAGATCTAGCCGAGGCCGGGCATGTGCCCCCCCCTCAATCCGCTCACAGTAGTAATGATTTTTATTTGCATAATATGATTTCTACTTATTTATAATTATATTTCTTCCTATTTCTACTTTTCTACTTATTTATAATTATATTTACTGTATAGAACTTATACTGTACTGAAACTTTAACCGTTTACCTAATTGAATTTTGTTTGCACGGACTCGGGCACCGTCTGTCTAGTGAGGCCAAACAGAGGGGAGAACGAAACACGAATTACATTTTATACGAGTTTATTCAATTAAAATTTTGAAACAACGTGATTAAAGTAAATAAGTACATACTAAAGAGAGAAATTTCGTTTGCCTGAACCGACTACAATTCACTGAAATTACATCAAACAGGTAGTATGAAACACAATGTGGCATTTGACCACGATCCGAAACGAAAATCAATTGAGACGCACCCCATTTGTATGGCGTACCAACTGTACCGAATAGCTTATTTTAAAAACTCTCTTCTCTCAGCAGTTAATATAAAACATAACAAATTTCATTAATCATCCTAATTCGTTTACAACAGCAGTTTCACTGTAAATGTACAGATGTCATAAATGTACTGTATTCTCCAATAATTAAAATCTCTTTTATAAACAACACCACGAACTTTAACATCTACAAAACTTTAAAAATTTTATAAAGACAATTGAAAAGAAAATGTTTTTGCAGTGTTTAATAAAATATTTAATCCCATAATAAATTATGTATTAATAACATTTTCATTTAGAGTCAACAGTAACTTCAGTTATGAACAAAATGTGTACACCAGTCATGATCAACCTGTTAACAACGACTGCGAAGTAAATGAAATGCTATAAGACAAATTCCTTTATTATTATTCTCACTGTATAATTTCAAGGCCAATCCTTTGATATGCATTGCATGTACACAAAACATACACAAGCAACAGAAAGAGTTTAAATAATGCGATAAAATTTTAGTGCATTTTCACCACGTGACTATAAAGACTGAAAATTAATTTAAATATCGGTATTTTTCACAAAAGTACATTACAGGCTTTTGAGGAATTTTGAAATGTTAGGTTAGGTTAGGTTAGGTTAAGTTATGTTAGGTTATGTTAGGTTATATATTAAAACTATGTTTTTCCGATTGTTTTTGATGTTTGAACGAAATTAACCTTAGTAGTATGATGTCAAAAAGGGAGAGGAAGTTGGGGTGCTCTGAAATCCTGCCCCTGGAGGGGCACCCTGAAGGCCTTCGCCTTCTGTATGAGGGGGGCCCCCTTACTTAAGTTCTTAACCCATTTATGGGGTCTCACCGTCCTTAATGAAGGGCATTTGCCCCTTGAGGGGCCCTATCCTCCTTGGAAAAAAAAAATCGTTTTCACCTTCATTCAAAAAATAAAATTTTAAAACAAAATTTTAAAAAATAAATTTAAAAAATTAAATTTAAAAAATGATTCGTCTTCACCTTCTTTCAAAAAAAAATTTAAGAAAGGATTGATCCTGGCCTTCCTCCTTGAAAAAAGTTCTTTCATGAGGCAAACAAGAACAAACATGCAAAAACATACATACATTCGAGTACTTTCTGTTCAGGCAAGTTCCGCCAGACAGTAGAAATGAAAACTTAAAATGAATATCTGAAAGGTTTTAATAGGCCTAACGAGAGTACACATCGACATCAACACATCCAATTTTCAAATGTTAACAAATTGCGAACAATACATAAATGAAAATCAGATTGAACATATTTTAAATCGAAGACAAGTTCTTTGTTTAAGATCTGTATTATGAAAATTAAATGAACATTTATTATTTTAATTTAAATAAATTAATTTCTCTCTTTTTTAAGGGAAACACTTATTTTCAAACGAGATGACCTTCAAATACAATATATACTCATAGCACACGCATATTTGTTTATTTACTTTTAAATATGTAGTTTTCTGTTTTTTATATCGATATATACCATCACATTCACTTTCACATGCCATCTTCTGGTATGTGAATTAATAATTTTACTGTACAGCAAATTTCGTTATAAAATTGCATGTGTTAAAAAGAACATCACGTTGCGTAACGCGGCTTTGAAACTGAAGCATCAATTCTGTTATCCTCCTCTAAACATCCACTTAAATATTATTACTAATATTAATTTATTGTTATTATTACATATATATGTACACGTGTTAAGAGTATTTAAATTAAATATATTGATTTCAATTCCCTTCGTAATAAAAGCATCTGGCAACTCTACCCAATCTTGCTATATTTTTCTCACAGTAACTGTTTTGAGAGTAGTAGTTAAGTTTAACGTTCTTTTAACGACTATTAACTGCTCCTAATCTTATTATTATTATTATCATCTATATATATATATATATATATATATATAGATGCAATTAAAGAAAACGGGATGTCCAGTTTGTGGATTGTCATTTTTAAATAGATTCAGTGGGAAATAGGTACTGAAAGTTGAGAGATTTTTCATTAAGAACCTTTCTAGTTGTAGTTATAGTTAGGCCTATTCACATTACTTTAATTATCATTTCTCTAATTTAACGGCTGTTCACAATTCCTCATAATTCTCATAATAAACGTATTTGTTTTCACTTTTCTTTTACACCAGTCAGTCCAGTATTTACATCAATCACACAGAATGTTCATGCTTATTGTTTTTGTCATTAGCTGTACCAAACATGTCTTTACAAACTGAAGCGTACCGTTATACAACGTTTAAAATGTTATAATTTAATAATTTATGATATCAGATCTCGTATAAAAAACATCATTTTCTGTACAAATGGCCACAAAAATACTTTCAATCATAATAATGTACTTATAGAACGCACCATACGCTTTTTCACTTGTATTAAAAACGTAAAACTGAAAGTTGTATCATCACGCGATCTTCGATTCTGCAATGACGTAAGTGAGCCCTAACATTTAATTTAAATTATTTAACAGATCATTCGAGGGAACTGTACATCGATCTCATTATAACTTCTGACTCATAATAACCCGCCATGCATATTTACAAGAGGCGAATTTAAAAAAAAAAAAAAAATATATATATATATATATATATATATATATATATGCCTCTGATAATCCTTTAATAATTTTTAATTTTTATTTTTACTTCTCCGTTTATTGCATATATATATATATATATATATATGTTATTTATTTTTAATTTTTTTTCTTTCTGTAACCTATATATAGGATGTAACCCTTTTATGTACTTCAGTGTTCCTGAGGATGTCATTAGACGAAAGCGCTTGAGCACCAGTTTTGTGTTTCCTTTCCTTCGTGGTTTTATTCATCATATATATATATATATAAGGAGTTTGTATGTGGCATTCCAACAGAAGGCAGGAAGTGTCTGAACCCTGTTTCTCCCATCACTGTCCTCTTCATCTGGCCTTTTTACATGTCACGTCTACCCTGTGAGCAGTCCAGCATACTCTCAAACACGCGCTTCTCACTATATTCCTTACTACACACGCATGCATCTTACACACTACACAGTCTTTTCAAAAAAGGTGTAATTTCAGTAGTTTCGGAGATTCGCGATTGTCCCCTCCTTCCTGCCTGCATCGTATATATTACCAAGCAAGTCTCTCTACAGTTTACAGGTTTCCTCATTGTCTAAAACTTATAAAGTTCTCTCTTATTGCTTTCCTTATTGTAACGGACATCACAAACGAATTTAAATAGTATTTAAGTATTATGTTGAGTAACATAGCTAGATAACCCCCCACAGCCTAGTTTCTTAGCATAATCATGAAAACAAGATTATATATATATATATATATATATATATATATATATATACACGGCAAAAGTAGTTTGAAGATTTTTCCATCTCACGACTGACTATAATTATACACTTTATAGGAGTTTGCAAATTGCATATATTTAGACAAAAAGTATTGTCTTATGCTAATTTCATGTCAATATCAGCATGCTTCACTGCCCTTTCAGTCATTGTGACGTTAGATCGTACCAGAACTATGGTCTTGACAAAGCACAATGTGTTAAATTTACCAAACAAGGATAACCTATGTTCAGGACTCTGGACATTTCCATAGTCAACATCAACTAAACCTATTTGATCGTGCCTTTCTTTATGTACATGCAATAGCATCAATTGGTTAAGCTTTCTCTGAGTCGTGTTTGAACTCAGATAAGATTTAATACGCACGATATTACTAAACGAGCGTTCACTACACGTAATGGAGGCAGGCATCACTATAATTAACTTTGTTTACGTAATCACAGAGGAGATAAGAAATTTCTGGTCAGGTGTCAGTGATTGCACGTGTGTAACTACATTACGTAGGATTAACTGCTCAAGGGAATCGTGAACACAAAGTTCATACTGAAGGTTGTTAGATGTGTATGTAGTCTTGCAGGAAGGAAGTCTGAGCCCAAGAATGAAGTTACACTCTCTAATTATGCTGTGGACATCTATCCTTTGCATCCTCGAGAAGCAAATCTTTACACTGGACATACATTTTGTACTCTACTTCGTCAAAACTCTCAGTTATGGGTATTATAATGAGGTCCAGAGCTTCATAATGTGTCTTTCTGTAAAGATCTTCAGATGCGTAGCTACCTTCCGGTGGAACACAAACCTCTTCTAGCCTAGCTGGAACTCTTCTAAATCGAGGCTGTGAGGGTACATCTACCTGACAGGAACCTAGTGGCTGTACTTTCTTTCAGAAAAGACTAGCCCCTTCATCGTTGCGCATATTTCAGAGTTTTATCAGTCATACCAACAATAGCTTATATATATATTATATATATATATATATATATATATATATATATATATATATAGAGAGAGAGAGAGAGAGAGAGAGAGAGAGAGAGAGAGAGAGAGAGAGAGAGATTTAGGGGTTGCAAGGACTGATGATGCGAAATTTGAATCACAAAATAAGATAGCAGTAAACAGAGTAAAGAGAATAACGGGGACGGATATTGATAGCCTTTAAACGAAGGGAAGGAATATAATGATTCCTATACTGAAAACCCTGATCATACCCAAATTGGAATACTGCTCGATTCTAACATCCCCATATAAAAAAGAGGGCATTAGACAGCTGTCAGGGATTCAGAGAAGCTTCACAGCCAAGATCGAGGGGTGCAAAGAACTAAATTACTGGGAAAGATTATGAAATCTAATCCTATTTTCAGTGGAAAGGAGAAGAGAGAGATGCACCATTATTTACACTTGGAAAATAATGAAGAAACTTGTCCCTAATCTTACTCTGAACCCTGTAACTTCCCAAACAACGGTGGAAAGTAGAAAAGGAAGACTGTGTCGTGTTACCAAATTAAAGGTGAGACAGGGAACATCCTTAACCCTGAAAAAAATTAGTTTTGTGGTGAGAGGGCCAAAACTGTTTAATCAAATGCCCAAAGACCTAAGGAACATGAAGGGAGTTGCTGTGGACATCTTCAAAAGATGATTAGACGCCTGGCTCATATCTAGAGCTAATTACGCAAAAGTACATTTCTCTTTCATACATATATGTATGAAAGAGAAATGTACTTTTGCGTAATTAGCTGTAGATATGATAGTCATGTGTTAAAATGTAGGTTGCATACTAATTTTTATTGCGAAAGAATCAGCTATTTAATTTAAATATTTAATAATGCAACTACTTCAAATTAAATTGCTATACTTGATGTTAGTGCCCCCCCCTACCTGCGTCGGTCTCTTCACATGAAGGTCAAGCTGGTTAAAATGTCTTGGCCCCCTGACAGCCAAGCTATTTTGCTTCAGTGTTGAGGAGGTATCTTGTCAGGCCTTTAGTTTGGGGACACTACACATTCTGACTTTCTTATTGTCCTGTGTTGTTTGGAAGGTAATTGGATTTAGTTTGAGGTTTTGTACCACTCGTTGATTTTTCTGCTGACCTTTGTATCGTCTGTAATATTGTCTTTGGCTGCGCTGAGAGACATTGACTGAGGCGCATTGTGGTGGGATGGCGGGAGGGGACCCGCAAATGTAAACACCATCAAATCACGGTTAGCACCATGTCACGATCACGGTTAAGTGTACAATGGTAACAATTAGTAGGTCATGTTAATTCAATTGACGACAGTGAATCACGGATAACTGCATGAATAAAATGTGTGTGTATACACAACGTTGCGGTTCCGTGCGTCGTTCTCTTCACACGAAGGTCAGGCTGGTGCCCCCCTCTAGGTCTGTCTTGGTGGAGGGGCGAGTGCTTTCTTGTACTCTCCACCTCACATAGCCATGTACGACCGGTTCATCGGGGATTGTTCTGAGCCAGGTGATTATGCTAAGAAACTAGGCTGTGGCGGGGTTATCTAGCTATGTTACTCAACATAATACTTAAATACTATTTAAATTCGTTTGTGATGTCCGTTACAATAAGGAAAGCAATAAGAGAGAACTTTATAAGTTTTAGACAATGAGGAAACCTGTAAACTGTAGAGAGACTTGCTTGGTAATATATACGATGCAGGCAGGAAGGAGGGGACAATCGCGAATCTCCGAAACTACTGAAATTACACCTTTTTTGAAAAGACTGTGTAGTGTGTAAGATGCATGCGTGTGTAGTAAGGAATATAGTGAGAAGCGCGTGTTTGAGAGTATGCTGGACTGCTCACAGGGTAGACGTGACATGTAAAAAGGCCAGATGAAGAGGACAGTGATGGGAGAAAAGGGTTCAGACACTTCCTGCCTTCTGTTGGAATGCCACATACAAACTCCTTATATATATATTATATGATGAATAAAACCACGAAGGAAAGGAAACACAAAACTGGTGCTCAAGCGCTTTCGTCTAATGACATCCTCAGGAACACTGAAGTACATAAAAGGGTTACATCCTATATATAGGTTACAGAAAGAAAAAAAATTAAAAATAAATAACATATATATATATATATATGCAATAAACGGAGAAGTAAAAATAAAAATTAAAAATTATTAAAGGATTATCAGAGGCATATATATATATATATATATATATTTTTTTTTTTTTTTTTTTTAAATTCGCCTCTTGTAAATATGCATGGCGGGTTATTATGAGTCAGAAGTTATAATGAGATCGATGTACAGTTCCCTCGAATGATCTGTTAAATAATTTTAAATTAAATGTTAGGGCTCACTTACGTCATTGCAGAATCGAAGATCGCGTGATGATACAACTTTCAGTTTTACGTTTTTAATACAAGTGAAAAAGCGTATGGTGCGTTCTATAAGTACATTATTATGATTGAAAGTATTTTTGTGGCCATTTGTACAGAAAATGATGTTTTTTATACGAGATCTGATATCATAAATTATTAAATTATAACATTTTAAACGTTGTATAACGGTACGCTTCAGTTTGTAAAGACATGTTTGGTACAGCTAATGACAAAAACAATAAGCATGAACATTCTGTGTGATTGATGTAAATACGGGACTGACTGGTGTAAAAGAAAAGTGAAAACAAATACGTTTATTATGAGGAATTGTGAACAGTCGTTAAATTAGAGAAATGATAATTAAAGTAATGTGAATAGGCCTAACTGTAACTACAACTAGAAAGGTTCTTAATGAAAAATCTCTCAACTTTCAGTACCTATTTCCCAATGAATCTATTTAAAATGACAATCCACAAACTGGACATCCCCGTTTTCTTTAATTGCATCTAATAAGAAAGTTTTTTACCCGAACCTACTTATTTGGATGTTATATATATATATATATATATATATATATATATTAATAATAATAATAATAAGAAGAAGAAGATTAGTAGCAGCTAATAGTCGTTAAAAGAAAGTTAAACTGAACTTCTACTCTCAAAACAGTTACTGTGAGATAAATATAGCAAGATTGGGTAGAATTGCCAGATGCTTTTATTACGAAGGGAATTGAAATCAATATATTTAATTTAAATACTCTTAACACGTGTACATATATATGTAATAATAACAATAAATTAATATTAGTAATAATATTTAAGTGGATGTTTAGAGGAGGATAACAGAATTGATGCTTCAGTTTCAAAGCCGCGTTACGCAACGTGATGTTCTTTTTAACACATGCAATTTTATAACGAAATTTGCTGTACAGTAAAATTATTAATTCACATACCAGAAGATGGCATGTGAAAGTGAATGTGATGGTATATATCGATATAAAAAACAGAAAACTACATATTTAAACGTAAATAAACAAATATGCGTGTGCTATGAGTATATATTGTATTTGAAGGTCATCTCGTTTGAAAATAAGCCAGTTTCCCTTAAAAAAGAGAGAAATTAATTTATTTAAGTTAAAATAATAAATGTTCATTTTATTTTCCATAATACAGATCTTAAACAAAGAACTTGTTTTCGATTTAAAATATGTTTAATCTGATTTTGATTTATGTATTGTTCGCAATTTGTTAACATTTGAAAATTGGATGTGTTGATGTCGATGCGTACTCTCGTTAGGCCTATTAAAACCTTTCAGATATTCATTTTAAGTTTTCATTTCTACTGTCTGGCGGAACTTGGCTGAACAGAAAGTACTCGAATGTATGTATGTTTTTGCATGTTTGTTCCTGTTTGCCTCATGAAAGAACTTTTTTCAAGGAGGAAGGCCAGGATCAATCCTTTCTTAAATTTTTTTTGAAGGAAGGTGAAGACGAATCATTTTTAAAATTATATTTTTTGAATGAAGGTGAAAACGATTTTTTTTTCCCCCAAGGAGGATGGGGCCCTCAAGGGGCAAATGCCCTTCATTAAGGACGGTGAGACCCCATAAATGGGTTAAGAACTTAAGTAAGGGGGCCTCCCTCATACAGAAGGCGAAGGCCTTCAGGGTGCCTCTCCAGGGGCAGGATTTCAGAGCACTCCAACTTCCTCTCCCTTTTTGCCATCATACTACTAACCTTCGTTCAAACCGCATCAAAAACCATCAGAAAAACATAGTTTTGATTTACAAAGCCTGTAATGTACTGTACACTAGTGAAAATTTACCATATTATTTTCCTATCGTGGGTCATACGGTCTATATAGTATGGTCTACTCTATACTATGGTCTATAGTATAGAAGGAGGAGGGACAGGAAGGAGGGTCCAAGGGCAAAAGCCCGAAAAAGCGCCCTCCATAGAAGAAGAAGAGCGCCAAAATCAAGGTCTGGAGGTTTCGAGATGTGTGGACACTGCGTTTGAAAGATGGGAGGTCATACACAGGAGGAAAGATGGATTGAGGAAGATTGTTCCAGAGTTGACCGAAGAGTTGACCGATTGAGTAGATGAAAGATTGAAAATATCGATTAACTCACTCTTGCGTTAGGGAGTTGGACAGAAAAGGAGTAAGAAAGTAGAAAGGCTGGTGCTGTGTGCTCTCCTTAAAGGAAGAGGCATGCAGTTAGAGAGTTCAGAAGAACAATGTCCGTTATAATAGCGACAGTAAAGAGAGAGTGAGGCAACATTGCGGCGAAGGGAATTGATGAGACGAGAAGCCTTTGATTCCTCCCGGTCAAGTACGGCTGTGTGGGTTGAGCCACCCCATAGAGGGGCGAACAAGACCCCTGTACAGGGACAGCAACTGATTGGGGGTGAAGAGGGTAAAGAAACCGTTTTGGAAAGAGAGTATACAGTAGTATGTGATCTTTCCAGGAAAGATCACGAGAAAAAGAAACGCCAAGAATGTTGAGAGGAGAAAGAATTGAGTTGTTGAAGGTTTGGGGATAGTCACGTGGAAAATTGTGACGAGTAGACAGATGGAGGAACTGAGATTTTGAGGCGTTGAAAACCACAAGGTTTTCGCTACCCCAATCAGATATAGCAGAAAGATCAGAGGTCAGATGTCCCATAGCCGTCCTACGCGAATCATGAAGTGACTGCTGCGATGGCCGTTTTGGGAAATTGGTGGAGAAGTGAAGAGTGGAATCATCGGCATGAGAGTGAGTAGGAGAGGAAGTGTGACTTAAAAGATCATTAATAAATAAAAGGAAAAGAGTGAGAGACAGGTCAGAACCCTGAGGAACGACTACTGTTAATAGGTTTAGGAGAAGGACAGTGGCCATCTACAACCGCAGCTATAGATCGGCCAGAAAGGAAATTAGAGATGAAGGCACAGATAGAAGGATAGAAGCCGAAGGAGGGCAGTTTCTTAATTAAAGATTTGTTCTAGACTCTATCAAAAGCTTTCAATATGTCTAACACAATAGCAAAAGTTTCACTGAAATTCTGAAAGGAGGATGACCAAGAATCAGAAAGATATGAAAAATCATCGCCAGTTGAGCGCCCCTTGTGGAATCCATACTGACGATCTGAAAGAAGAGTGAGGAGAAAAGTGTTTAAGAATCTTCCTATTAAGGATAGATTCAAAAACTTTGGAAAGGCAAGAAATCCAGCAGGAAAGAAAAGTACCGGATGAAAGAGAGAGGCGAAAGAGTTTGCAATTTTTGTCCTGTCCACTCCTATGCCGATGGTTCCACCCTTCACTTTTTCACCGCTTCACAAAGCGTCCCTCTCATAGGTGCACCATAGCCGTCTCGCGTGATTGATCTAAGTAGTACGTATAGGCGCAAAAGGGTAGAGTGCAATTGCAATGTTGCAATGGTCAATATGGCAAGACCCTCCCCCACCCCTTGTTGCAAGACCCCTTCCCCTTCCGTTCCCCCTTTGTTGCAAGACCCCCTCAGTCCTGGACCGCTCAAGTGCTTTGCACCAAAGTTCATGACGTAATACGTACATAATAAAGTACATTACCGAAATGGCCAGACATATCGCGTGTTACAAACATACCTGTAGCCAGCTTCACAACGGCCTACGCACGCATCAAACTTTGGGGTCTATTGCAATCTTTTGGGCGGAGGGTTCTGTACGCCGATAGATAGTGTGATATTCACAGCGAGGGAGGGTGAATACATGCCGCCTATTGTTGAATTCCTCGGAGAGTTGACTAATAAGATCAAGGATGGGTATGGAGACATCGCATACGCCGACTCATTTGTCTCAACAGGGCCAAAAACGTATGGGGTATGGGTAAGGGTGGGGGAGGATATGAAATATATCGTGAAGGCTAAGGATATCACGCTCAACCAGGCGAATCGGCGGGTCGTTAACTTTGAATCGTTGAAGGATCTAGTGTGCTTGGAAGATGAGGGCGACCACCCGCCCCAACTAACTGTAGGGACCCACAGTTTCCGGGCGAAGAAGCTTGGGGGCGTGAAGGAACTTAGGGGTACGAATATATGTGTATATATATATATATATATATATATGTGTGTGTGTATATATATATATATATATATATATATATATATATATATATATATTATATATGTGTGTGTGTATATATATATATATATATATATATATATATATATATATATATACTTGTTAACGATATGTTTATTTATTTATTACACGTATTTGTAAATATATACCTTGAATAATTCGATGGTATGTTTATTAAATAAATCGTGTTTCTCTTAGCATTTCACTGTCTACTTTGTGTATGTATGTGTGTATGTGTGTGTGTACAGGAGAAAGTTCTAAGCTCTACCCCCTGTATGATCGATCAATGGTCATGTTACTCCTGCTACTACCTGGGCATATCTCTACCCTGCGTGCTCAGTTGACCGCTGCAAGCCCTGGGTCTCAGACGTGTATTTGACGAAATTCCACGTAGACGAAAAATAATAATGGTTACCTTTAATATTGCGTGTTCGACGTTTATGAAGTGGTATTCGGCAAAGTGTGAAAATGTGGCGGATACTCAATGGCTCCCTATTCCACCCTCTTTTGATACTTTTAAGGCTACATTGAACCGTGCGAACCTTGAGGAACAAGAGATACAAATACTCTATGGCTATTCTGGCGAGAGCATTGCAGGATTTCGTGGTACAAACTATGTATTGAACTATGTTGTCGGACTAAACTTTATAAAACCTTACATATACCGTGAAATGGAAGAAACAACACGTGCAAAAGAGAAACAACGGTTATGGTTAGTGAGTCTTGTTGATGAGTGGTATGACAAGCGGTATTATGTCATGTTGCATCATACCGAGTACTCGTACCCTGCGACTGAAAATGTAAATCTTGTCATAATGGAGAATCTGAAGTATTTTTCCACTACGTTAATATATATCATGACGCGATTGTAGTGAGGCTGTGGCTAAAGGCCTGCGTGAGTTTTTAACAGAATTTAGAGACGAGTATCGTCAGCTAAGCGAAAAGGAAAAATATGGACATATGTTTCTTTCAAATAGTGCGCCAGAGTGCAAATAAAATGTGTTTAGTTCGTGAAAATCCCGCTGAACGAAAATGTCTGGTGCGCATTCTGGGGAGTACGAGTGATAAAACATTAAAACCGGTATTGCTTCATGTATCGCAGATGGAAAATTTCTCAAAACACCTACCCAGTATAATGGGATACAAGTATTCACATGAATCTTTCACGTTGGAACAACGCCGCACACGATTCATCAGCTTATGGTGTGACTCACTCCTCCACACGTCCCGTCGAGCCGATCCGCCCACCTGTGGCTCATAGTCATATCAGAGCTTGAACCGACTGGACGTGCACTCCTCACAATAGAATACGATTGAGCTTCTCAATGCCGTGTACGATGTGTCCGTGACGAACTCATTGCGCGTGTTCAGGAGTAAAACCGGTGCTATTAACTATGTAATGGAAACGACTTGTAGAAAAACAAACTCCGGTAAACGGAATGTTGTTTATTTAAGTGTTGAGGAGATTAATAGAGTCTTCGTGGTAGTTGAGAAGTGGAGTGAGGAACGTTATAAAATACCTGCAGGTGTAGTTGGTTTGCTCATTGTATCAGTTGCTCGGAGACACTAACACCGGACCTCCCGGTGTAGGTACAAGAAGAGAGCAGATTAGTGATACCCCCCCTCATATGCCATTGTTTGTACGTTGTGTATAAATAACAATCAGCCATGCATACGATTGATGTGGAAGAATACTTCTAATAATAACGTTCTTGTCCCTACGCGAAACCGTTTCATCCTCGACAGAATGTTTGAAATCGTCGGTTTCCGCAAGCTGAAGCCTATATTAAACGCACGTGTTACGGATATGCTTTATTTTGTTACGGTTCTTGAGTACGCATACACAGCTCTGCTCGACGGGTTTACCGAGTGTAGGACTGAACAAGGCGAGAATGGTCTAGAGCTTGATGCTTATTTAAAAGGTTTAGACTCTTCGAAATATACATTCACGATGTCCATGACCTCTTTGTCGGGAGCTATGGCATAATCCCAGACGTCACTATAACTTTGGGTCAAATGAACGTTCCCCTTGCCTGTATTCTGTGCAAATTTTCCCCAAAGACTGTTTAGACAACTTTGCACTAAAGCGCATGCTTTGGTTCTTTACAATTTTGGAACGGTCAAGCTGTATCCCTTCACGGTTACGGTAACGCTGAATATTAGCCGATTTTTCATCTTCGGTATCAACTCCTCGCGGATACTCTGATGCCTCTACCTTATCCTTCAAAAAATTGTTTATATATGGCGTGAAAAGGTTGGGTAGCTTCTGAAACCTGCACACCTCATATATCTTCAATATTCTGTAGCCATGGCGAACGGCTTGGTCCAGCTCAGGGCTTGTATATACGCCTCTGATCTTACGCTGGTTGGTTGTGTGATTACAAGTCCCATTGTTCTCTGCGCATCCATAAATTGCGATGGGGGAGCATAGCTACGAAAGAAAGACCGAAATAGTACTTGTTCAAATTTGTTGAGAACACCTCGATGGTGGGCAGGTCAGGTCCTACCAGTTTTTCAGGTGCATCCAGAGACGTATTAAGTGGGGGCCAGGGGGTCTGGCCCTAGGGCCCAGCTGTTTTAGGGGCCGATGTTTATAATATCAATGATAAATTTGGAATGCTCAACAATATCTCTCAACTAACTGTAGAGGAAGCATCAAAAGCAGCAAAAAATGTGGCTACTCCATTACCCATATGATTTTGAGGACAGCTTCCCATTTGAGTTTGAGCATTTTGCACTGTTTTGTCAAACAAAACGCTTTAGCTGACACTCGCCCATTAGGAGTACTAAGGAAATTCACAATTGAGGGCTGTTTTCCTAAATGCTTTCATCGTTTATCGCATTTATTTGTGTTTGATGATGTCAAATGCAACTGCGGAGCGTTCTTTTTCTCATTTGAGCCTGATTAAAAATGTTAAACGTCAAATGCTAACCCAAAGAATTGCAAAGTCTGTCATTGTATGCATAGAAAATGATATTTTGCAGAATTTAAATACTGAGCTTCTGACTGGAAAGTTTAGTAATATGAAGCAGCGCAAAAACTTTTGTAGACTGATGGTGGATGATTTTTGATCAACTTTTGTACAGTAGATTAGTAGTGGACTTGTAGTTGTGTAATTGGTTTGATGTAATTGTAGCAGCTTGGTATATGTTAAACTTGCATTATTTGATTTAGAAATAAATGATTTTATTAATTTACATGACTCGAAGATTTATGTTGTTGAGGGGCCGGAAGAATATTTTGGCCCCAGGGCCCAAAATCTTTAATACGCCACTGCCAGTAATCCATCATAATAGAATCCCTACCTCACTTCTATTAGCGTTGAAGGAATTTATGCATGCAAGGAGGAGGGGGCGTCTCTCGCGCATCAGGTTTCTGCTTATATATATGTTAATACCGGTACCATCATTTTAAATACAGCGGCGACTCCCGCAACGGTTTATTTATTATTTGCTGAGGTATCGTACCATCACCTTTATCCAGGGATGTATATAGTTCATGTATTGCAGAAAAATACGTGATAAATGGGAAAACATAGAGAACGATGAACAACAACGTTAGTTGTCCCCACCGTGCACCTCAAAGCTTTAAATATGCCATATAAATTAATCAGACAGCATCAGTATTGGGTTTTCACCTCGTCTCTAGTTCATAATTTAAAATCTGTTTATTTCATTAATTCATCTCTGATTCATTTAATATTTGAAAAGATAGTATATATATATATATATATATATATATATATATATATATATATATATATATATATATATATATATAATGTGAGCGAAAAAAATTTGCTTGTAGAAATGCAGAGAGAACTCAGGGTAATGATATCGAATTAGTGGGTAAGCATCTTATTTTTAATGAAACTACATTTTTCAGTAAAGTGAATAATTAATTTGCGGAACGGATTGTCACTAGTATACAGTAATTCATTCGAGTTCTTTAAAAGAGATCAGATATCCACATTGTCTTCTACCCCAGTTAGAAACATTTTATACCGCATAAATGCATAAGATAGTTTTCATTCGAATCCAGACCTCTTTACTCTTAAATGTTCACTCTATCTTTAAATTTCTCTACATCCTTTTGACCTCTCTCCTTTGCTATGCTTTAAAACTTTCATTTACCTTTTAAATTTTCTTACATATTTTATCCATTCTTCTTAAACAGACATTCTCGTAGGAACCAGCATGTTTATCGCTGTTTGTAGCGTTTTGTGTCCAATAGTGTATTCCAGATTCGTATCATTTAAATGAACTTTTCGTTTGAGCAATAACTCCAGTAAAATAATGACGTTGCAACGAACAAGAAAAGCTCATGATGCATCACATCAAGACATGTATAGAATTCATTTTAATTTACTGAATAGAAGATAAGTAGCCATCTTATACATGTAGATATATTTTAAATTTTATACTAAGACACTACGTGAATGTATACTTAACAAGCTCTAGAAACCACTTGTTCGAAGACTTAAACTTGATTTATAAAATGACTTAAAATAATAATAGGTGATTTAGCATCATTACTACCGAATGTGGAAGGCATCGTGCGCTTATTTGGTTCTGTAGGTCTTTATCTGGTTGGCATATATTATACAGAGTGGTGATGGAGCGTGCTATACTAATACTGAGACTAAGTTACATCGTTAACAATCTGTGACGGAAGAATCATGTATTATTAGTAACGGGTGTATACACACAACTTTTTTTCCCCCCATAACTAATATAATGAAGGGTGTTAGAATGAAAACACAATCTAATACAAAACAAGAAATTTATTATCAGCACAAATACCATACACCGAAAATAGTTAAAAGTGCATGGTAAACAGGGGTACAAAGAAAATATATATTAACGCTTATGATAAAAGAAAGATGTAACAGAGACATACATAATTAAATACGGTTAAGCATTACAAGTATGTAGTCGATACAGTACGCAAAGGGTATGGTGTCGTAACTGCAAGGTACCTGATATCTTTTTCTGTAGGTGTTACGACACATTTTCGTTCCCTTAAGCTCCTGCACGCCTCCTAGCCTCTGGGCTCGAAAATTGTGTGTTCCCACAATCAAGTGCGATGGCAGGGCACCCCCATCTTCGTCATCTAAGCTCACTAGATCTTTGAGTGGATTAAAGTTGACGGTTTGCAGGGTTTAATGCGATGCCTTTAGCTTTCACGATGTACTTGAACTCGTCCCCCACCCTCATGTGTATCCAGTAAGTATTTGGGCCAGTTGAGAGAAAAATCGGCGTAGGCACTATCCCGAGACTCTGTACTCATTTCGTCAGCCAGACTCTGTACTCATTTCGTCAGCCAGACTGTACTGAACGGGCGCATTTCCTGAGCTCTCTGATATTGCATCTACTTTTGCATATTGCTAAGAATTTTACTTTAGGAAAGTTTTGAATTTTATATACTTGCGTTTATATTCACATTATTATAGTTAAGTAATTGAATATTAGTGGTTTTTAGCGATTTAGAAGTTTTCATAGTGTGCCGGCTTAATTTAACTTAAACTTGTGATGGTTATAAACTAATTTTTAACTGCGCGATGCTGTCGCAGAAAGCGTCGTGTGTTCGGTGTGGGGTAAACCGGTGGTATTCGGAATTTAAAGATTATAACGGCGGTCCTATGGCGATTACCGAGAGATCAGTTTGTTTCTTTTGCGAGTTAATGGAGGAAAAAGTTGACATAAAACGCAGTGTACGTGAGGTAACGAAAAGACTTGCAATGCTTGATGAGGGCAGGGGTAGGGCTACGGTTGACGAAAGCCGAACCAATACTAACGTTGAAGACGTTAGTAATTTGAAGGGTGAGGTGCGTAACCTAGTTTCTAGTTTAGTAGCTTGTCGGGAAGGTTGGATAGAGTTGAGGAAGGGGTTAAGGTTGGTCCGAGATTAGTAGATGGGGAGGGATTTAGAGAAGTTAAGGGTCGAGCTAGGCCGCGTACGTTAGGTGATAGGAATCTCCCCCTCCTATCGAGGTTTCGAACCCTTTCGCCCATTTGGAAAGGAACGTGAATGAGGGGGAAACTATTTTAATTGGGGACTCTTTAGTGCGCCATATGGACACAGAGTTCGTTGAACGGCATCCAACCAAGAGGAGGGTCTGTCTTCCAGGGGCCAGGGTTGACAGAATTAGAGACGAGGTGGACAGGATTGACGTTGCCTCCCGTCACTCGATGTTGGTGACGATGGTAGGGGGCAACGACTCGTATAGGCCTGATACGAGAGTGCCTGACCTTTTGAGAGATATAGGGGGTTAATTAGGTCCCTAAAGGCGAGGTCAGATAGGTCTTTAGTTCTAGATATTACCCCTAGGCACGGTTTGGGTCTTAGAATTACGTCTAAAATGATATATTTGTGAATACTAAATTAGAAGAGATTTGTGGTGAGGAAAATGTACCCTTCGTAAAGCTGTGGTCCGAATTCGGTGATCCTAGCCTTTTTATAAAAGATAGGGTGCATTTTAATGAAATAGGTAATGCTAGGCTAGGTAGGTTAATAGACGAAAACGTGCGAAAGCTGTATAAGTCGAAGCCTTCTTTAAACGTTGTGGGTCCGGGGAACGCGGGCCCGACGTGAAAAATAGTTTAAAACGCCAGCCCGTGGTAAAAAATAACTTTAACGTCTTTTATTGTAACGCGCGTAGTATTAGAAATAAATTAAATGAATTTAAGGCGATAATTTATTCAGGCAACTACGATATAGTTGGTATCACTGAAAAGTGGTTAAATACCGTGACTCGGGACTTGTTGGAGGAACTTGACATACCGGGTTTTAAACTCTCTACTAATGATAGGTTACATAGGTTCGGTGGCGGCGTTTTGCTGTACAGTGCTTACAAGAAGTCTCGCGCCTCTGTCTCGTCCCAAGCTAGTCTGTTAGGTATAAAATGGGCGGTCATTATGGCAGCGGAGGTATGTTCGGATTGGTGCACATAATTGCTCTAACCCCATCAATGACGTCCATATTATCATTGTGTTGATCACTCTATCTATTTATATATAGAGACATACTGTATATATATATATATAGAGTATGCAGGGGATAACGTGTCTCAGTCCCAGCTATGGTAGTTGTCTTACAATTAACAGTCCCAAGTGCAAGTTACGTTAACACCTCCACATAAACTACCCTGGACTAAAATAACATACGTGAAGCCCTTACCCACAAACCATTTAAAAGGTGTGATTTAAAAGCTCTCTCTCTCTCTCTCTGCCTTCCGCTCTATTCCAAATCCTTTTTTTTTAGTGACCTCTTAATACAAACTAATCTATCATATTTTGCGACTTTTTAACTCTGGTAGGATTCAATTCCATTCCTATAGTGTAAGAGATACTTAAATTCATGTGTGTATTATGCCATATGATGCGTAATAAATAATCATTTTAAATAGTTGGAGCGTTCAAGGTCATCTGTAATAATCTATAGACTACCCCTCAAGCCCACTCTCAACACTTAGATTCCCCTAAGACACAGGCGTCTTCAAGTAACATGAATGCGTAGAGATCTAAGGTGTTAGATTCCATATTATATAATTTATGTGCTAGGTTTAAGAACGCTGGCATTGAAGGATGGAAGGAAAGGACAGTAAAAGCGATAATAGGTTTAATGAAGGAAGTGGAATGAGGATGGAGGTAAGCGTTGCTATGTCGAAGGAAACGAGGTTGGGTGGGGAATTACGAAGGGAGAAGGAAATGCTAAACACAAACTCAAATATTTATTTTAATGCCCTAGACCTAGAAAGACAAAGAGCAAAATACCTTAAACTAACAATGAATTGACAGAAACAGAAGTCTGGTCTTAGACGCACTGATAGGTTTAACGTATGTGGCTAGAGGCCGCCACTCACAATTACCACTACTACCTAAGTCATAATAAGGTTATTTACTATGACTGAGTAGTTATGGAAATAAAATATGATTATACTGTTGATGGCTACTATATTCAGTTGGGATATAAACTATTGCTGACAATCTTTGGATCCTTGGCTTTTAAGACGAATTTTTTATGCATATGTTCAACAAAATAGGAAATTGGCTGATTATTATTACCATTCGAAGGTTGGTACCCTTCACAACCGAAATCAATTTCAGAAGGGGTGCATGGTATCCTCATTTCCTTTATCGTCCCAGCACGCTTCACATAAGCCATTTACACAAAGATGGAAAGGCCGTCTGTGCACCACGAGACGACCCAGGCAATGCGGGGAGCAATGGTGACATTGCATGAATATGGTGTGCCAATAAGAGAAATATCAAGACGACTAGACGTTCATCGAAGCACTGTGGAACGGTGGATTCATCGGTATGGAGCAGAAAACTCAATCGCTACTTTGCCGAGGTCTGGTCCTTCGCGTTCAACATCTCAAGAGGAAGATGCTGCGATTGTTAATCATGCCAGAGAGCATCCGTTTGTTCCAGCGACGCATATTTACAGACACCTGAACCTTCGTTGTAGCGCAAATACAGTGAACAACAGACTTCATGAGGCAGAGTATTTTTCTCGCCGTCCAGCTATAAAACCTGCATTGACGATTGAGCATAATGAGACACGGATGGGATTTGCCTTGCAATACTTGCCGCAGGAGGAAGAATTCTGGAGAAAAGTTGTGTACTGTGACGAAAAAACATTTTCAACAGATAGTCATGGTTCCCTGCATTGTTGGAGGCAGCGCGGATAACGCTATGAAGAAGGAAATGTTTTCCCGAGCAAACGTAGTGGTCACATCAATCTCGATGTGTGGGGCTGGATGTCTGGCTATGGTGTCGGAGAATTGACTCAAGTAGATGGACGCTTTACTGGACAGTAATATTGCCAGATACTGGAAGAGGTGCTGCTACCCAGTGTTCGTGCGTATTTGGTTCCAGCACCGGAACCATTTTACTTAATGGAAGATAACAGTCCCATTCATAGGAGTAACGTTGTGAGAGCGTGGTACGAAGATCACCCAGAGATTATTAATCTAATTCTGCCACCACGTTCTCCTGATTTGAATCCGATTGAAAACCTTTGGGCAATAATGATTAACGAATGGGAGCAACGCAATGAAAGAACATTTTAAGCACTTTTAGCTCACACGAGGAATAGTTGGGAGAGCTTACGCCGCACCAAACATTCCCTACAATCTGGCCTCTTCTATGCCGCAACGATTGCAAGAAATTATTGATGCTGGAGGAAGCTATACGAAATACTGATGTTAAAGCCATGACGTAAATGTGTATCGAATATACCGGGTGTACATAAAGTCAGGATCTATTTTTGTGAAGCACTTGGAAATTATATGGAATTCAATCATAAAATGATAAAGTGGTAACATTTATTAAATATTTAAGAGTAGGATTCGACGTGACGTCCATCAGTATCCCTGCACAACTCAAATCGTTCCGCAGCATTTCTAAACACATTCTGGAACATTTGCGGGGTTATGTTATCTGCAGCAGTTCGTATACATGTACGTAAGTTTTCAAGACTCGTAATCTTCGTCTGATAGACGTGCGATTTGATAAAGCCCCATGCAAAGAAATCTAAAGGGGTTAAATCTGGTGATCTCGCTGGCCAAGGTCTGTTGCTTCCGCGTCCGATCCAGCGATTTGGAAAACGTCCATTTAGATAATCCTGAACAATTTTGGCATAGTGACAAGGAGGACGATCATGTTGATAGACGACGGGGATAGGATTGTTAGTACCGTCGTCTATCAACATGATGGTGCTCCTTGTCACTATGCCAAAATTGTTCAGGATTATCTAAATGGACGTTTTCCAAATCGCTGGATCGGACACGGAAGCAACAGACCTTGGCCAGCGAGATCACCAGATTTAACCCCTTTAGATTTCTTTGCATGGGGCTTTATCAAATCGCACGTCTATCAGACGAAGATTACGATCTTGAAAACTTACGTACACGTATACGAACTGCTGCAGATAACATAACCCCGCAAATGCTCCAGAATGTGTTTAGAAATGCTGCGGAACGATTTGAGATGTGCAGGGATACTGATGGGCGTCACGTCGAATCCTACTCTTAATTATTTAATAAATGTTACCACTTTATCATTTTATGATTGAATTCCATATAATTTCCAAGTGCTTCACAAAAATAAATCCTGACTTTATGTACACCCTGTATATTTGTTAATATAGAATTTTATTATATTTTTATGTTTGACATCTATAAAAGTATATATTGTGACCATGAAAGAACTTTACTTATCTTTAGTTAGAATCTTTTCTTGCAATGTCTGCGCTCGTGGAGATGATAATATATGTATTGTTGAAACAAACTATGAGAAGGTAATAGTTTCAGGAAAAAAATAAAACTGGCAACATCGAGGTCATCACATGTCTATGGAAATTGTCATATGATATGCTACCAATAAACTCTTATATACTACTATATACAGTATACTATATTACGTAATAATACGATGAACAAATCAAATGCAAATTTCTCTGATTCACGGCCCACCAGTCTTGCTTTAGACTAATGACTTTCATAAGATGGAATAGGTTTAACATAGTTCGTTTAATAGGTTACCACTTAAAACAATGGATAAACTATCTATTAGTGAGACGACCGTGACTTCCTCGAAATGCGAGCGCGTGAGAGGTTCACTGAGGAATTTGGTCATTAGATTCCTTCACGTAGGATATGTATCACAAACAACAATATTGACAACAATTCCCAACAATTACTTATATCAATAATTGCATTTGAGCAAATAATTAACCTGCGTCAAAATAACTTAGGTATCATGCCATGATTTGGGATATTTGCCGAATTAGTCGTTCTCTATAGTCTACAGTATATATTGAGACGGTATAATGTAATGCCCAGCTAATATTATGATGACTAGGATTGCTCCATAACCATCCCAACATCCCGAAACTTGCTCCATTCTGCTTCTTAATCATTTGTATTTTAAACACTAAAATGTAGCAGAAGTGACGTAATAATGGACGTCATTGATTGTGTTAGAGCAGTTATGTGCACCAATCTGAACACACCTCCGCTGCCATAAGGACCGCCCATTTTATACCTAACAGACTAGCTTGGGACGAGACAGAAGCGTGAGACTTCTTGTAAGCACTGTACATTCGTAATTCCCTTACGGCTATCGAGGTTGAGATAGATTTTCCGGCAGCAATTAATGCGATATGCGTTGAAGTTAGGGCGCGTAGCATGTTTAATTTTTGTTGTTGTTTATAGACCCCGTTCAACCCTTCGATACCGATACTAGATTTTACTTACTTCTTGGTAACTTTATTGACAATCGGAATAGTATAATTGTCGGAGACTTTAACTGCCCTAATGTTAATTACGCGACTTTTACTGGTAATGAGGAGGGTTTGAGATTAATTGAGTTCATGGAGGATAATTTTTTACGACAGATAGTTACCGAACCAACGCGCAGTGACAATATTTTAGATTTGGTGATGATCAACGGCGAAAATGTAGTCGATAGTTTAGAAGTAGGCGAGAGTTTAGGATGTAGTGATCATCAAATTCTTAGGTTAAAATTATTGATAGAAAACACAGGATGGTAACGTAATAGAAGTCCCTGATTTTCGTAGGGCTAATTTTGATAGTTTTGCGAATAGGATGAGAGTAGTGGACTGGGATAACTTATTTATGGGTAATGACACAAATTTGCATTGGCAGGCGTTTAAAGAAAGTTTTATGAATATTGAAAGGGAGTTTATTCCTCATAGGCCCAAGCGCGCTAGAAATCATGGTAGGCCAAAATGGTGGACTAGGTAAATATGCGAGTTCATAAACGAGCGTAATAGAGCGTATAGACTTAATAAGCGCAATGGCACGGCAGCTAACTTTAATAGATATATCGAGCTTAGACGTCAGGTTAAAATTATAGTAACACGAACGTAGATGTAGCTCGTAGCGTAAACTAACCCACTTTTTGTTTAACTTTACCTACTTTTTTTTTCTTATTCTCTCCTTGCTTGCATGTCTGTAACTCTCCTTACTTGCATATCTGTAGTTTGCATGGTATGACAGTGAGTTAAGACTGTGTTTGCATGGTTTGTAAGCGTTCTTATTTTATTTCTTTTCATCTTTCGCCCCTTTCCTATTTTCTTCGACTATTTTTCTGATTTGTCGTCAGTGGCCGGCGGATGATGATGATGAGTCTTTTTTCTCTTTTTCTGAATGAATGTTAACCCACGAGTGATTGGTGTTGCTACTTACTTAACCCCTTATTCTCTTCTCTTAATCCCCTACTCTTTCCTTTCTCTCGGGCTAACTTTAGAGTGGATCTTAGGGTCTTTGTTAGCCTTAGCTTCTGTAGATCTGTAGATCCTTGATCTCTTCAGTCAACTCTCCGAGGAATTCTCCACTAGGAGGCATATATTCACCTTCTTTCGCCATGAATATCACGCTATCTGTGCGTACGGAACCCTTCGGCCAAGAGTTTGCATCAGTCTCCAAAGCTTGATACGTGCGTATGCTGTTGTGAAGCTGGCTACAGGCATGTTTGTGGCACATGATGTATCTGCAGCCAATTCGGTTCTGTTGTACCTTATTATATACGTATTACTCACATTCGTGATTTCCATGACTTCTTTATAGTTGGCGTATGCATAATCCCATACCTCGTTAAAACTTTGAGCTAGATGGACGTTCCTCTTGTCTGTTTTTTTTAGAAAACTTGCCCCAAAGCCTATTTAAACATAACTACGATCATGGTAGCGTTGAATATACGCCGTTTTCTCATTTTCAATTTCCACTCCTCGCGGGTGCCTGAGGCTTCTACTTTGTCCTTCAAATAAGTATTTATGTATGGCGTGAAAAGGTTGGCGAGCTTTTGAAGCCTCCAAACCTCATAAATCTTCAGTATTCTCTACCTTGGCGAAGGGTTAGGGAGATCTCAGGACTTCTCTGGCTGATTGTATGATTACACTCCCCGTTGTTAGCCTCTGCACACTGCACGCACAGGGGAAACATGATCTTGTGTATATCAACGGGCAAAATTGGCATCCATAAGTCGCGAGGGGGGAGCACATCAACAAAAGAAAGTCCGAAATAGTTCTCGTTTAAATTAGCTAAGAACTCTTCGATGGTAGGCATGGCAGAGCCCACCAGTTTTTCAGGTGCGCTTACGGGTTATGGGTTGTTCTTCATCACGAGGGGTATAAAGAAGAGAAATCGTAGTAATGGAGTTTCACGCTCTCCGTAGGTGGAAAGTATAGTTTGAAGGGGTTTGTGCGTCCTCCAAACAAACTGTTATCGCATTTGAGAGGGTTCAGCACCATTGTACGCTTGATGAAGTTTTGATCTGGTTCAGTGGATTTTTTTTCAAAATGGCGGGCAAAAAATTAGTTTTCTCTTTTTGATGCTTAAGAAAACCGCTACCCCTCATATGTAATATGTCTTTTCATATGCGTTCAGGGTCGCTGAAGTTGAAAATGAACAAATCAGAGACATTCGATGCGTGGTTTAGCGGTTATAGGCAAAAAATGGAAAGAAAAGGTATTATTTTATTAAAAAATCATGTACAGAAGAAACACAAGGCATTCATATCAGTTCCATGATGTAATTCAAATCATGAAATCATCATATTTACAACACATTGTTCAATAAACTATCAATATCACTAGTAACATTGTCCTCTGGTCGTGAGGAATTCTTAATAGACTTTCTCAGTTCATCTACACTAAATTTTTCAATTTTGAATTTCGCGTCTCTCACTTTAACACGTCTCATTTGACGAATATCTGGTGATTGTGAATCTCAAATAGGCAATTTCTGTGAGGAGCTGCTTTTCGTTCAGTTTGTACAGAGCATCCAAGTTGTTTGGAGTCGTAGGGCCTCCATGTTTCTTGCAATTTTCAAAAACCGCCAATATTTTGCCAGCTTTTTTCTTTTTGAGCTCTTCTTTTTTCAGTAGGGACAATTTCTTTGTAGCATGCACAGTAGCTAGAAAATCTTCCTCTAATTTTTTAATTTTCTTGACTTTTCTGAACCTCTGGCCCATTTCCAAGATGCCTTCCTATCCTCAAAAGACTTTGATTCGAACGAAGAGTCTATCAGAAGTCCGTTAGTCACAATAATTTTTTTTTTCGAGTGCTTTTGAATAGATGTGCTACCACGACTGGCCGTCCGTGATTCGGTTGTCAAGTTGAAAATTTTGATTCGCATCCTAAATTTGTCAGAGGCATACATCAAGTCTGGGTTAGAGTCATCGTCTGATCTTGTTAAATAGGCCATACAAGACAGTTGATTATTTACAGTATCAATGATTTCCTCTAGAACTAGAGCTTGAAGTTTATCTTTACCAGATCTGGGTTGTTCCTTCTTTACAGCCATGAAGTCATTCAATTCAACCATCTTACCTTCAAAGAAACGTCTTACTCCAGATTAGGTTCTTTCACTTTTCTCTCACCCTTTTTGTCAATTCCAAGAAGCTCCATCATAGGGAAAATCATCACTTCACCCATCATTGCGTAAATTTGGGAACAACACATGAACCATTGACTTTGGATGAAAGTTGACACTGCGAGAACTTGCTTGTTACTGTTGACATCAACTACGGCATCAAAGAAAGCTTGAATGGAGTCTCGCCTCGCCGAATATTCTTTTACTAACGGCGATTCTCCCAAACCGGTTTGCCACGAATCCTTTGAATCCATCACATTTGAGTCCATTATCCGCCATCCAAGATTTATAGTCATTATATAAGGATACCGAATGGAAGGCGTGTCTGGGAGAGAGCAATTTAGCAATTGCAATGAGTCCCAAAGTATGAATGGAAGAACCAGAAGAACAGAAAACTTGAAGTAGATCACATAACTTGAAGTAAATTATGTACTTGAAGTAGATTATGTACTCTGATTTTCTGTTCCGTGTTTTTAAACACTTTGTCTATAGTGTGATTTACTCCTAAAATGATATGGGCACAGCACTTCAAGATCTTGTTTGATTCGATTCGAAGATGCTGTAAAAGTACTCCACATTCACTAGCTCGGTCAGACATCCAGAAGTCTATTTGAGATTTGAGTTCGTCAATGGTAGAATTTGCTAGTACAGCTAGACAACTCAATTTGAATTCGTAACTTCTGGCTCCATCTTCTCCGGAAGAAGAGCGACATACTCTAGATTCAAGTATGAAGCGTCTTCCAAGTATTGCATTATTGATCTGCGGCTCTGAAATACGTCAAGTCTGAATACTGGTGACGGAATTGTAACTCTTCGTCTTCACTCTCCATCTCACCCTCATAATGTTTCTCATTATCATCTGCCTTCAGCTTCCAATTTTGATCAAAAACCATGTTAGCTACTCTTTTATCACTCTCGAAAGCTCTTTGGGGGAATTCTTGTCTCGGCAAGACACTGGACTATACATCGCATCAAATTTTCGTTCATAATATTTTTGCCAGTCCTGATTTTCACTGTCGGAAATGCAGCTTGTTCTTTACTCTTCTCCTTGCTTCGGTCTTCTTCCGATGAGCGAAGTTTAGGATCAGTAGAAGGAACTGTCTTTGCCGTTGTTGGTTTTTCAAAACTCGGATCGTTTTCAGAATCGACTGAAGTTGCTAACATTTCAATAATTTCTGATCCCTCTAGCTCCCTTTGCTCTCTCAAGTTGTTTTCTGTTGCTTTTCGCTTTTTCTCCTGGATCTTTCACGAGTTTCTTTCCTCTTTTTATCTCGCCCAATCTTTTGGTACTGCATTTGTACATATGGCCTTATACGCACCAAAGCAATTATCCCAATAAAAAGTCTTATCCTCATCAGTCATTTTGACCCCAAATTCTTCTGCAAGTTCTTCATAATCCTCATCGTCAGTTCTAATGTTGTAGGCGTTCTTAGTGAGCTGATCATTAAAGCTGCTCGCTTTTTGGTACCATTCGACACTTTTAGGTTTTTGTTGGCAGTATTCATTCTTTCTCAGTTAAAATGTTCATAATCATCTCTTGTTTTTTTCGTCACTGTTTTTTCATGAATGGGATAGACATTTTTATTAATCTAATCTCTTCTTTGTTCATTTGCAACTATCTTGCTGGCATCATCAGGAGTCATTAACTTTTTGTCTTTTTACTCCTTTTTTGGAAAGTGCAAGCATCCTACCAATCACAACTGTCCCTGGTGGCAACTTTCCAGTTGGTTTAAATTCGACCACTTCTGTGTAGGTTTCGCCAAAAAGTTCTTTTCTCCCGGCACTGCGTGATTTGCTTTCACCAGCCATGATTACCAATCAGCAGTTAGTAAGCATTAGGATCTGCATGTGCAGTAAAACCCCATTAGTCGGCATATAACACCGAAATATGATAGGTAATACAAATTATAGTCATGTTAGATGTATCATATATATTATCATTAAAGTAGATTATATCAAATATTGTATTTGATATATTATTTACCATTATTATTAAAGTATATACACTATATTATTATTAAAGTAATATATACAATTATTATTAAAGTAAATTAGCACAACATTGATAGTACAAGAAACCACAAAAGAGAAAGCAGCCAAACACCAGAACAGCAGAACGAGCCAAAACACTAAAGTAAGCCTAAATAAAACATCAATATTACGACACACTTGATACTTAACAACATTGAAGAATGAACATGACTATGATTAAAAATATAGCAAGCATTTATCAACTAATTATTTTTTCTATCATTTATAAAGGTTTGAAGGTGGGAGGCCTCATTCATCCTTTGTTCGATATGGATCGAGCATTCTTTCTAATTTTTCGTCATGTATCTGCTTAACCGCACTCCTATGTCTCTCATTCGTTCATTTTCGAGTTCAGCGACCATGAAAACGTATGAAAAGACATATTACACGTGAAGGGTAGCGGTTTTTTGATGTTTAAAACAAAAAATTATTTTTTTGGCCGCCATTTTGAAAAAACCCACTGAACCAGGTCAAAAATTAATTTTAAGTTCAAGAACTCGCCGGATTCTTATTCAGCAGCCAAAATGGCCATAAAAATCACTCGTCCTCAAAAAAATGTTAGATTTCCCCACCCCTACTAATAATTTGAATGCGTTTCAGTTCTAATGTATTCCTTTCATAAACTTAATTTAAAATAAATTTAGCTTAAAATAAGGCCTCCTATCCTTGGAGATTGTGTCATTGGAGATTGTGTCATTGAATGAAACTCGCTACTATATTTTTATATTTAGGTATATTAGGTGCATCTAGTATTCTAGTAAATAAAATGGACCTTTTCCAGTTTGTGTACCGTTTTTCATATAATTAATTTTTGATTGGTCATACAACCGCCGTCGATTATAATAACTTTTTAAGAGAGGTAAGTTCTTGATAACCTAACCTAACCTAACCTAACCTTCTGTTTTACTCTATGCTGTGCCTAACAGAAGCAAAGAAACACTAGAAAGTTGCATAAAAGCCAACATTGTAGGAAACGGTACATAAACTGGAAAACGTCCAATAAAATAGAAAATAGAAACATAAAATAGAAACATAAAAATTAATCGATAATTAATTGCTGAACTGGAAAACATGGACAGAAACGCTTGGGAATGAATTTACAAGAAAACAGCATACATCTAGTAAATAATATGGTATTGGGCTGATCAGCAAGCAGCAGCTGATTAAATAATTGGCAATTAACAGACAAGAAAACAAGAACATAAAAATGTACTGGTAATTAGTTACTGAACAAGTGAACATGGACATATAAGCACTTGGGAATGAATTCACAGGAAAACAGAATACATCTAGTAAATAATATAGTATTAGTGTGACTAACAAGCAGCACTAGATTAAATAATTGGTGATTAGCAGACTAGAAAACAGGAACATAAAAATTAATTCAAATTGGTAATACTACTGAACTAGAAAACGTGGAGAAAGAAATATTTGGTAATGAATTCACAGGAAAATCGAATACACATTAAATAATGTAGATCGTCCGGGAGGCACGTGTCACTGTGCTCCCTGGCTATGCTACTGTTACTGTTACGCTGGGCACTTGCGTTTTTTTTTGCGGTACTGCGGTACTGCGGTACTACCGTGTTGGTCGGTACCGCGGAAAGTACCGCGGGAAATTTGAATGCGGTAGCGGTACTGCTGTACTTTCAGCGATCCTTTGCGGTACTGCGTTATGCGGTACCGGTTTGGTAGTGCGGTAGTAGTACCGCAGTACCGCAGTACCGAAAAAAAACGCGCAAAAAAACGCAAGTGCCCAGCTCTGCGTACTATATATATATATATATATATATATATATATATATATATATATATATAAGTTCCTCGTTAGCACTATAATAATAATAATGATAATGGTTATATTGATAATAGTTATGATTAGGATTGGTTAAGATTGATTATTTTATTAATGATAAGGCTAGGGTCACCATGATCTTTTCAGATCAAAAAATGTTATTAATTAGGTTGATTGAAAGAATGAGTTTTCTTCCTTTATTAAACAAAATAAATGATTTATGAATGAGACAAAATAAAAGTTGATTGTTTACAGTTGAAATTAAATGTGGACTTGAATAATGACTTCAATATTAATAACGCGCGAGGTAATGATTAGTCTTTTATATAAAGTTCGGTGAATGACATCAGGTCAAAATGAGGCCTGTATAATGATGTTCACATGATGGTGGCTTTCGTGTCACTGGTTCTTTAGAGAGAGGGAGAGAGAGAGAGTCGAGGTGCGTTGAGAAGTCCTTGTAACGAGGTTGAGGTGTAAGGCAAGACCTTGCCTTGAGTGAATCCTCGCGATGTGACGTCATCTTAATCGTGGCTGTGTCGATGGAACATCGCGAAAGTATTTGCAAACGTCTCTGCCATTATATATATATATAGCGTGAGTCACGACAAAATGTCATAACTTCAGGAACTTACAGCTGAAGTCATTCCCAGTCAAAAAGTCCATATGAACATAGGTCCGACTCTTAACGGTTATGGAGCTATGGATGTTTGAATGCTCAAAAATAAGAATGAGCGAACAAATAGCTCGTCTGTGAATCGCGCGTGTAGCTCGCATTAGTTCATTGCGATTGTCTTTTATTGAGGGCTGCAGCATCGAAAATGCGACGGAGCAATGCATCTCGTGTTTTCACCTTTCTCAGGTGCACCAGCTCTTTCATGCGCCCCCACAGATGAAAATCTAGAGGGGTTAGGTCCGGAGACCTGGGTGGTCAACTTTGTGCACCACCGTGACCGATCCATCGACCAGGGAAGCGATCATCGAGATGCGTTCTCACTGCACGGCTAAAATGGAGTGGAGCTCCGTCTTGTTGGAAGTACATACGCAGTCGTGTTGCCAAAGGTACATCTAACAGTGGCGGTAGTTCGTCTTGCAGAAATCTTAGATAAATGTTACCTGTAACACCACCTTCGGAGATAAACGGACCAATCAACTGACCGTAGAGAATACCACACCACACATTGACACTGAACCGATGTTGAAAATTTTTTTCCACAATGGTATGAGGATTAATTTCTGACGACACCTGTCTGTTAGCATTATAATTAACAGGAGTGGGGCCAGTACTGTTTCTTGTGGTACTGAGCTGCGTACTTCTGATTCTGATGATGATATACACACACCTTGAATTTTGACGACCTGTAGACGTTCTCTGAGGAAGTTGTAGATCCATTTTCCCACTTTGCCTGTTATTCCCATATGTTTCTTTTTATGTGCTATTGTACCATGATCGCATTTGTCGAAAGCTTTAGCGAAATCCGTGTATATGACATCGTAGTTTTCATTGCCTTCAAGTGCATCTAGGATATTGTTATATTGCTCTAGAGTCTAGAAGTTGTGAATAGGCATGATCTTCCTGATCGAAATCCGTGTTGCTTTTCGTTGAATCTTTCCAGTGTCTCCAAGAAGTCATAGGTTTTCTCTCTGACTATTCTTTCAAATATTTTGGTGAGGTGGGACGTCACTGATACTGGTCTATAGTTCTTTGCTCGAGATCTATCCCTCCTTTATATATAGGGACAATGTTCGCTCTTTTCAAGATGCTCGGTGTGTGTGTATATATATATATATATATATATATATATATATATATATATATATAATATTTAGGAGAAATCCAATGACAAGGAGAAATGTAAATGCCATGAAGTCTTCTTTAATGCGCAACGTTTCGAGCAATACGCTCATCTTCAGGCTGTTTAATAACAATGTGAAATTAAAATCAATATTGAATGAAAAACAAAACAGAAAATTTCTATAACCTATTCGTAAAGACAAATTTTAAAAGACTGAGAAAAGAGGGTTAAATTCTAAGTTATACAGATTTACATATAAAAATTAAGAAGTTATTTTTAAATACATATAGTAAATGTGAAATTAATACACTGGAAAAATTAACAATAGTACACTGGAATAATGGAACTAGCTACCTTACACTGCAGTTTCCGAGGCTGACTAATTTGAGCAGAGACAAGAACGGGAAACACGAGAGATGGCGAGGGCGATTGGGGAAGGAGGGATTATAAGGAATTGGGGAAGGAGGAGGGATCATAGCAAATTGAGGGGGACGGCAGATGAGTCAACATTCAGACTAGGGGACAATGCTTTAATGAAAAGCGATTCTAAAATTCTTAGTGAGTTGGGACAAGTATTACAACCAAGAATTTTAAAATTGTCTAAAGTGACATCAATTTTACATTTAATGCTGTGTTCGCGAATACTCGAGGCTTCTTTAGTTTTTAAAATTTTACCTGTTCGGCCACTTATTCCCATATGCGAATAAAATCTAGCCCTGAGAGAGCGAACAGTGCTGCCAATGTAATTCCCAAGGAGACACCTAGGGCAGGTAAATAAATATACAACACCGCTACGCAACGAGTCAGGGGTTCGATCCTTCGCTGAGAAAAAGCTACCTAAAGACGTTTTATTAATAAATATGATGCGGAAATCAGTATGATAAAAAAATTTCCTTAACAATTTTGTAAATTTAAGCTTAAATTCCTTATTCAAAGGACCCATTTCAGGTACCAAGAAATATTTTATATCCTTCGGCACTGTAATACATGGAAGTTGAGGGCTATAAACATTATTTAAGAAGGATCTAATTAGTTTGTGTACATATTGAACAGGAAAACTATTATTAGTAAAGTATGATCTTAGATTATTAAATTCATCATTAAGTAAGGTAAAATTAGAGGTCAAATTATATCCTCTGAACAGGAGAGTTTTAATACAAGACATCTTATAGTTGAAATCAGTAAAACTAAAAAAATTCATGCCCAAACCAGTGAAAGTGGGTTTCCTGTAAACTGATGTAGTAATAGAATCACCGTTTTTCGAAATTAAAAGATCTAAGAAGGGGAGGGAGCCATTTTGCTCAGTTTCCATTGTATACGTTATATTGGGTGCAAAGAATTTAGGAAGTTAAAGAATTGTTGCGCTTGTACCGCATTATCAAAGACTGCTATCGAATCATCAACGAAGCGTCGATAGAAAATTGGTTATTTTGGAGTGGTTATTTTGAATAAATCGGACTACATAAACAAAACTAATGAAATCCTAAGTGATCTTACTAAATTCAAACAAATTCTAGAACCTGTAAATAAAGTCATTGTAAGGTTAGAAGACCAGGTTAATAGATTTCTGTCACGACTAAAGTCCTTAAAGATAATAAAAAATGATACTTACTCTCAGTTGTTCGCATCTGGTGCTAATCTTGCTCAATTATACTGTCTGCCTAAAATCCATAAAGCTGGAACACCTCTCCGTCCTATTTTAGCTTCGTATAACTTACCCACCTTTCAATTGGCAAAATTTGTTGTTCGTCTCCTGTCCCCCTTTGCGAAAAATGCTTACACTATAAATAACTCGTTTGAATTCCAAAAGACCTCCTTGGTAAAAACTTCGATTCAAAAAAGTTTTTTGTCAGTTTTGATGTAAAGTCACTTTTCACAAATGTACCTGTATCTGAAACTATTGCCATTATTTTAGATAGGGTTTTTAGCTCAGTTGATAATTTTCATGGTTTTTCATTGTCTCATTTTAAGGAACTTTTAGAATTGGTCTTCAAACAATGCTATTTCACTTTCAACAATAAGGTTTACCAACAAATTGATGGGGTAGGGATGGGATCACCAGTCGGACCGTTAGCAGCTGACTTTTTTATGACTCATTTAGAAAGTGTAATTTTTAGACAATCTCCCACTCATCTCAAGCCAATTTTCTATCGACGCTTCGTGATGATTCGATAGCAGTCTTTGATAATGCGGTACAAGCGCAACAATTCTTTAACTTCCTAAATTCTTTGCACCCCAATATAACGTATACAATGGAAACTGAGCAAAATGGCTCCCTCCCCTTCTTAGATCTTTTAATTTCGAAAAACGGTGATTCTATTACTACATCAGTTTACAGGAAACCCACTTTCACTGGTTTGGGCATGAATTTTTTTAGTTTTACTGATTTCAACTATAAGATGTCTTGTATTAAAACTCTCCTGTTCAGAGGATATAATTTGACCTCTAATTTTACCTTACTTAATGATGAATTTAATAATCTAAGATCATACTTTACTAATAATAGTTTTCCTGTTCAATATGTACACAAACTAATTAGATCCTTCTTAAATAATGTTTATAGCCCTCAACTTCCATGTATTACAGTGCCGAAGGATATAAAATATTTCTTGGTACCTGAAATGGGTCCTTTGAATAAGGAATTTAAGCTTAAATTTACAAAATTGTTAAGGAAATTTTTTTATCATACTGATTTCCGCATCATATTTATTAATAAAACGTCTTTAGGTAGCTTTTTCTCAGCGAAGGATCGAACCCCTGACTCGTTGCGTAGCGGTGTTGTATATTTATTTACCTGCCCTAGGTGTCTCCTTGGGAATTACATTGGCAGCACTGTTCGCTCTCTCAGGGCTAGATTTTATTCGCATATGGGAATAAGTGGCCGAACAGGTAAAATTTTAAAAACTAAAGAAGCCTCGAGTATTCGCGAACACAGCATTAAATGTAAAATTGATGTCACTTTAGACAATTTTAAAATTCTTGGTTGTAATACTTGTCCCAACTCACTAAGAATTTTAGAATCGCTTTTCATTAAAGCATTGTCCCCCTAGTCTGAATGTTGACTCATCTGCCGTCCCCCTCAATTTGCTATGATCCCTCCTCCTTCCCCAATTCCTTATAATCCCTCCTTCCCCAATCGCCCTCGCCATCTCTCGTGTTTCCCGTTCTTGTCTCTGCTCAAATTAGTCAGCCTCGGAAACTGCAGTGTAAGGTAGCTAGTTCCATTATTCCAGTGTACTATTGTTAATTTTTCCAGTGTATTAATTTCACATTTACTATATGTATTTAAAAATAACTTCTTAATTTTTATATGTAAATCTGTATAACTTAGAATTTAACCCTCTTTTCTCAGTCTTTTAAAATTTGTCTTTACGAATAGGTTATAGAAATTTTCTGTTTTGTTTTTCATTCAATATTGATTTTAATTTCACATTGTTATTAAACAGCCTGAAGATGAGCGTATTGCTCGAAACGTTGCGCATTAAAGAAGACTTTTCATGGCATTTACATTTCTCCTTGTCATTGGATTTCTCCTAAATATTAAATTGAAGCTCTGTAGAAGCAACCCGCATGATTATATATATATTATATATATATATATATATATATATATATATATATATATATATGGTATTTCATAACATGTGGCACGCACTTTCAGGATGGATTCAGGACCTGAAAACAATGAAAAAGGTTTATATAAACTAGTGATGTATCGGATGTCAGATTTCAGACACCCGCCGATGGGGATGCAGATGCGGATGTTCATGCATAAATTTGTCAGCTTGATTATATTATAGTTTAAATTCATACTTAATTTATTAATTGACTTTCGATTTTTGGTTAGTTATAAATATTAGATGTTCGATAATATTAGATATTAGATAGATATATATTAGATATTATTATTTTGTAATTATAATTTTTTTACATACACTCTTTTTATGGACGAGTTTTCGCTACACAACTGTGTGTTACCAGGATGCGGGAGGGGGACCCAACTCATATTGCATCCCACCAACCACTTTCCCCAACCACCACCCTTTGGAAAGTAGTGTGCTTATGACATTGTTGTGTATTGTAGCATGAACAATTAATTATACAAATACACAACAGACATTGTCAATTACATTGAAGATCAAATGAAGGTTGAACAAGTTTCAGTATTTGAACTGAATGAGGGGCAAATTGTGCTTAAAAAATAGCAATTTAGTAAATAGTTACAGCCCGTTATGTGTTCCAGCAAGTATCCGCCTTGCCTTTAAAGAAAGTGCTCAAAATGACCGCCTTGCGCTCGAATACACGCCTGAACACGCCTCGTCATAGACTGCCTGACGCGTTCAAACATTCCAGGTATTGATCGGATTTTCTGGCATTCTTGTTCTACACGTTGGCGAAGCATTTCAACGTTGGCAATGGGTGTCACGTAAACGATGATTTCAGATGACCCCACAGGTGAAAATCGAGTGGATTCATGTCCGGGGAGCGAGCAGGCCACGCAATGGTCCTTCACGGCGTATCCATTTATCAGGGAAATGGTCATCCAAATAGTCTCTGGCTACTCGACTAAAATGAGGCGGAGCGCCGTCATGCATAAACCACATACGACGTCGGACACCAAGAGGAACTTTATCTAGTAAATTTATCGCTTAAATCATTCCTTAAAAAATTGGAATAGGATTCTCCTCTTAATCTTCCAGGCAAAACAAAATGACCGATTAAGTTGTCGGCAATAAGTCCTGCCCATACATTGATACTAAATTGTTGTTGGTGCTTTGACTGGATGATGGCATGCGGATTCTCTTCGGCCCAGTGATGAGTGTTGTGAAAATTGATCACGCCATTTCATGTGAAGGCAGCCTCGGCAGAAAACAACACGGAGGATAGAAAAAGAGGATCGCGAGCACACTGTTGAAGGAACCAAGTACAAAAAGCCTCTTGTGGTGGGAAATCAGCTTCAGTAGGGCCTTGTACTCTCTGAATGTGATATGGGTAAAGCTGTTGTTCCCGTAAAATTCTCCACACAGTTGTGCACCTTACACCCTCTACTGCTGCTATCCTTCGGGTGCTGACACCAGGATGTTCCTCCACGCGATTCAGGACCCGCCCCCTCCAACTCAACGGTTCTAGCGCTGATTGGTCTACCACCATCTGAAACTCGCTTATTGAATGATCCTGTATCACCAAGACGCTCGTCAATTCTCTGAAAGGTCGTCTTATCTTGCAGACGGCGATTCGGAACCCTTTCCGCATACAGACTTCTTGCTGCGGCCGCATTACACTCGGCAAGTCCATACATGAGATACATGTCTGCCATTTCTCTGTTTGAATAAGCCTCCATTCTCACTTCAAATGCACACTATCACTGAATAGCACAAAAACTTTAAGGTTTTTTCACTGGACTGCATTGACGGTAAGAAGTTACGAATACGCACAGTGAAACACCGCGATGCACCTCTAACTGACTGATGGCGCTACACACAATGATATTGAAACATGTCATAGGGTGTACGAAACATTACAATCGGCGAGGAACACAAAACAGGCTGTAACTCGGAAACAAAGCGATTTCGGGCATATGTTTATATAAACTTTTTCATTCTTTTCAGGTCCTGAATCCATTCTGAAAGTGCGTCTCACATGTTATGAAAAACCCTGTATATATATAATATATATATATATATATGTGTGTGTGTGTATATATATATATATATATATATATGGGATGTTTGTGTTTTTGCGTGCAAAGGTGTCTGGTGTGTACGGGTCTGTGCGGTGCAGTTGAGTTGGTGCATTGTTATATATATACATATACACACACATTTTAACTGCAAACACGCAGTATAATTAACGTAAAGAACGACGCTTGTATAGGAGATATCCCGCGCAAGATGAGAGAGAGAGAACGAAACAAGTGAAAAAATGAGGTAACCACCCGGGAATCGAACCCGGGATCTTCCGATTGCTGGTCAGATATGATAACCATTACACCATGGGCCTCACTCATTCAAATGCCGTAATTCTTCTACATACGCGCAGAAACCAATGCCTCAAGGGGGCACCTCCCGCATGCCGTAACATTATATACATTTTAACTGCAAACACGCAGTATAATTAACGTAAAGAACGACGCTTGTATAGGAGATATTCCGCGCAAGATGTGAGAGAGAGAACGAAACAAATGAAAAAATGAAGTAACCGGTTCGATTCCCGGGTGTACCTCATTTTTTCATTTGTCCATTCTCTTCTCAATTTATTGATTTTATACTCGATATTTAAGAGATGGGTCATAATAAAATTATTTCCTTGCTATTAATTTTATTTTTATTTTTACGTACAAATAAGATACCATGAAGCACTTTATCTCTTATTAGCATTTTTACTTCTATTTGATACGCAATTTAAATACACAAATTTGTCACTTACGACACAGCTGGAATATATATATATATATATATATATATATTTGAAAAAACAATGTTTTTGGCAGTTGGCAGCATGGACGTCGGCAGGATTTTTCCAGGTCGTGGTAAGACCACAACCTGCGAACACGGAGAACGTCGTTTATATCTGGGAATATGTAATTATAGCCAGGTTTTATTTTACCTAATTATCTAGTTTATTTATTATTATTATTATTATTATTATGTGTACTCAGCAAACGCACTGCGTAAATTCAACGTTGTATCCTGGTTGAATCTTGGTTGTCAGAAATTGATGTTGTACTGACGTAGTCACAACGTAAAACTTAAACGTTATATTTCAACGTTGGTTAACGTTGCATAATGACGTTGTGTACACGTGAAGTACAAGTAAACTTCTGGCGTAATTTTTTGTACTTAGCATAGACGTTATCTGCACGTTAGGTTTTACATCCATAGCATATAGTTTCGTATTACAGTATTTTTTGTTACAAAATTGTAACGGAGTTAATACGGCATACTACTGTTTCAAATAAGGTGCCTTTGTTAGACTAAATTTTATCCTTAAGACGTTGAGACAACGTTGTATCTACGTATAGTTTACGTAATATCACAACGTTGTGAAGACGTAACTGCGACGACACAAATTTACGTTGTATCTACGTCACAGTGCTAAAATGCAAACTTGTAACAACGTTGTATCTACGTAAAATTGTTTGCTGGGTATAGTTACAATAATAATTAGTGATATTGCATTATATCTAAGATTTTATTTTCATTAAAGTGTTCACGGCTTCAAACTTCTATTGCTTAAAAAAATTTTATTGCTTTAATCGGAAAAATTAGGACTTTTATTGCTGGATATTATTACTCATTTTCAAAGAGCTTTTATTCTTGGAGCTTGCGGACGCCTTGGTTGGTGGCCTGAAGTAAGGTTAAAGAATTTGGAGGTCCCTGTTTCAGGAAAAATTTAGGCGACTCTTCTGTTTAACGTGAACTTGGTTTTGTTTAAAAATATGTACATAAAATTTTCATGTCAAAAAGTAAAACATTAAATAACTTTAGTTAGAATTTGGTGAAACCATAATTATATTACAACGCCTTAATGAAAATACATATGTAAAACCAGCTCTAATAATGTTTGGATAGGAAAATTTGACGATGTAATTTATTTTACTTTTGAGTATAATTATTGCTTTTTCAGATACTTCTTCATGACTTGTGCTACCGTCGTTCCGTTCATGTTGCTCACATCTATAACCTTCTTTCCGTCAACTTCAAAGTTTGCGTAATCTAACTCATACCAAACTTCGAATCCCATCTTACTCCTAATGTGTTGAGTTATTTTGTTCGTAGATTGACTCATAATGATCTGACAGCCCATTTCGGCCGCGAGTCTCTCGCTTTCCTGTGAAAGTTAAAAAGTATTGAAGAATGATGACATTAAATTTGTAAGATGTATACAAATAACAAATATGTTCGAAATCGGCCTCTGATTTTAATTTTGCCCCATAAATGGAAAGATGTTTTTCCGTTAATTCTATTCCAAATATCTGTGGTTTCATGACAGAATTACTTCCTCAAGAATTCTCTAAATTTTTCCTAAATGTTCATTAATGCGCTATTATATCTCGTAACCACCCATGTCTCATTAATGCCTGAGAAGCTTACCTCGGTTATTCTGTAAGTGAGATTATTTCCAGCAAACTTTGGCTGTATTGTCGTCGCTGCTATTCAAGAATTTTGTCTACTGTGGGATCTTCAAACAAATCGACAGAGCATTCAAGATGAGCAAGAACTTTCAGAAAATTTTGAATCTATTGTAGGGAAATTCATAATTATATGTCTAGTGTAGTCATAGTCATTTGATGTAAACAAACTCTTTATTACTAAATATGGATTTAAAAATTTGAACATTAAAAAAATACTTACACCTTCGGAATATTGTTCCTCATCTTCAATTGTATAAATATCACGTGTATTTCTTGTTAAAACCTGTGTGAACATAACTCCTGCAAGCTCATTAGTAGGCACGTAAGTAGCACAAACAGAAGCTCCTGAAGACATCCATGACTTTATTAGTTTACTGAAGGGTTTCCGAAATTCATTTGCTGGCAAACCTACTCCCAGAGACTGTAATAAACAAGATTAGTTACACGAGACATCATAAACGTTTGACCATATATTGTATACAAATAAAAATAGACTGGACACTAGATTATTTCGTTGGCTGATCAACTGTCTATTCTCACTATTATATTGGTAGAGTCAAATCTGCTGAAAAAATTAATTGTTTCGCTGGGAAAAATTTATAGAAACAATTTTTAAATATTTTTTTGAAAAAGAACTTGTTTTTAGCACAATTTTTAGCATTTTCAATATATATATAACGTTTCGTTAGCTTCCGCCCAAATTTTTCATTCTGACGAAGGTCAAGCTTTTCACTCCACCTTAGACCCACAGTTTAACGTGGAATCCGAACCACGCCCCATCAGCAGCCCAGCGTCTTAACCACTAGGCCACCTAGGGTACCCATTTATCTACCAACCACTTTCTTTATTGTGTGGAAGGATGAACAGCTGGGTTTTGCTGCGCGCCGGCTGCCGTCGGGTCTCGAACCCGGGGCCTATGGATTCGTAGTCAGCGACGCTATATATATATATATATATATATATATATATATATATATATAAACTTGTTCCAGTGCTATCTGCAACAGAAAGGAGCTTTGCAAAAGGTACCGTCCCATCGAACTCCTGCCTCTCACTCAGCTTATATTTCTGCCCGGAAGCGTACAAAATCTGTTCTTCGACTCTCCAAAAATTCTTTCATCGGACAAAAATGTGAAAACCTATGCAGTTCTAATTCATCTTGCTCTTTCTGGCATCTAGCTAAGAACCTCTCCAACAACTTTACTTCCTCTTCTTTCCCTCCTCTTTTCCATTCCGACGGCTCATTTGCGTCTCTTCTCCTGACAAAGCTGAAATCTTTGCTGGACTTTCGCCTCCAACTCAACCATGTACGATTCCGGTGCTGTTCCTCCATCTTCACCCAGCTCTGACTTTATTATCTTTATTATGTCTGAAATTGGAATCTCTTCTAAAGATGTTCTTTCTGCCCTATCTGGCCGAAACTCTAAGAAAGCGTATGGTCCTGATGGTGTTCGTCCTGTTGTTCTCAAGAACTGTGTTTCTGTGCTGACACCGTTGCCTAGGCAAACTTTCGTTTTTGTCTTTCATCTGGTACTTTTCCTTCCTGCTGGAAGTTCGTTTTCATTCAGCCTGTTCCAAAGTAGGGTGACCACTTTCGTTTTAATTTCCTGCTCTTCTAAAGTTTTTTAATCTATTCTCAATAGGAAGATTCTTGAACACCTTCTTCTCACAATCTTTTTTCAAATGGTCAATATGGATTCCACATGGGACGCTCCACTGGCGATCTTCTCGCAAATCTCTTTTGGTCATCTCCTTTCGGAATTTTGGTGAAACGTTTGCTAATGCGGCAGACATATCAAGAAATTTTGATAGAGTCTGGCACAAATCTTTAATTTCCAAACTGCCCTCCTTCGGTTTCTACCCTTCTATCTGTGTCTTCATCTCTAATTTCCTTTCTGGCCGATCTATAGCTGCTATTGTAGATGGCCACCGTTCTTCTCCTAAAGCTATTAACAGTGGTGTGCCTCAGGGTTCTGTCCTGTCACCCACTCTTTTCCTTTTATTTATCATTGATCTATTAAGTTGCACTTCAAGTCCTATCCACTCCTGTGCCGATGATTCTACTCTTCGCTTCTCCAATCGCTTCATAAAGCGTCCCTCACAACAGTCAATCCATGCTTCGCGTAGGACGGCTATGGTATACCTGAACTCTGATCGTTCTATCTCTGATGGGTAGAGAAAACCTAGTGGCTTTCAATGCCTCAAAAACTCAGTTTCTCCATCTGTCTACTCGTCACAATCTTCCACATGACTATCCCCTTACCTTCAACAATACACAACTCAATCCTTCCTCTTCTAACATTCTTGGCGTTTCCTTTTCTCGTGATGTTTTGTTGGAAAGATCACATATACTCTTTTTCCAAAGCAGCTTCGAAGAGGTTATGTGTACTGTACCGCCTCCACAGTTTCTTTACCCCTGCTCAGTTGCTCTCTCTGTACAGGGGTCTTGTCCACCCCTGTATGGAGTATACTTGTCATGTGTGGGGTGGCTCAACCCACACAACCCTACTTGACCGGGTGAAATCAAAGGCTTTTCCTCATCAATTCCCCGCCTCTTGTTGGCTGTCTTCAATCCCTCTCTCTTCGCAGCAATGTTGCTTCACTCTCTCTTTACTATCGCTGTTATAACTAACACTGCTCTTCTGAACTTTCTAACTGCAGTAAGCAGTACCAGACTTTCGACACCTTCTCATTCCTTTTCTGTCCAACCCTCTACTCTAACACAAGTGTTAATAGGTATTTTTAATCTTTCATCTACTCATCCGGTGAACTCTGGAACAATCTTCCTCAGTCCATCTTTCCCCCTGTCTATGACCTCCAGTCTTTCAAACGCAGAGTGTGCAGACATCTCGAAAACCCTGGATCTTGATTTTGGCACTCTTCTTCCTCTGTTGTGGGGAAGGGGGTGCTTTTGCGGGCATTGCCCTTGGTCCTACCTTCCTGCCTAAAAATATATATATCTATATATACACATATAATAATAATAATAATTATAATAATACGCCTTTTCTGTCTTGTCTGTCCGGTATTGTTCTCAGAAATCGCTCAAGGTAGGGCACTCATCGTTACACCGTTGGAAAGGTCCCTGTTTTGGAAGGACCTTAAGGATATTTATTTTTCGTTTCCGCACGCTTTCGCGTGGAGAATTGTTTCGATTGCTGCTCCATGGTCCGGCGGCAGAATCTTTCAGGATCCATCTTGAAGACCGAGTGGAATCCCTGATGCTTGCTGAACCACCAGCCACCCGATTCTGCCACCGGACCATGGAGCAGCACATCGAAACAATCCTCCGAAATCTTGAGTACAACACTGACATTTTCGAGTCTCTCCTCACCTCCTACCTTGCCGACTTGAAGCCGTCCGCCGAGCACAAGGAGGCAACACCAACTATTGAATGGTTTTGTTTAGACGTAGAATTAAATTGTCTAAAAGATGCAACAATCAGTTTTTTTTGTACCTCTATCAGTTTCATCTGTGCAGGGGGGTCAATCATTGTTTGCCACCCCTCACTCGGGAAACGAAGTGCATTTTTGTGCAAGAACAAGAAAATTACCAACCTAACCTAACGTAATCCAAGTTTATCGTTAAATCATGCAGCAGCTCTTCTCTCTTTGTATTATGTGAAAAACTCTTGCAACAATATCTGGCTTATGTTCTCGTGTTTGATAAGTTTCAATGATTTGAGCAATTTCACTCCCTCTTCGATTGCGAGTAAACGTAATAAATAGACCCGGCTGCCCAAATGTTCTTACAGTTGCCAAAGTGTCTTGATAATTCTGGTGCATTTATGGCCTGTTTCTGATTAATCAGTTAATCATTGTTTCGAATTTAATCATTAATTAATCGAAAAATATTTTTAGAAAATGATGGGAAGTGATTAATTTTCCTCATAATTTCAGCATCATTTTACCTTAAATTTTGTAATGTATCATTTGAATTTGGAACCTTTTTGCATGTATAAACTGTCTAATCCGCCCATGCCTGATTTCTTGAACTAAAGCAAACTAAATGTTTGAGCAAAATGTTTTCTTCGGTCTTATCTCACGCAACAGAAACAATAAAGTTCTTTCTTATTCTTTTCAGAAGTATTTAATTTTTAATAATTTTTAGTCAGTTAATCATTGATTAATTAGAAAATTTCATCATTCATAATTTTTTCCTAAAAATGATTAATTCACCATGCGTAGGCCCCTAGCTGCATTGCTCTCGGGCTGCCTTGATAAAGGTACAGTACTAATTTGACCGCAGATGTTTTGTATTTATATTCCTAAGCCTGATTTTACGCATGGACAGCTTTATGTAGCTTTTTCTAGAGTGACAAGTTTTTATTCTGTTTAAGTCTTTGGTGAAAAAATAACTAAAAATCCTGTATTTAAAGAAGTAATGTTGCAATAAAGATAATAATTTGACCGCAAATGGTTTGCGGGGCCCTTTTCTTTTTCTTTTTTTTTGCAGGAAGGCGAGGCCAAGGGGAAGTGAGTGAGTTTTTGAGGCATTGAAAGCAACAAGGTTTTCTCTGCCCCAATCAGATATAGCAGAAAGAGCAAAGGTCAGGTGTCCCATAGCCGTTCTACGCGAATCATGAAGTGACTGCTGTGAGGGACGCTTTGGGAAGCTGGTGGAGAAGAGAAGAGTGAAATCATCAGCATAGGAGTGAATAGAACAGTAAGTGCGAATTAAAAGATTATTAATAAATCAAAGGAAAAGAGTGGGTGACAGGAAAGAACCCTCAGGAACAGCTCTGTCAATAGCTTTAGGAGAAGAACAGTGGCCATCTACAACCGTAGCTATAGATAGATCGGCTAGAAAGGAAATTAGAGATGAAGGCACAGATAGAAGGATAGAAACAGAAGGAGGGCACTTTCGAAATTAAAGATTTGTGCCAGACTATCAAAAGCTGGTATATATATATGTATATATATATATATATATATATATATATATATATATATATATATATATATATATAGATATATATACGTTCGAAAAGTCTCTCCGCAGTGCTATCTTAAACGCATAGGAAATCGAAAAACTACATTGTTTTCATTCAACCATGATTTAGGAATTTTATTACATAACCTTTTGATTTTACAGCATGTGTTGAAAGTGTTTCCCACCATTTTGCAGGCACAGAGCAACTCGTCTACACTCGTTGTCAAACACTTTTTTTAAAGTGTTGGTTGACTGCGGAGAGACTTTTCGAACGCACTAATATATATACACCAGCTTTTGATAGAGTCTGGCACAAATCTTTAATTTCGAAAGTGCCCTCCTTCTGTTTCTATCCTTCTATCTGTGCCTTCATCTCTAATTTCCTTTCTAGCCGATCTATAGCTGCGGTTGTGGATGACCACTGTTCTTCTCCTGAAGTTATTAACAATGCCGTTCCTCAGGGTTCTTTCCTGTCACCCACTCGTTTCCTTTATATATATATATATATTAATGGTGTACCGATTAATCGGCCATTTGGGGGCATCGGCTAAATTTATCCGATTCTCTTACCGATTATTTGAAATTTTAAAATTTCCACTACAAAACGAAATCTATATTCTCGAAAATTGATCGTACAAAAAACACTATTTACGATAATATATACTAATTTCAAAGTGTAATTATATAAAAAAAATATTTTATATTTACGAAAAAGGGAAAGCTTAAGTTAAGTTGCCCATAAATTTACATTTTCTCTAACTTTGTAATCTCTAATCTCTGACTATTATAAACTATTGTAATCTTGTACTCTATATTATCATAATTAATACTAATTCTATATTAAGTTGGGATCACCTGAAGATCAGGGACCACCCCAGCCTTCTTTAGTTAGCCTTATAAGACTAACTAACGAAAATATCACGACTTAACCTAACCAGTCGTCAAGGGCGTACAGTTGACCTAACGAATGGTTAGGTTAAGTCGTGATATTTTCGTTAGTTAACCTTATAAGGCTAACTAACGAAGGCTGGGGGCCCTGATCTTCAGATGATCCTTAAGTTGTACTTTATAATTTTTATATTAAACCATCTTATTATGTTGATTTTAATTCAAGTATTTTAATAATTTTGTATATCCATTTTTTATTCCAAATTTCTCACCAGGGACTTGAAACTTTAATGAAAAATTTTGTTGCTCAACGTAAGGAAAAGCAATTACTTTAAATATTGGTATTCAATTTATGAAACTAAACTAAAATTATTTTATCATTTTACTGAGTAATAAAACTTCTTAACATCATTTTAGCTACGGTATATGAGTACCAAATTCTGGTGCTGTATATTGTAGAGTGCGCGAAGGAAAAACATTCAAAAAAATTTGAAACGAAAACATGAAAATTTAAAGTTTTCACATTAGATTAGTAAAATTTATGAAGGGAAGTGATTTTTTAAAATCTAGGCGAAAAATCGGCATCGGCAGTTTTACGTGGCATCGGCTAAATTTTGGAATTGGTACACCAAAAAATATATATATATATATATATATATATATATATATATATATATATATGATTTTTAAATTATACTTACAAGCTGCTCACGAGGAAAAAAATAGTCCATTATAAATTGCACATACATTTCATAGTCTTCCTCCTTTACAAGTTCAATTCTAAAATCGTTTGGGTCATAGATCTTTTTTTCGATACCTGCAGGGAAAACAAAGCCATAATTTCAAATACAAATATCGAAAATCTTTAAAATTTCAGTTTTCGGTTCATAATAACTTATACCGTTTCTGCAGAAGCAGATTAGTTTTCTATTACAATATATTTTAAAAACTTCAACATGAACGTTGACGCTTTGACTTTGTGTATTATTAGGAAAAAACAGTTTTGAGTGTCTCACCTTTTGTTTGGGCATTAATTTGCGAATCCTTTTCTTTTGTGGAAGCCATGACGATTAAGGACGTTTTTTCTTAGATTAAAATTTTATGAACAAAATCTAAAAAAAAGGTAAAAATTTTTAAAAGAAAAACGTTGCAAGAAGTTAACACTCAACAAAAACGCACTTTGGCCTATTAAAGTACTAAGAATGCAAAACGACATTGCTTCACAGATAATAGCTATCTCTCTATCAACAAAACATCATAATAAATTTAATCTACAAAATTTTCAAGGTTATATATATACAGTATATGTGTTTCTATTGCATGGCACTAATAGAAAACGATATTTTAGGAGAGACAATTGTCTACTGAGCACAGTGGCATAACATTTATCGTAGTTGCATGAAAATTGTGGATTTTATGGGCAATTTTGGAAAAGTGGTGTAAAGCGTTTTATATACCCCGGTAAAATTTCGACTTGGTCTCGTTTGGAGATCTAGCCTAGGGGGGGCATGTGCCCCCCCAATCCGCTCGCAGTAGTAATGATTTTTATTTACATAATATGATTTGTAATTATATTTATTCCTATTTCTACTTTTCTACTTACTTATAATTATATTTACTGTATAGAACTTATACTGTACTGAAACTTTAACCGTTTACGTAATTGAATTTTGTTTGCACGGACTCGGGCAGCGTCTGTCTAGTGAGGCTAAACAGAGGGGAGAACGAAACACGAATTACATTTTATACGAGTTTATTCAATTAAAATTTTGAAACAACGTGATTAAAGTCGGGGCGGTTAAGGTAAATAAGTACATACTAAAGAGAGAAATTTCGTTTGCCTGAACTGACTACAATTCACAGAAATTACATCAAACAAGTAGTATGAAACACAATGTGGCATTCGACTACAATCCAAAACGAAAATATGTTGAAGCGTGTCCCATTTGTAGGGCGTACCAACTGTACCAAATAGCTTATTTTAAAAACTCTCTTCTCTCAGCAGTTAATATAAAACATAACAAATTTCATTAATAATCCTAATTCGTTTACAACAGCAGTTTTACTGTAAATGTACAGATATCATAAATGTACTGTATTCTCCAATAATTAAAATGTCTCTTTCATAAACAACACTACGAACTTTAACATCTACAAAACTTTAAAAATTCTATAAATACAATTGAAAAGAAATTTTTTTTGCGGTGTTTAATAAAAAATTTAATCCCGTAATAAATTACGTATTAATAACATTTTCATTTAGAGTCAACAGTAACTTCAGTTATGAACAAAATGTGTCTACACCAGTCACGATTAACCCGTAAACAACGACTGCGAATTAAATTAAATGTTATGAGACAAATTCCTTTATTATTATTCTCACTGTGTATAATTTCAAGGCCAATCCTTTGATATGCATTGCATGTACACAAAACATACACAAGCAACAGAATGAGTTTAAATAATGCGATAAAAATTTTAGTGCATTTTCACCACGTGACTATAAAGACTGAAAATTAATTAAATATCCGGTATTTTTTACAAAAGACATTACAGGCTTTTGAGGAATTTTAGGTTAGGTTAGGTTAGGTTAGGTTAGGTATAGGTAGGTTATATATTAAAACTATGTTTTTCGATTGTTTTGATGTTTGAACGAAATAACCTTCGTTCAAACGCATCAAAAACCATCAGAAAAACAGTTTTGATTACAAAGCCTGCAATGTATCTGTACATTGTGAAAATTTACAATATTATCTTCCTATCGTGGGTCATGGTCTATATAGTATGGTCTACTCTATACTATGGTCTATAGTATAGAAGGAGGAGGGGACAGGAAGGAGGGCCAAGGGCAAAAGCCCGAAAAAGCGCCCTCCATAGAAGAAGAAGAGCGCCAAAATCAAGGTCTGGAGGTTTCGAGATGTTGGACACTCTGCGTTTGAAAGATGGGAGGTCATAGACAGGAGGATAGATGAATGAGGAGATTGTTCCAGAGTTGACCGAAGAGTTGACCGATTGAGTAGATGAAAGATTGAAAATATCGATTAACTCTTGCGTTAGGGAGTTGGACAGAAAAGGAGTGAGAAAGTAGAAAGTCTGGTGCTGTGTGCTGTCCTTAAAGGAGGAGACATGCAGTTAGAGAGTTCAGAAGAGCAATGTCCGTTATAATAGCGACAGTAAAGAGAGAGTGAGGCAACATGCGGCGAAGGGAATTGATGAGACGAAAAGCCTTTGATTCATCCGGTCAAGTACGGCTGTGTGGGTTGAGCCACCCCATATAGGGGCAAACAAGACCCTGTACAGGGACAGCAACTGATTGGGGGTGAAGAAACCTCTTAGAAGCTGTTTTGGAAAGAGAGTATACAGTATGTGATCTTTCCAGGAAAGATCACGAGAAAAGGAAACGCCAAGAATATTAAGAGAAGAGAAAGAATTGAGTTGTTGAAGGTTAGGGGATAGTCACGTGGAAGATTGTGACGAGCAACAGATGGAGGAACAGATTTTGAGGCTTTGAAAACCACAAGGTTTTCTCTACCCCAATCAGATATAGAGATATAGCAGAAAGATCAGAGGTCAGGTGTCCCATAGCCGTCCTACGCGAATCATGAAGTGACTGCTGTGAGGGACGCTTTGGGAAATTGGTGAAGTGAAGAGTGGAATCATCGGCATAAGAGTGAGTAGGAGAGGAATGTGACTTAAAAGATCATTAATAAAATAAAAGGAAAAGAGTGGGAGACAGGACAGAACCTCAGGAACAACCACTGTTAATAGGTTTAGGAGAAGAACAGTGGCCATCTACAACCGCAGCTGTAGATCGGCCAGAAAGGAAATTAGAGTTGAAGGCACAGATAGAAGGATAGAAACCGAAGGAGGGCACTTTCGAAATTAAAGATTTGTTCCAGACTAAAAAGCTGGTTTGTATATGTATATATATATATGGGAATGAATTCAGAATGGTCCCCTGAGTTTTTTATGATACACACAGACCGTGCATGGAACAAGGAACTCTTCTGGGATAATTAAATCCACTATAGTCCGAATAAGTAATGGTAAATGACAAATACCATGGTTTTTCTTTTTCATGATGCTAGCCCGACGTGGGCAACGGGTCACTTGCAAAGAGGTCCCATAAATATAGCTTCCCTCACCAGCTATCTGCAAAGCAGACAGGATCCAGCGTGGGACATGGATCTAGGGTTTGAAGCAGCCTAGCCCTGCTACATTTAGAACCTCAATATAAGCAAAAGACTCGCTGCCTTCACGTCAGATTGAGTACATCAGAGAAAAAGGGTAACTATTATATTTTTAGCCAAAAACCATTCAGTTGAGGTTTAAGTTTTGTTTTTGGCTAAAATATAATAGTTACCCTTTTTCTCTGATGTACTCAATCTGACGTGAAGGCAGCGAGTCTTTTGCTTATATTGAGGTTCTAAATGTAGCAGGGCTAGGCTGCTTCAAACCCTAGATCCATGTCCCAAAGCTGATCTTGTCTGCTTTGCAGATAGCTGGTGAGGGAAGCTATATTTATGGGACCTCTTTGCGAGTGACCCGTTTGCCCACGTCGGGCTAGCATCATGAAAAAGACAAACTATGGTATTTGTCATTTACCATTACTTATTCGGACTATAGTGGATTTAATTATCCAGAAGAGTTCCTTGTTCCATGCACGGTCTGTGTGTATCATAAAAAACTCGGGGAACCATTCTGAATTCATTCCCATCTTGAAACGGACATGTTATGTGCCTTGAAAAGTGGACGCTCAATTCTGCCAGTTGAGGTTTAAGTTTTGTTTTTTGGATAAAAATATAATAGTTACCCTTTTTCTCTGATGTACTCAATCTGACGTGAAAGCAGCGAGTCTTTTGCTTATATTGAGGTTCTAAATGTAGCAGGGCTAGGCTGCTTTAAATCCTAGATCCATGTCCCAAAGCTGGATCCTGTCTGCTTTGCAGATAGCTGGTGAGGGAAGCTATATTTATGGGACCTCTTTGCGTTGCCCACGTCGGGCTAGCATCATGAAAAAGAAAAACTATGGTATTTGTCATTTATCATTACTTATTCGGACTATAGTGGATTTAATTATCCCAGAAGAGTTCCTTGTTCCATGCACGGTCTGTGTGTATCATATATATATATATATATATATATATATATATAAATGGTGTACCGATTAATCGGCATCGGCAGAATCAGCCATTTGGGCGCATCGGCTAAAAAGGCGAGAGTTTGCAATTTTTGTCCTATCCACTCCTATGCCGATGATTCCACCCTTCACTTTTTCACCGCTTCACAAAGCGTCCCTCTCATCGATCAATCACGCGATACGGCTATGGTGCTCCTACGTAGTATGGGCGCAAAAGGGTAGAGTGTAATTGCAATGTTGCAAATGCTGATCAATGTGGCAAGACCCCCTTCCTCACCCCCACCCCCTTGTTGCAAGACCCCTTCCCTCCCCCCACCGTCTTGTTGCAAGTGGGGAATCAACCTAACCTAAGAGAGAGAGGAGATAAACCATCCTTCGCCTGGCTCTGCCAGACGCATAATAAAGTTCTTGATCTTTGCACTTGGTTTAGAAAGTCCTAATCCACCAGTTGCTTAGAAGGCTTAATCTGGCTTAGAAGGCGTAAATGGCTTGTTCAGGCGTACATTATTAGGATTGAGTTGCCAGATTGCGCTATTTATTTAATTAAAGCCTTATTCTTGACAGTTGGCTTAGAAGTCTTAAGCAGCCAGTCGGTTTAGAAGGCCAACCAAAATAATTAAATAAAGCACCATTACATCACTCTGTTTATTTAGACGAATTATTAGAATTAATTTCATGAAATATATAGAAAGTAAATATACAATCAAAATAGTTCATTCTATACACAGTTTAAACGAGGAATATATGGAATAAATAATAATAATAGTATAAGAAATACGAACGAAGAATATATATACAATAAAAGAATAATAGTATAAGAAATACACAAGTTGAACGAAGAATATATATATAATAAAAAAAAAATAATAATAATATAAGAAATGCACAGTTTTAAAAGTTGGAATATAATCATTAAAATAATAGGACAGGAGAAATGTATATATACACAAAATTATATTAAATAATTAAATATACAGAAAATAAATATACTGTAAAACCCTCAAAATACATACACTTTGTTTTAACTACGCTTAACTAAAACACTAAACTCGCACGTGATCGAGTCTACAGTGTTACATCATTGCTGCTTTGGACTATACAATAAATAGGATTTAACATTATTTCACCGCTCAAGTTATAGGGATGCCTATACTCGATGTAAAGGGCCTTCATTTCGTTAAAAACTATTTTGTGTCCACTTTACATTCGGTTGGCAAGTTATCTTTAAACACGGACAGAATACATTCAAAAGTACGTACAAAGAGGTCATCATTAGCCACAACACTCCTTTCCAATCGAGGGTTTATTCTTACCGATCCGAGCTTTTCAATCGTGAACTCATCTTCTCAATGCATAGCGGCAGTTGAAATAATCTTCTAAGTTGTAACGACAGCTGCTCATTATATAAAGAAACAGTTCTTCAGGGTGAACGGTGTAGGTGAGCTCAGCCTTGTACCGCTCAAGCGCTTTGTACGAAAGTTCATGATATTTCGAAGAGTCTAAACCTTTAAAATAAGCATCGAGCTCTAGACCATTCTCGCCTTGTTCAGTCCTACACACGGTAAACCCGTCGAACAGAGCTGTTTATGCGTATTCAAGAACCGTATCAAAATAAAGCATATCCGTAACACGCTCGTCTAATATAGGCTTCAGCTTGCGGAAACCGACGATTTCAAACATTCTGTCGAGGATGAAACGGTTTCGCGTAGGGACAAGAACGTTATTATCAGAAGCATTCTTCCGCATCAATCGTATATCAATGCATGGCTGATCGTTATTTATACACAACGTACAAACAATGGCATATGAGGGGGTATCACTAATCTGCTCTCTTCTTCTACCTACACCTGCAGGAATTTTATAACGATCCTCACTCCACTTCTCAACTACCACGAAGACTCTATTCATCTCCTCAACCCTTAAATAAACAACATTCTGTTTACCAGAGTTTGTTTGTCTACAAGTCGTTTCCAGTACATAGTTAATGGCACCGGTTTTACGCCTGAACACGCACAATGACCGTCACGGACACATCGTACACGGCATTGAGAATGCTGCTCAAAGGAAGCTCCATCGTATTCTATTGTGAGGAGTGCACGTCCAGTCGGTTCAAGCTCTGAGATGACTATGAGCCACAGGTGGGCGGATCGGCTCGACGGGAGGTGTGGAGGAGTGAGTAACACCATAAGCTGATGAATCGTGTGCGGCGTTGTTCCAACGTGAAAGATTCATGTGAATACTTGTATCCCATTATACTGGGTAGGTGTTTTGAGAAATTTTCCATTTGCGATACATGAAGCAATACCGGTTTTAACCGACATTGCTCTTCTGAACTCTCTAACTGCTTGCCTCCTCCTTTAAGGAGAGCACGCAGCATCAGACTGTCTACAGTTTCTCATTCCTTTTCTGTCCAACTCTCTAACGCAAGGGTTAATCGGTATTTTCAATTTTTTATCTGCTGAACCGGTGAACTCTGGAACAACCTTCCTCAATCCATCTTTCTCCCTATCTATGACCTCCAATCTTTCAAGCGCAGAATGTACAGACATCTCGAAAATCCTGGATCTTGATTTTGGTTCTCTTCTTCCTTTGTTGTTGTTGGAGCGGGGGGCGCTTTTGCGAGGTTCGCCCTTGGCCCCCTCCTTCCTGCATAAAAAAGTCGGGTTACTCTATATTCAATTTTGTGTGTTTGAGAGCATGCTGGACTGCTCACAGTGTAGATGTGGCACGGAAAAAGGTCAGCTAAGGAGGACAGTGACAGAAGAAACGGAACTTTCAGCACTCTCTTCCTCTTGTTTAATACCCCCCCCCCCCAACCCGAGAACTTCCCTGGTTGATTAACGTCCACAATTTCTTCCTGTTGTTATATACTGATTGCACTGGACAACAAATTATAACTTTATCTTGTTCCTCAAGTAAAATAGTGATGTTCCTCAAGTAAAATAGTGATTCTGGTAGATTTTTGCACACAAAATACAAATATGGATTCGAAATGTTTCCATCACTCACAGTTTTTGAACAAATTTAATTTGAATTTTGTTTCAAAAACATGAATATGTAGGTATAATTGGCAGCATTAGAACTACACTTTTCGGGAGGTACTGGGGCTGAAGATGGTACTGTGGCACTGAAAATGGCTAAAATAGTAGTTAGACAAATTGCACTTAATGGGGAAACAGTGGTTTGGCAGCAAATGGGGGGGGGGTACAACTAGAAACACGGAAACGGGAGTGATCGTGCGGCATAATATATATATATATATATTAGGGTGTCACTTATTTTTCAACTTTTAAGTTTCCGTGCTCTGACCCCATCAAAGTATGCCATATGACATGAAAACACTGTGTACAACGTTTTATCGAGATATTTTAATATTTAGAGGTCGCTCAACGGCTTCGAAGTATTGGATACGATATTCTCAGAAAGTGTGAATATAAACAATTTCCAAATGTATTTAAACAATTTATTATGTTCCTACATTAGCCGGACGTGCACAAGACATTATCATAATATTAAGATAAAGTACATTAACATCAGACAGTAGCGTAATTATTATGATTAATCATTATTTCCACTCAAGTGGAAATAGGGCCTTTGTCTCCATGTGCAATGCTTGCGATGGTCTTCAACAACCTGGAGAAGAAACTGGAGTTGTTCTTCATCTTTGGTTAGGTATCCAGAAAAATCCTGGATGAGAGCAATGCCACGTTCAGCGAAGTCATTTGTTACAGTTAGAGTTTTTACAGTCTCTTTCGCAGTCTGGTAATGGGTATCCTCTTCCCATTGCTCAGCAGTTTTCTCCAAGAATTCATCTGGGAGGTTGAGCTTCGTAAACAATGATTTTGTGTTTTTTATTACAAAGTTTTCCAAGCTTTTTTCTTTCACAGTATCCAGGTCAACAACCACACGCTTTGGAGGGTTCTCTTGTCCATCAACACTAGTCATAGATATGACCATACGATTTTTTATATCAGGGAGGATATCGTCATCGAAAAAAGCAAGACCCACCAGCTCTTCAGACAAATACCATAAATGAGCTGCCATCTTCTGTGAAGTTACCATGGCAATGCGTGGATGGATGTTTGAATACTTTATTAGTGACTGTAGGAGATGAAGGTCATTTTGGGGAACACTAATGGCGCAAGGGCACATGGTCCAAGCTTTCACATAGATGCATACAATAAAAATGCAAAAGTCGCGAAGTCCTCTTTCCTCACGGTTTGTTAACTTAAATTGTGATCTGAACATCCAAATCTTTAAGGAATAGATTGCCTTTGACATCCATCGTGCCTGATGCATCGCTCCTGGAGCATGAAAAACCACACCACGATTAGAGACAGCACCAAGAAACAGACATGCCAGTTCAAGTAGCTCCTTATAGTCATCTCGCGGGATTTTTGTAGTTATTGCAGATTTAGAGAAGCATTATAATGAGACCTTCCTTTACATCAGCGACAGCAGAAGTGGCAATTTCATCAGTGGTGGAGTCTTCATACCGCTTTGGATCAATGTCGTCCCACTTTCCTTGAAATCTCTTAAAAAGTTGGACATCTGTAGGTAGGTATCAGGACAAAATCCCCCCGTGGACAAAATCCCCTCGCGGACAAAATCCCCCATGGACAAAATCCCCCCGGACACAACCCCCCCGGACACAATCCTCCCGCGGACAAAATCCCCCTAAGGCTTTATTAAAAAAAGAAGAATACGACTGACTTTATTAAAGAAGAAAAATTAAAAACACAATAAGAATAAGAATAAGAAAAGAGGCTTACAGAAACGGATTACAGAAACACGGATTACAGAAAAAATATCAAGATGACAATGATTTTGCCTTAAAAATTCGAATGATACCTGCTCTAGCTTTTGTGCCTCCAGAAAAAGTTGTTGATGCTTTTGAACAATTATACGATTTTATACCAGTGGAAGGTTTGCCAATTCTCGATTATTTTGAAGATAATTATATTGGAAGGCCATGCCGACGAGGACGAAGAGAACCCACTTTTAGCATTTCTATTTGGAATATGTACTCAAGAACAATTACAGAACTTCCACGTACAAATAACTCTGTCGAAGGCTGGCATAGACGCTTTGCATCTCTAACAGGATGCTCGCATCCAAACATATGGAAATTTTTAAAAGTTTTAGGGCAAGAAATAAGCTACCAACAGGCATTTATTTCTCAAATTATCGCTGGCTTGCCGACAGAACCGCAAAGGAAGAAGTATAAGTCTTCTTCTTCTCGCATTTTGAAAATTGTACAAGACTATAACAACAGGTCTATTTTTGATTTTCTTAAGGGAATTGCTTTTAATTTGTCTTTTTAAATTTTGAATTTTGTTTGACTTTGTGTTTTTAATTTTTCTTCTTCAATAAAGTCAGTCGTATTCTTATTTGTTTGCCCGGTTAGGTAATTGTACGCCCTTGACGATTGGTTAGGTTAAGTCGTGATATTTTTGTTAAAACTTTAATAAAGTCAGTCGTATTCTTATTTTTTTAATAAAGCCTTAGGGGGATTTTGTCCGCGGGGGGATTGTGTCCGGGGGGGTTGTGTCCGGGGGGATTTTGTCCGCGAGGGGATTTTGTCCACGAGGGGATTTTGTCCACGGGGGGATTTTGTCCTAGAAGCCTGTAGGTAATGTGGGGCCCATGCATTCTTTAAAAGCTGCTGCAGCCAAAAGTTCGATGATGTGATGTCTGCAGGCCAGATGGAGTAGGTCAGGTTTCAGCATCTGCTGTGAAATAACGCAAGTCCCAGCCATTAGACCAGTATTGGAGCTAGTTGTATCGAAGGATATAGCTTGGACCTTTTCTTCAATATCCCACTTACAGAGAGCTTCATTGACAGCTGCAGCTTGTGCTTTCCCAGTTCCTGATATGAGTTTTGGAACGCCAAGAAGCTGATGTACTCCCTGACCTGTTACTATGACAGGAATACGATCAATTTTTTTTCTTTCCAGTAATTTCCAGAAATAATTTACCAGCCCAGTGTACAGTAAGAGATACATTCGGCTTAAAGTTTTTCATGATGGTCATGGTCATGCTTCTTTCGTTCACGACGGATGGTCTCTCGATTCACAGCAAGATCAGGGATATCATGGCTGAGACTTTTCGCAGTCTCCGCAATGATCATAGTAGCAGCACGATCAGATACTTTACAGCGATCTAGAACTGCTGTGAGATCAGGCGTGATGACTTGTTTTCTTCCCCGCTTGAAAGGGGGTTTCTGCCTACTTGTTCCAGGAACAGCTTCAGGTTCTGATTCCTCTTCCTCAAACGTCGATGAACTGCTTCTCTCTAGTGTAACAAAATGTAACAATGAATCCTTGCTTTGTTCTGCCTTTCGCTTTCGGCTTTGTTCGCTCAACACACGTTTCTCCTTCTTTGCCTCCTTCTGATGTAGCACAATATCAACAGAAGACATTGTTCCACGACGGCCTTTTTACGCCGAGCAATGAGAAACTGCTTATCTTCCTCCATTTTGATTATGTCGAGGGCATTTGCATGAACGATATCAAAGAGGTCATGAAAACAGTCCTTGAACATGCTCTCATTCTTAGCCTGTACTTCTGTCTTGCGGGATGCATTTTTCTTCGGTGCTTTCCATCGTGAGAAGAGTTTTTCCAGTTTTCTGATTGTGTCCTGTTTGTGTTGAGTTGAAGCCTCTCTTATCGTCGTCTTTTTTATATGTAAATGAAGGAAAAAGGACAGAGCCTGAAGATTTAATGGCAATTTACCACCTCTAATATCATTCTCACACTTGTCAATAAAGTAAACCTTAGATTTCTTTCGAGTCTCCATCATTAGATAATAAATGTATTTTGCTATATAAATTTACACCTGAAAATAAAAAATAAGTGTTATAGTTATGTTATTATGCAATAAAAAACACTAATACACACATATCCTACTATTAAGACTAAAATAACAGACACTAATGCAAACACATCCTACCATTAAGGCGACTGAAATGATGCTGGGGTGAGGCATAGAAAGGAAGCGCATTTCAATTTAGGAAAAGTAACGACGCGTCATCAAAATTTTAATGGCCTTGAGCGACCTTTAAATGTTAATATTTTCTCATGAAACTTCATAATCAGCGTTTTTACATGCAATGTCACATTTCTAGAGGGTCAGACCGAAACTTCTTCATGGTTCAATTCTTACCATACAATTAAGTGACACCCATATATATATATATATATATATATATATATATATATATATATATATATATATATATATATATATATATATACAGCAGGAACACGAGGTGCAGGACAACACAATACAAGAAAACACGCTACAGGGAGATGCAAAAGTAACCTCAGAGAGTGAAATATCCCCTGCCAAAGAGAGATAAAACAGGAACACAAAAGAGAAAGAGAGGGATACAGGAATACAAAGGAGAAAGAGAAAGATACCAAGAACACTAATGAAAACGCCGAAAAAAAAAAAAACACTGAGTAGGGAAGAAGTGGTGGCGGAACAGAAAAAAGCAACTGAATCACATAGGGCTCGTAAGGAGATTAAACGACGAGCCATATGTGAATCCTATAAACAGGGTCGTACATATATGAAGCAAACTGCAGGTAAAAGTCACCAAAAAAATACTTCGATATGAATCATATCGAAGCATCATAGATGATGAGGAATGGAAGATGTAGATACGGACAAACCTGCCACTTTTTCCACCCTCCTATGTGCAGACAGTCACTGACAGAGAGAAAATGCCTAAATATAAAGTGCCCATATTTTAACATAAAGGGTACCCAAAAGAGAACGGGGAAAAACAGACCCTATCGGCATTAGAAGTAACAACAGGAGCAACGAAACAAAAAAAATTTAGAGGAAATGAGAACAATAAAAGCACAGCTTGCCCTGCTAACAAGAAAGGACAGGACTCCCCAGGTATATTCTCCACACCATTACATACATCACCCCTCTATCCAGCACCACCCACCGATAATACAACCAGAGTGGTATCAAGTGCCGCAACCCCAATTCTCCCAAATGCAGCGGCCAAACCAATAACACCAAACAGAACCGACATCGACCTGGAAACGACCACTATATAGGAAACCTGAACGCGGAAATTAGAAACCCAATAAATGTTTTATACACAAATATTCAAGGCCTCTACACGGACCATGCAGGCTGCAAGTTAAATACTTACAGAATTTAGCTACCGAATCCAGCATAGATATTATATGCCGAACGGAAACACACTTGCATAATACGAAAAAGGCTGTGAAAACTGTATCGAGGATACTGAATTAGCTTTGCTGGATTACAACATACACAGAGCAGATAGAGTGGCTAGACGAGGGGAGGGTGTTGCATCTACGTGAAAAACACGTACTCATGTGAAGTGAAGGTAAACAAATCAAACAGCACAGTCGAAGTTATATTAGAAGTAAAAACTGAACCTAACCATTATGAACATCTACAGACCACCAAACACCACAAAAGTGAATTCCAATTTGCTACAAATGAAATAGAAAACATATTAAAATTACTTGGAACTCCAGCAACAAATATTCTAATTTTCGGAGATTTTAATTTCCCATTCATAACATGGAAGAAAAATGACGAAGTTATATATGTCGAGAAGTTTCATGGCAATATTACTAAATGAGAGAACCCAAGCAACAATGCTATTAGATATTATGGCACATTACGCCCTTACCCAGAAAATCTGTGAAGCCACGAGAAAGGAGAACGTTTTGGATTTAATCTTGACAAATAACAACTAGATAATAATAAATAAAAAAGTAACGCACACAAAGTTCTCCGACCATAACCTCATCGATATACAATTGAAGTTAGCACCCAGAGGTCCGAAAACGCATCCTAGAGAGGCAGATGGAATATTTGAAGGCTTAAACATAATTCAAAGAAAGTAAATTGGGAAAATGTAAATAAAGATTTAAAGGAGGTAAATTGGGAATTGCTACTTCACGAGAAGACTCCACAAGAAATACTATGTATAATAGAGACTGAAACCAAACCTATAATACTGAAACATATTCCAGAGAGACAGGAAAGAAAGTAGCAAGCGCGAGAGGAAAATCAGGACACTCTATTCTCCACAGATGCAGAACTGATGCAAAGAGATTCAAACTAGAGAGGAAACTTGGCGAAATAGAAATGGACCTAAAGCAAACATTCATACATAAGACAAACGAGGAGGAAAACAAGGTAGCAGAAAACATAAAAAATAACCCAAAATATTTCTACACGTTTGCGAAAAGGAAAATGCAGTGTAAAGAGAGTATTGGTCCGTTGATATACGGGGAGGTCGAATACACAAATGACCCGAAAGAAATAAGTCCGACCAGCCATGCGTGGCTGGCTACGAGGGCAGGAGGAGATCAGACAGCAATTCCCTCCTTCACCAAATCCCGCAAATGAGGAGGATGCTGCAGAGGGGTCGACCGCAGGTCGATCCTGAACAGTCGTTGAAACTCGCCTAAAGTAGCCTAAAGTATATATATGTAAAAAGGAACAATGAATAATTCCTATATAATTCGTATATTTATATAAATTCTCATGTTTACCTAATCCGTGTATTTATATAATCTTTATATAAATCCTTATATTCATTACAATCTTTATATTCATTATATTCATGCAGTTCTTATATTTATATAATCTTTATATTCAAATATTCATTTTTACATAAGGACCAAACTCGCATAACGCAAGTTTGGATGTCTTTAGTATTCAATGTGTGGTAAATTCTTTAACATAATAATTGTCTACCTATTGTCAACCTATTGTGTGACTACCGATATGTGTACAAAACTTTATGCATTCGTACATGTCCGCTGATGATCATGATTACGTACGTAGTTACCTTACATGTAAGTACGTTCACATGTATACTTTTTATTTTTTTTAATTATTCAATTTCTCGCAAGATACGCGTTCATGCTGACGCAAGTGTTCGAATTGAATTGAATAACCTTTATTAATGATAAAATAAATACATTCTTTTCAATTTACAATGACATGAATAATTGTGAAGCTCGACTATTTATTTTATTTAATTTGGCCCTTAAGCTTTAGGCTTTACTGGGCTCTTATTAAAAATAAACAGCTAGTTTTTATTAATTAATAATAATAAATAAGTAAGTAAATAAGTATTATTAATATTAAGGGCATTCCAGGACAAATCACCCAAAAATTAAAAATTGTCACCACTCCGACCCGGATTTTAATGAAAATTGACATATGGGGTTCTTCCGGGTGCTGATTTCACTGGTTCAAATAAAAAAGTTCTATGACCCATAGTTTTTGAGATATGGGCCCCACTTTACCACCTAACTTTAATGGGCAATAACTCCCAAACATCTTGTTGTAGACCTATAAAACTATACATTTTTAGAATCAGCATGAAGAGATCTATTAAATGATACCACATTCAAATGTGTAGAACAATAATGAAAATTTTCCCCCCTTTTTTATTTTTTTTTGACCCCCACCCCCCTAGACAGTGAAATCCAAAAAAAATTTTCATTTATTAAACTTCCATTAATTGTTAAAAGATACAAACAATAAAAAACGTGGGTATCAAGTTGCAAGATATTTTAAAAATTATTGAAAAAATATGTACATTGACATTTGTACATTGTACTTGTACATTGAAATTTTGACATTTTTACGCAGACTACATCCTATGTATAACTCATATTCACGCACTCTCTCTCAAATGTTTGTTAATTATGCTTATTTTTATTACAGATGTGCTTATTTTGAGTCAAATCATATCTTATTTTTGAGATTTACAATTGTGTATTTTTAGTAATGAAAAATGGTTAGATACTGTGATGATCCTTTACAAAAACATAAGAAAAAGATACACAAGGATATAAGAACCATCAGCCAATCACTTTATGATCGATGTAAATGGAAACTACAAAGGAATACTGTACTATGTAGCAACTGTAGAAAATTATTGACCCAGAGACCAGAGTTGCTATCAACATCACAAAGTGAAGAGTCTGATCACAATCAGTCTTCTGAGAATGTTATTTCAGAAAGCGATGAATATGATCCAAGTATATCAAGTAATGCCAAAGAAGAGGTTTCTCAAGTTCTAGAAAGTCTTGCTGTGACTCCAGTGAAGAAGCGTAAGTATTTAATGATAGGTACTTTTTATATTTATAATTTTTTTATTTATATTATTTATTTATAATGCATTTACTTTCAAGACAGTTTTTCAGCAGTTGCTGAAAAACTTAATGAAATTAATATGTTGACATATTAAATTTATTAAACTTATTAAACTTATGAAATTAATATGTTGACATATTAATTATTATTGTCCATATATATCAAATGGAGTCAAATATTTATTAATTCAAAAATTTCAGATGGTTTGGGTTCCTCAAGAAAAGAAGCAAAAGCTATTCAAACAATAGAAAAAGCACGTCGTTCTTTAAAATGAAAGCTAGAAACAAGTTTAGAAATTGAGATCCCAAGCCCATCAAAAGCTACAAAGTTGGATCATGAAACTCAAAGGTATGAATTTTAAAATGATACGCTATTATTAAGTAGGAATATACCTAAACTAAAACTGAAGCATAAAAACAAAATGTAGGTATTCACCTTTGATAGTAGAAACTAGAAGCACAACTCCCTAAAGATTGGAGATCAATGGGCCCATTAAATCATTTGGAATTCATTTGGTCACAAAATAATTTTTGGTTTAATTTGACTATCTCAAAGAATGCTCATTTTGTTACACTTGAAATCAATATTATAATCCAAAAAATTTAATATGCACATGTAATGTTTTGTTTATAGCTATTATACATTCATGAATTTGTTTCAGGTCAATGATTCATCTCATGAATGAACTGGTTGAAGCTTTCCATTCTACTGACAGTTATGAGAGGAAACTCAAAATATTGACATTATCTCCATTTACCATATCAAAAACTATAAATCTATTTCAGACAACTGAATATTTAGTTAAGAAAAGCAGAAATATAAAACAAAGACTTGGAATTATTCCTGAAATTGAACCCATGTCAAAAGGAAAAGTAATAACTAAAGGTACTAAAGATTCTGTTCAGAAATTTTTCGAATCAGATGAAATTAGTCGTTTGTGCCCAGGTACAAAAGACTGCCTGAGTATCAGAAATGAAAGTGGGTATAAAGAATCTGTGCAGAAAAGACTGGTGTTAATGAATCTGAAAGAAGCTTTTAGTCTCTATAAAAATAATCCAGATAGTCCCCAAATTGGCTTCTCTAGTTTTGCCAGCCTTCGCCCCAGACATTGTGTTTTAGCTGGAGCTGCTGGTACCCATTCTGTGTGTGTATGTACATACCACCAGAATGCCAAAATACAATTCTCAGCTTTGGGTGTCAAAGGGTTGGAATACACAACTCTTATGGAGAAAGCAGTGTGTGATGTCAACAACAGGAATTGCATGATGCAAATATGTAATCTCTGTCCAAAAGAACAAGGTATTAAGAATTTTTTGCTCACTTTTCAAAGTGTTAACGATCCTGAATGTGAGGAAATAAAATATAAACAATGGGTTACTACAGATCGATGCAATATGGTTGAAAAAACAGAATCTGTAGATGATTTTATAAATTCATTAAGCACAAAAATTGTCAAATTGACACGTCATCACTTTATAGCAAAGAATCAGAGTGCATTTCTAAAAAACTTGAAGAATAATTTAAATAGCCATACAGCTGTAGTTCTTGGTGACTTTTCAGAAAACTACTCATTTGTAGTACAGGATGCAGCCCAAGGTTTTCATTGGGAAAATACCCAATGCACAGTGCATCCCTTTGTGTTATATTATAAGGAACCAGAAAGTAATGAAACAAAACATTCAAGTTATTGTTTTTTATCTCCAAATACAAAACATAACACTACAATGGTTTACACTTTTTTAAATACACTCATACCTATTATTAGAAAATCCCACCTTCATATCAAAAAATTACATTATTTTACTGACGGATGTGCAGGACAATATAAAAATCGTTTCAACTTTGTTAACATTTGTAAACATGAAGAAGATTTTGGGCTGGAATGTGAGTGGCATTTCTTTGCCACAAGCCATGGTAAGAGCGCTTGTGATGGGATTGGGGGTACAGTGAAAAGATCTGTAGCCAGAGCGAGTATGCAGAGAACATTCGCAAATCAAATATTAACACCAGAAGACATGTTTGAATTTTGTTCAAACAATATAAGTGACAGCATAAATTTTTTTTAATAAATTCTGAAGAAATTGAAGCTATGGAAAAATTTTTAAGTGACAGATATGAAAAAAGTATGCGGCTAACAGGAACACAAAAATTCCACAGATTTGTACCTATTAATGCAAATAACAAAAACATTTGAATTATCTTCTGATGAAGTTGGTGAGGTGAGGATTATAAGCAAAGCTTTTCTGGGTGAAGATAATGTTGAAGTTAATCCGAAAAAGGAGAGTACATAGTTTGTACTTACAATGATCAGAAATGGTTGGGATTTGTACATTCCTATAATGAGGAATTTGATGACTTTGAGGTTAGCTTTTTGCACCCATCAGGATATAGTGTTTACTATTACTTTCCACAAATTAGAGATACATGCCACATATCAAGAGATAAAATTTTAGGTTTATTAAGCACACCAACTTTAAAGCCAGGAACAATGCGTATTCAATATGTTTTCCCAGAAAATGAGTTGAAAAAACTCGTAATTATGAATCAACTTGATGTAATATGTGTGTTCAATTTGTATTTTTGCTGTTTATTTTCATCCATGTGAATATATCATTTGTAGTTCTCTATTTTAGTCTGCAGGCGTAAAAATGTCAAAATTTCACAATGTACATATTTTTTCAATAATTTTTAAAATATCTTGCAACTTGATACCCACGTTTTTTATTGTTTGTATCGTTTAACAATTAATGGAAGTTTAATAAATGAAATTTTTGGATTTCACTGCCTAGGGGGGGGGGTCAAAAATAAAAAAGGGGGGAAAATTTTCATTATTGTTCTACACATTTGAATGTGGTATCATTTAATAGATCTCTTCATGCTGATTCTAAAAATTTTATAGGTCTACGGTAAGATGTTTGGGAGTTATTGCCCATTAAAGTTAGGTGGTAAAGTGGGGGCCCATATCTCAAAAACTATGAGTCATAGAACTTTTTTATTTTGACCAGTGAAATCAGCACCCGGAAGAACCCCATATGTCAATTTTCATCAAAATCCGAGTCGGAGTGGTGACATGCATTGGGTGATCTCTCCTGGAATGCCCCAATAGTTAAAACATGTATTAATCTTAAATTATCACTACTGACATGACAAATACAGTCACCATTGAAGGCACTATACCATTACCATACAAGAAACCAATATTATACATGAGAGATAAGAACTGAACAATCCCAAGAAATGTGTTTTTAATACTAGATTACACACGAGAAATTAATAATTAGTAAACAATATTAATAAACATTAATTCTAGACTTTTGTTAGTATGCCATTATTAATCGGGATTTCAACTTGGTTTTAAACAAATTTACATTCACAATATTTTTTATATCGGCATGTAAGTCGTTCCATAATTTCAATCCAATGGAAATGGGTAGTTTTTGAGATAAAGACAATCTAAATTGAGGTATAACAAGCTTTGATCTATTTCTGGTCTGATACGAGTGGGTTTCTTGATGAGTTACAAAATATCTGTCTGAGTGTTTACCCATTGTAAATTAATGATTTTGTTCTTACACTTGTAAATAAAAATAAAATGTGCCAGTTTGGTTATATCATTGAGCTTTAGTAGGTTTAGCTCTTTAAATAATGCACTAGAGTGATCAAGGAAATCAGCGCCAGATAATAACCTTATTGCTCGTTTTTGGATGTTAAAGATACCATTTAATGCGTTGTTAGCGGAGTTTCCCCGAACAAGGGTGCAGCATGTTATATAAGGAAGAACAAGAGTATGATAAAGAGTCAATAAAACTTGTTTAGGAACTACTTTTTTAAGTTTAAACATTATAGCAACGCTCCTTGAAATCTTTTTCGCGATATAATTTACATGATCACTCCATTGCAAATTCTTGTCTAGCATTACACCAAGAAATTTTGTTACAGTACACTCCTTTATGGCGATTTCATTAACATTAAGTTCATTAAGATATACATTTCTTTTATTAGTAAAAATCATGAAATTTGTTTTACTGGTATTTAGGAAGAGTTTATTGGTGGTCAACCATTTCATTACACTGATGAATTTTGAATTAAATATATTCTTAGCTGTATTAACATCTTTGCAAGAAAAAGAGACAGTTATATCATCTGCAAACATTTTGAAGTTCAGTATATCAGATGAACGTGGCATCTTTGCAAGAAAAAGAGACAGTTATATCATCTGCAAACATTATGAAGTTCAGTATATCAGATGAACGTGGAAGGTCGTTTATATATAATAAAAATAACAGTGGACTTAAAACTGAGCCCTGTGGCACACCATGTTTGACAAGCGCTTTAGTTGAGCAAAACTTGTTTACTGATACAAAATGATATCTATTGGATAAATAACTTTAAACCAATCATTGATTGCTCCTCTAAAGCCGTAACAATATAATTATTAAGTAGAATATTATGGTTTATTACATCAAACGCCTTACTCAAATCCACAAATATTGATATCATTATTTCTTTGTTCTCTTTAGCTGTATTTGCAATTTCCCTAAGATTTAAAATAGCCATTTCCGTTGTTTTATTATTACGGAAGCCATATTGATTTGGAGATAATAAATTGTAGGATTCTAAATATCGCTGCATTCTACTTTTTACAATTTTTTCAAAAACTTTGCTGAACACAGATAATGAACACACCGGCCCGTAATTTGTTGCTAGTGTAGGATCACCCCCTTTAAAAAAGGGTGTTATACAACCAGTTTTTAGCATTGATGGGAATATTCCTTATGAAATACCTTGATTGATAATTTTAGCCAAAGTTACAGATATCTTATCTTTAACAAGTTTCAATATTGGTACAGAAATGTTATGAATGTTATTTTTTGTATTTTTTAATTTACCAATAATATTCTGGACCTCAGTAGAGGTAGCAGGAACAAAAGAAAATGAATTTAGTCGGGGCTGGCACAGACATATTGTGAGAAGTGCACTCTAACATTTTTAATCGATTTCATTATGGATAATTTTCAAGGTCTTGTATATAATTTATACAAAGCACTTCCCAAGGTCTTTCCTGAAACCAAATGCGTGTGGTGAGTGGTGACGACCAAAAGCGGGCATCTGAATATGAAATCTCCTCTCTTGCTTGTTTCTAATTCTAAAACGTTATTATGTGTGTTATGTTATATATATATATATATATATATACATATATACATATATATACCACAACACCCATGTACTTTGTTATTATATATATATATATATATATATATATATATATATATATATATATATATATATATATATATACCGGGTGGTCCGAGAATTATATATATATATATATATATATATATATATATTACAACTGCAAACACGCAGTATAATTAACGTAAAGAACGACGCTTTGTATAGGAGAATTATCCGCGCAAGATGAAGCGAAAGAACGAAACAAATGAAAAAATGAGGCCCGTGGTGTAATGGTTATCATATCTGCCGCCAATCGGAAGATCCCGTTCGATTCCCGGGTGGTTACCTCATTTTTTTCATTTGTTTCGTTCTTTCGCTCTCATCTTGCGCGGATAATTCTCCTATACAAAGCGTCGTTCTTTACGTTAATTATACTGCGTGTTTTGCAGTTATAATGTATATAATGTTACGGCATGCGGGAGGTGCCCCTTTGGGGCATTGGTTTCTGCGGTATGTAGAGGAATTACGACACTTGTTTGAGTGAGGCCCGTGGTGTAATGGTTATCATATCTGACCGGCAAATCGGAAGATCCCGGGTTCGATTCCCGGGTGGTTACCTCATTTTTTCATTTGTTTTCGTTCTTTCGCTCTCATCTTGCGCGGATAATTCTCCTATACAAAGCGTCGTTCTTTACGTTAATTATACTGCATGTTTGCAGTTATAATGTATATAATGTTTACGGCATGCGGGAGGTGCCCCTTTGGGGCATTGGTTTCTGCGCGTATGTTAGGGAATTACGACACTTGTTTTGAGTGAGGCCCGTGGTGTAATGGTTATCATATCTGACCGGCAATCGGAAGATCCCGGGTTCGATTCCCGGTGGTTACCTCATTTTTTCATTTGTTTTTCGTTTTTTCGCTCTCATCTTGCGCGGGTAATTCTCCTATACAAAGCGTCGTTCTTTTACGTTAATTATACTGCGTGTTTGCAGTTATAATGTATATAATGTTACGGCATGCGGGAGTGCCCCTTTGGGGCATTGGTTTCTGCGCGTATGTAGAGGAATTAACGACACTTGTTTGAGTGAGGCCCATGGTGTAATGGTTTGTCATATCTGAACCGGCAATCGGAAGATCCCGGGTTCGATTCCCGGGTGGTTACCTCATTTTTTTCATTTGTTTCGTTCTTTCGCTCTCATCTTGCGCGGATAATTCTCCTTTTTCAAAGCGTCGTTCTTTACGATATATAATATATATTAATATATATATATATATATATATATATATATATATACCGTATGTGCCCATGTACTTTGTTATACTTCTACCATCCTAATTTTCTATAAATATGAAACACTGTAAAACTATAGTCAACTGTGTTTAATTGTAATTAACTGTAATAATTTAATATGATGTAATTAATGTACTTTAATGAAACTGTAATAAGCGAATGTGAATTAATTGGTAATTATAATCATAGTTATAATAAACCAAAATTACAATGTACTCAGTGATGTACTTGTGATTGTACTCAATGTACTACTCCGACATTATGTCGCCATGTAGGAATGTACACTCGGCGATATTATTATGTTTTGTTATTTATTTTTTCGTTTTATTTTGGAATCTTTCCAAATTCTGATGTGTTTAAATTATCCTTAATGTCCAATAACACTGGGCAACAAAAAAAAATATTTTTTCGTGTCCCAAGAATGAAAATACCTTATTCTTATAGTATTTTCTGTGCTGAATCCAAATAAGTTTGTAAAATTTCTCTATCAGGTCTGGTTTTTGTGTGACATGCAATTTAATTTTTAAAAACCCATATAGTTACATCTTATTAAAATATGATCGAAAAGACATACCTGTAGTTTAAAAAGTAGCTTGTTTTGATTTTCTGCTGTGCTTTGCCTCAGGCATGTCTCTCTTAAGAGCCAGCAATAGTCAGCCAGCATACTGGGGCTCCATTTGCCTTGGTAACGGTTTTCCATGGCAGAATATCCTGATGAAAACGCTCACCATGTTCGTCGCTTACCGCACCCAGGTTTTCCGGAAAAAGTCCAAGTGAGAGTCCAAGAAATGAACCTTTAATGACATATTGCACCCATTGCTTGGTAAGACTTAAGAAGATCTCCTACTATTTCAGGATAGTTTTCGGCCCTTGTGATTTCCCAAAAAAATTTGTGCAGACACTTTTGAAACTCTGCCACGCAGCTTTCTCAACTTCATTCAACTCTCCTTCAGATCTCTCATCTCTTAACAATTCTCTGATCTGAGGGCCTACAAAAATGCCTTTTTAATCTTGGCATCACTGATCCGGGAAACTTATTTCTCAAGTATGTGAATCCTGTTTGCGCTTTATCCATCGCTTTAACAAAGTTTTTCATAAGTCCAAGCTTGATATGCAAAGGAGAAGGTACACTTTCTCAGGGTCAACAGTGAACTATTCACAACATTTTTCTTGCCTGGAACAAGTGAGGTGCGTTTTGGCCAATCCTTCTTTAACGTAGTGGTTTTGCTTGTCCCTACTGTCCCACTCACATAAAAAACAACAGTACTTGGTGTAACCTAGCTGTAACCCTAGCAAAAGTGCAATAACCTTCAGATCTCCACAGATATTCCACTTATATTTCTGATACTGAAACTTTTCTAAAAGCAACTTCATGTTGTCGTATGACTCTTTCATGTTTGCAGCATGTGCAATAGGTACAGAAGGAAATTTATTTCCGTTGTGAAGAAGGACTGCTTTCAAGCTGACTTTTGAGGAGTCAATGAACAATCGCCACTCATCCACGTTATGTTCATGACCAAGAGCCCCCATGACTGAATTAACATCTTTACAAAACACAAGTCCATCTTCATGAGAGAACCATTCTTTGAATTCATCATGGTGGCTGCAGAAAAAACAAACTTTAGTGTCACGTTGCAGTAGATTCCAACCCTTTAATCTTGAACCTAAAAGTTCAGCCTGCTTCTTAGATAATTTCAAATCACGAACTAGGTCATTTAGATCTCCTTGTGACAGTAAATGTGGTTAATTGGAGGAACAGGTAGCCTGGAATGTTGGATCAGAAATGTCTTCATCTTTTTCCTCGTGATATGCTACAGCTACGTTTGATTCCTCATCACTTAACCTTACATGTTCAGGAGGATTTGGTACTGGAAGTTGAGCACTGTGGGAACTGGTCTCATTGCAGACGGTAGATTAGGGTATTTCATAAGGCTCTTTGTTTTTGAAGTGATCCCCTTTGTATTTACCAGGCAGAAATAGCAGTCTGTTGTGTGATCTTTGGGTTCCCTCCAAATCATTGGAATAGCAAATGGCATGTGACGTGAACCGTTTAAGCCATCCTGTAAGTAGTCTTACACATGTCACACAACAAATGTGAGGGGCCCAACTCTTGTCTGATGCCTACTTTACATCCGAAATAAAGTTCATAGCATTTTTTACTAATGGTGTAAAGTTACGTTTCTGGGATTTTAAAGTTAGATCACCACATACATAACAAAAGGAATTAGGATGATTCAGACATTTCCGCGGCATTACAAAACATCTATATGAATACAACACTGTGTAAAATTAACAAGAAGCACAGACACTAGCTGTTAACACTGTGACATTTACAAAGCAGACTGACTTGGAGCTGCTCTACACACAGAAACTAGGCTCATGTCTGAACAGGTACAAACATGTTTCAACCTGCACAGTCTGCTGCTCGACCAAATTTATCCTGCCAGCATTATCAGAACTTTCTCCCCAAAGGAATAAATTGTACTAATTTTTACAGAAGAAAATTAATACAACATATATATTAATATTAATATATTTTTTATAGTTATATTATTATATAATATATTATTATATTTATATTTTTTATAATGTTTTATATTATAATATTGTTATATACTTAATTATATATACTCTGTTATTATTTTTTTATCCGGTGATCATGCTAAATGAGGAAAAAATGAACATAGCGTCACAAGTAAACTAAGCCTGATAGAAAAAATCTGATTTCATATTTAGATTCAGCATGAAAAAGTACACTTAGAACACCCATCAAAACCCTTGTGACAAAATTGTTGTTGACCAGTGTAATTGTTTAGATCTCCAGTTAAAGGGGGGAACTTAACCTTTAACTGCACTCCCCCAAAATTTAGAATTATTTAAGTATTTATTGTAAATTCAATCATTCCTGTCTTAGCCCTTCAGCGAGGAGGTCGAAGCCTCCTCGTTTTAAATTCCGGTCTGAGCCATGGTCGAAAGAGGTCGAACCTCTCCCTCTGTAAAATTCTGATCTAATTTAGAGGCTGAGCATTACCTATACATTTTAGCAGTAAATAACAGTAAAAGAAAGGTTTTTTTATCTTCTCCTTCGAGCCTTGCTCTTTTCAGAGAACTCAGTCAATAAAGTAGAGAAAAACTAATTTCCCGATACGTTATAAGAAGAATCGGGGAACCTTCACAGAACTTAGTCTTAAATAGAGAAACATAATTTCCCGATACGTTATAAGAAGCATCGGAGAACCGTCAGATGATTTAGTAAATTTTCACAAAATCCTCCGAACCACTACAGAAGAACTCGGAGAGTAGTATAGAAGAAACTACTGCGAGGAACAAATCCGTTGCTGCCTCCGAACCAGAACCCCGTCGACTTCGAACCAACGAAGGCCATAGACGGAGGGGTTAACCCACACACACACACACACACACACACACACATATACCTTACCTTATGAACCTTATGTTGTTTCGTGCGTTGGTCTCTTCACACGGAGGTCAAGCTGGTGGCCCCACCTCTAGGTCTGGCCTGGTGGAGGAGCGAGTTGCTTTCTTGCGCTCTCCACCGTACATAGCCAGGCACGCCCGGCTCATCTGGTACTGTCCTGAGCCAGGCATCCAGTCTTTTCTTGAAGATTTCAACTTTGACCCCCGTTACGTTTCTGAGGTCCTTAGGAAGCTGGTTGAAAAGTCTTGGCCCCCTGACAACCAAGCTATTTTCCTTCAGGGTTGAGGAGGTCCCTTGTCGTGCCTTTAATTTGGGAACACTACACATTCTGCCTTTCCTATTTTCCAGTGTTGTTTGAATGGTAATTGGGTTTAGTTTTAGGTTTGGTACCAGTTTTTCGATCATTTTCCATATGTAGATTATGATGTACCTCTCTCTTCTTCTTTCCAGTGAGTACAGATTTAGTTTACGTAGTCTTTCCCAGTAGTTGAGTTCTTTGCAGCCATCAATCTTGGCTGTGAAATGCCTTTGCGTTTCTTCTAGTTTATTAGTTTCTTCCTTTTTATATGGGGACGTCAAAACTGAGCAGTATTCAAGTTTTGGTATAATCACTGGTATGCATCAATTTTGCTGTCAAGGGTTTTGTAAGTGATTCTTATAGAGTTGTTCCTGCTGATTTCGAATCTGCAATCCGTTTTTCTCAATCAGCTCAGGTTATCCGGCTATGGCCTCATAAGTAAAATAGAATTTTTCGTGATTTTGTCAAAGCGGAATTGGAACAGTAACATCTATCATCACTTGTTTCACTTGTATAATATCTTTTTTTACTTTTCAGGCATATAGATAAAATATTTCATAATGAATAGAGCGTGTAAAAATGATCCCAATAGATTCTGCTACATATGTGGGACGGTTATCATGCCAAATAACCAGTCCCAAATCACTAAATTTGTGAAGACAATGTATAGAGCATACTTTGGAATTAAGCTAGGGGACCAGGACAAAAATTTCGCCCCTCATATGTGCTGCAAGACGTGCATTGAAAATTTGAGAAGATGGAGCAAAGGCAGAGCGAAATCTTTGCCTTTTGGAATTCCCATGATTTGGAGAGAAGGAAAGGATCACGTGACAGATTGCTATTTCTGCATGACAAACCTCCAAGGTGGGCTTATAAATTTTTTTTCTTAAATATTTTGAAGTCCTCGTATGAAACTTGACATAATATTCACCATAATGTAATATTCACCATATATAGCATAATATTCACCATAATGGTAATCATACATTTACATATACATATTGTTATAGAAAATACATTTACACATACATATTGCTATACAAGTTACATTTACATATACAATGATTGTATATTTTCTTTCTTTTTCATTCATATTGTCCCGAAGGGACAATATGAATGAAAAAGAAAGAAAATATACAGACTCCATCGACCTATTTCATATCTTACAGGCCGCAGCCTTCCCTCACGAGCCGCCACTGTCTGAATGCTTCTTCTATTTCATATGCAAGTTTTATATCCATGTTTCTGTGTTTCTATTTTCCGGAGTTAACAAGAAGAATAAACACATTGTTGTATACCCTGACATTCCTTCTGCTATGAGACCTGTACCCCATGGTCCTGGAATTCCAATACCCGACCCACCTCAAACCCTGGACTTCGATGATTCTGATGATGAATCAATGACCAATGCCACTGACCAGTCCCAGTCGTATATACCTCAAAATACCGCTTCAAATGAGCCGAGGCCTCTCAACCAGGCCAAACTTAATGATCTTACCAGGGATTTAGGACTTTCCAAATTAGCTGCCGAGATCTTGGGCTCACGACTTCGAGAGGACAACTTGCTGGCTCCGGGAACAACATTCTCCTGGTATAGGAAACGAGAGGAAGAATTCCGCAAGTTTTTTGCAGTGCACGAAAATACCTCTTCCTTAGTGTACTGCTGCAATGTTGAGGGCTAATCGAATCCTTGGGCCTGCCATATAACGCATCAGAATGGAGGCTATTTATAGACTCGTCTAAACGAAGTTTGAAAGCAGTACTTCTCAACATTGGGAATAGGGTTGCATCAGTCCCTGTAGCACATTCCGTACAACTTACTGAGAGCTACGATAACATGAAAATTTTACTGGATGCTCTCGTATACGACCAACATAACTGGAGGATCTGTGGAGATTTGAAGGTAATACTAATATCATAAGTAAACTATTGCTATTGACTATGTTGTTTTTCCAAAGGTTATTTGAGAGCGTATAAGAACACTTAACTTCCCCACAGAAGTGATACAGTCCAATGCATAGATTTTTTTATTTGATAGAACAAATTCTCTAAATTCTTTAAATATTTTCATTTTTTTTCAGATTGTGGCATTTGTATTGGGAATGCAAGGGGGATACACGAAATACCCATGTTTCCTCTGCAAATGGGATAGCCGAGCGGATGAGAAGCACTATGCACAGCGTGAATGGGTATCCAGAGAGAATTTTGAACCTGGGTCGCATAATGTCGTTCAGTGCCCCTTGTACCACCAACAAAAATTTTGCTCCCACCACTTCATATTAAGCTGGGCTTGATGAAAAATTTAATCAAATCAATGAATAAGGAGGGTTCAGCATTCCGATATCTCGAGAGTAAATTTCCTCATATATCTGATGCTAAACTAAATGCTGGGGTTTTTGATGGTCCTCAAATTCGAACTTTGATCAAGGATACTCAGTTCGAAAACGCAATGACTCCAACTGAGAAGAATGCCTGGCAGGCATTCAAATCAGTTGTCACTGATTTTCTTGGCAAGCGTAGAAGTCCAGAATACGAGTCCGTTGTCGAAAACTTGATGGAAGCTTTCAAAGGTCATGGGTCACGCATGTCCAAAAATGCACTTTTTGTGGTCCCACTTGGAAATTTTCCTGAAAATTGCGGGGATTATAGTGAGGAACAGGGTGAACAATTTCACCAAGATATCAAAATAATGGAAGAGAGGTACCAGGGAAACTGGGATATCAATATGCTGGCGGACTATTGCTGGTGTTTGAAGCGAGACGTGCCCGAAGAAAAACACAGACGGAAAGCCAAAAAAACTTCATTCCTTCCTCAATAAACTTTTTTCCATATTCATTGTATGAATAAAAGTATTTATTCACACAATGTTTTCATTTTTCACGAGTGTTCTTATAATATTACTCGTATCTACAGTGTTTAAGCTAAAAAAATCAATAAATTTGGGGATAAAATTGGACTTATAAAATGGCCAATAGAGAAAAAAACCTGACCTGATTGAGGAAAACCAATGTCATTTTCGAATTCAGCATGGTCGAATTATATAATATGAGTTGAAAAAACCCTCACAGCAGACAAAAAAATTTCATATGCATACCAGTGTAATCAGTGTTTTTAGCAGGGGAATCATTACTGTCCTGTCCCTTCTCTTGAACGTTCTTAGAACCTGTCCGGCGACTCTTTTTGCTTTATTTATCGCTATCTGATTTTGTGTTTCGAATTTCGCATCATCTGTCATTATTATCCCGAGATCAATCGCTTTCATGCTTCTCTGAATTTATATATATATATATATATATAATATATATATATATATATACAGTATATGCACTAAAATCACAAAATAACACGTGATCTTATTAATAAGCAAACAACCACAGGGAAAAGGAAACACAAAGTCCGAGCGCTTTCGTGATAATGTGAATATATCACGAAAACGCTCGGACTTTGTGTTTCCTTTTCCCTGTGGTTGTTTGCTTATATATAATTATATATATTATATATATATACACACACTTTAGGTTACTTATAATATATACAAAGGTGGGCACGGGCCTCAAAAAGGACCGACGGTCCCGGTCCCGGTCCTTGCCTCAAACTGGACCGACGGTCCCGGTCACGGTCCTTTCTGAAGATAGGACCTAGGAACGACTCGGTCCTCGGTCCTTATATATAATATAAGTGAAAAATTTGATTAAAATGAAAAATGAAATTAAAGACACCGGAAATTTTTAATTTTATTAACGTAAATTATAATTAATACCATACATAAATGATGAAAAAAAGTTATTAAGTTAAATGCTTGAGTTTCCCTTCAAGAAGACTAGCATTTCAAAATGGCTGTCACTGAGCCCTGACCTTTTCGGCTTGAGGACGTCCTTTCCCAAAGAGAAGAGCCTCTCCACGACGGCACTGGATGGTGCCAGGTGTTGAAACAAGTTTCAGTTCAGTCTCAGTCTCTTTCTGAGTCTTCTGGAGGAAACGATCCATCTTCTTTAGAACTTCAAATAATCACTAAACACACTAAAATCACTAAAAAAGACCGTCCGGAATTGCTTAAAAATGGACCGTCGCTCCTCATTTCGGTCCTCACTGATAAAAGGACCGACTTTCCCGCTCACGGTCCTTAAAAAGGACCGAGTTCCTGGAATTCGGTCCTGCCCACCTTTGAATATATATATATATATATATATATACACTTTAGGTTACTTTTATATATATAATATATATTTAATGTTACGTCCAGATGTCTTAACTGCAATCGCTGATCGACAAATCATTAAAGTACCATCAGTAAAAATGACTGGTACAAGATCCACCAAATCATATAATATTGGATGTCGCTTCAAAGTTTAAGCTCTGACTGCGTCACACATAAACACGCCTGTCCAGTCAAAACTTGTCAAGGCTTGTCAGGGCGTGACTCATGCAGTTTCAATTAATGTATGACATGCTTGTCGTTTACAAAGTTTTGTGTTGTTAAGTACATTTCATACATTTGTTTTGTGTTTTATATTTAACCATACACACATTTCTTATTGTGTCTGTAGCAAAATTTAAACATTAAATCTGATTTTTCGAAATGTCCCGGAAATGTGTGAATGAACTCGACTCTTTGTTGTTTGCGGGGAATTTGTGTTGAAATCTCTGAGAAGCATTATCCCCCTAATAAAAAAGCTTAACAAATTTATTTCGGATGTAAAATTGGGGATCAAGACAAGAGTGGGCTCCTCATCTCTGAGGAGTTCGCATGGTGTGGAGGGAGCAAAAAGATCATGTAACCGACTGCTACTTTTGCTTAACTAACATTTGTAGTTTTAACTCTACAATAAGAATAAAATTGTGTATCCGCATCTGCCTTCTGCTATACGACCGGCGGCACATTGTGAAACACTTCCAGTTGCAAAACCTCCCGAGTCTTTTACTTTAGACTCCGATGACGATCTACAGATCTACAGAAGCTAAGGCTAACAAAGACCTTAAGATCCACTCTAAGGTTAGCCCGAGAGAAAGGAAAGAGTAGGGGGTTAAGAGAAGAGAAGAGAATAAGGGGTTAAGTAAGGAGGAACACCTATCACTCGTCGGTTAACATTCATTCAGAAAAAGAGAAAAAAGACTCACCATCATCATCCGCCGGCCACTGCCGACAAGTCAGAAAAATAGTCGGAGAAAATAGGAGAGGGGTGAAAGATGAAAAGAAGTAAAATAAGAACGCTTACAAACCATGCAAACACAGTCTTAACTCACTGTCATACCATACAAACTACAAACATGCAAGAAAAGAGAGTTACAGACATGCAAAGTAAGAAGATAAGAAAAAAATAAAAGTAGGTAAAGTTAAACAAAAAGTGGGTTAGTTTACGCTACGAGCTACATCTACGTTCGTGTTAGTCTAATTTTTTTTTTTTTTTAATAATTTTATTGGTGGCATCACAAGCTGGCATTTATCGTCAACAGACTCATCCTCGACCACCACCATCAGAGCTCCTGTTGCTAATTTTTTTTTTTATTTTAAACAACGTTAATATTTTTAAAATGTCTGTCAAGACGGTTCTTAAACACATTAACGCTGGTAGAGTTCACGACGGGCGCGGGAAGATTATTCCATTTATCAATTACTTTAAACGTAAAGAAGTTTTTAGCGATATTAGTAATGAAACGTCTGCCACGCAACTTAAATCCGTTATTACGAATATTACTATTATCGAAAGTGAACAATTTGTCAAAATCGATGTTATTAGCGATTTTGAAAACTTCAATAAGCTCCCCCCTTAATCTCCTAGTTTCGAGTGAATACAGGTCTAACTCTTTAATCCTATCTTAATAAGGCTTGTTGCGCAATGACGGAATTAGTTTCGTGGCACGACGCTGAACCCTTTCTAACCTATCAATATCCTCACGCAAGTACGGGCACCAAAATTGAACAGCATATTCTAAATGAGCCTGACTAGGGACTTGTAAAGGGGCAATATAATATCCTTCGATTTAAATTTGAAATTACGCGCTATGAAGCCTAACATCCTATTAGCTTTTGCGCAAGACTCCAGGCACTGGTTCCTAACCTTTAAATCCTTAGATACGTTTACGCCTAAATCTACTTCCTCGTCAACGCTCGCCAACTCCCTATCATCCATCGTGTACGTGTAATTATTGTTACGAGAATCTATATGCAAAACTTTACATTTATCTATGTTAAATTGCATCTGCCACTTATCTGTCCACTCCATAATCCTATTTACATCGTCTTGGAGCCTATTTCTATCGTCCTCGTTAACAACCTTACCGCCTATTTTAGTATCGTCCGCGAATTTTGACACGTTACTAGTCAATCCTACATCTATGTCGTTAATGTAAATTACGAATAGCAATGGGCCTAACACTGAACCCTGTGGGATACCGCTATCTACATCTAACCACCCCGATTCACTACCATTAACTACGACCCTCTGCCTCCTAGCACGAAGCCATTCTTCTAACCAGTTAGCTACCTGACCGCGTATACCGTGCGCTTTGACCTTTGCAATTAGTCTCCTATGCGGAACTGTATCGAACGCCTTTTTAAAATCTAAATAAATAACGTCAGCCGCTCTATGCCTATCGTATTCGCGCACTATTTCGTTATAAAATTCTAACAAATTAGTTAAACAAGATCTATGGCGTCGAAACCCATGCTGACTACTATTAATCAAATTTCTACTTTCTAAGTGATCGATGATACGATCCCTAATTACGGATTCCAAAAGTTTACCTACAATTGACGTTAAGCTAATGGGCCCATAATTACTAGGTACCATGCGGTCGCCTTTTTTTTAAAATGGGCGTGACGTTAGCTAATTTGAAGTCTTCAGGTATAATCCCCGTTTCGAGTGACTGATTAAAAATCTTCGTTAAGTGGCCTACGACAACGTCTTTCAAATCTTTCAAATGTCTGGGATAAAAAGCGTCAGGGCCTGGAGCCTTGCTAACTTTTAGCTTATCGATATAATGCGCAATCTCACCATCGTAAACAGTTATTTCATCCAAAATAGTCTCGCTACTAAATGGAACGATATCGTCCACATCGGGGACATTATTTACGTCTTCACGATGATGGTGATGAAACAGCTGATGATGTGTCACACAGGGATGAAGAATACCAATCACCTACTTCGTCAAAAGAACCTCATTTAATTACTCAGCCTTAACTAAATGATCTGGTACGAGATTTAAATTTGACTAAAAATCAAGCAGAGTTCCTAGGGTCTAAACTACAAGGCTGGAACTTGCTAGCTAACGATGCTAATATTTCTGTTTGCCGGAAACGCCAAAAGAACTTAGCTATATATTTTTCTGTGAGTGGAGATCTTTGCTTTTGTAATGATACTGATGGTTTGATGGTGGCCTTCGGGTATGAGCACAACCCACAAGAATGGGGACTGTTCATTGATTCATCGAAACTAAGTTTAAAGGATGTTCTCTTACACATTGGCAACATCTACCCATCAGTTCCTGTCGAACACGCAGCCCACATGAAAGAGTCGCACGAAAATATGGAATTACTTCGCAAAATCGGATATGCAAATTATAACGCACATTTGTAGAGATTTCGAGGTAATTGCGCTACTTCTTGGCATGCAAATCGGATACTCAAAATACTGCTGTTTCATTTGCGAGTGGGAAAGCCGAGCAACATATTCTCATTACACTGTTAAGGACTGACCACGGCGTCTAGCTCTAATTCCTGTACAAAAAAAAAAAAATTCGTTACGTATCCAAATCTGATTGATCCCCAAAAAATCTACTTGCCACCTCTTCACATCAAATTAGTTTAATGAGAACTTTGTAAAAGCCATGGACAAGGAAGTACCTGGCTTCCATTATTTGAAAGGAAAATTCCTCGTATCACAGAAGCAAAAATAAAAGAAGGTATTTTTATTGGTCCTCAGATCACTGAGCTGATGAAAGATACTGTTTTTGATGGAACCTTAAATAAATTTGAAAATGGAGCCTGGACCGCCTTCAAAGCAGTTACGCAGAACTTCGTAGTTAACTGTCGATCACCAAACTATGCTGAATTGATTGATGAGCTCTTTCAGACTTACAGAATACTGGGCTGCAGCATGTCTCTTAAAATACATTTTTGCATTCTCATTTGGATTTTTTCCCACCAAACCTCGGAGACACCAGCGACGAACACGGAGAGCGATTCCACCAAGATATCTCTATGATGGAAAAGCGGTATCAAGGCAAGTGGAATCCTAGTATGCTTGCAGATTACTGTTGGATGTTCATCAGGGAAGCCAAAGATGTATCATATAAGCGTAAATCATCAAGCAAGAAATTTTAGGCGAGTCTAATATTATAATATTACCACTCAGCTAGCCTTATTTTCATGTTTTTGTAAAGTAAAAATGCTAATTTTCTCAAAAACTGTGGGTGATGGAAAAATTTCACTATTATTTTCGAACTCGGCACTAAAAAGTCAGTAAGGAACATCCAACGCTACCAGAAGAACAGAATCTTTGTTGAACAGTTATTTAAACAATGTTTTAAAATATTGTTAAGTAACTTTGACACATAAATTACCTGTATGGAATTCTGTTCAATGTCTACCGATTAATAGTTAGATGAGGCAGTCTTTTGCATCACACTAAAAAAAAAAAATATTAGTTTAACGTAGAGTAAACAAATCTGGGCTCAAGTCCTCTTGTTTATCAAAATCTGAGTGATTCGTATGAGAAAAAAAAATGAAATGTCAATGATTTAATTTTCAAAATCTTATGTGTGTACGTTTTATTTTAGAAGTCACAAAGTAAACTTTATTCAACTGCAATGAAGTACAGTAGGCTTTGGAAAAACCATATTTATATTGAAACAACCACGCCAAAATATAAACTCTTCCAATAATGTTTGAATATAGGGTGATTCCATAGAGCAATTTCTTCTGTTTTCTATTACAGTTATTTCTTCTTGAGATACTTCTTGAATACTTTTGCTACCGTCGATCCGTTCATGGCGCTAACATCTAATACCTTCTTCCCGTCAAGTTCAAAGTCCGCGTAATCGAGCGTGTAACAAACTTCGTACCCCATCTTAGTCCGAATGTGTTGAGTTATTACACTCGTAGATTGACTGGTCACCATTTGACATCCCAAAGCAACCGCGAGTCTTTCGCTTACCTGTCGTGGTTAGAAGAATTAAAGAATGATGGAATTAAATTTGTTTTGACATCATAACTTAATTTTATTTATTGGCAAGATAAGGGAAATGTTTGACTATGATTCTTGCCATTTTATTTTAAGTCTGCCAAATATGGGATCTGTTTTTGGTCTCGATAATAATGTTTGGACTTGTTTAACCTCCTTAACGACAAGGTTTATAGGACAGAGGAGGCGTACAGCTTTCCGTGGGACCCGAACCACGGGTTGCTACATTATCTTAACAATGAGGACGTCACTCATTCAGCTGCTGAACGTACCCAAAGTCGCCTAACCTCACTGATCTTACGAGAAACTGTGTTGCGAAGTGGACACGACGTAGCCCGTTTGTGGTCACATTTTCTTTGTCCTTCGTATTTACACCCTTTAATTAACCAGATTGGTTAATTAACATAATGTAACCTTTCTTTTCCTTGCGTTTTCATCAGCCATTTCTTTCTTAGTACTTAGCTGGTTTTTACAGTGAATTGGTACAAACCCCACAAAAAATAGGGAAAACAAGAGACTACAAAACATTTTAGATTTTACACTTATAAAACCTTTGATTTGTGCAAAACGCTTGTGAAATGCAACAACAAATGTGAAGAAACACCAGTTGAATGCACATTCTCATTATTATATAAAATGCATTCAATATAAAACCGTTACTGTCATTAGTCATCATTTGTGGGAATTGTACCAGTTCATTGTAAAACATAACGAAATGGCTAATGGAAATTATAATTTTAAGGGTTACTTTCAATGTTATCTAGGAGTACATACCAAAAACCAAAAAGGGAGAGGAGAGCCCGGCAAGCTGTCTCTCTAAGCAATGAATGAAAACGAATCTTCTTATCTTTGTTTTTAATTTTAACATTTTTCTGAGATTGGACCACGAAATGGCAATAAGCTTACAACCAAAACGTCCTATGTTTTAACTTTTAGCTATTTTTTTAACAACTTCATTTTAATTATAAGTCGTCATGTTTTATGGTTGTATCCATATAAATCTATAAAAGTTGTAACTTTTTTAATGGGACTCTGAGTCTACATAAATTTGTTTTGAGATTTAAACAAGTTTTCGAAATTACTTTTCCATTATTTTTCACATAAACCTCCACAAATGATAAGTAACTACACAGCTTACTTCAGTTAACCTGTATGTGAGCCTATTTCCAGAAAATTTTGGTTGGACTGTCGTTATTGCTATTTTAAGTATTTTATCTACTTCAGGATCTTCAAAGAAATTGACAGCACGTTCAAGATGTAAGAGGATTCTGTCTAGATTTTGAACCTTTAAAACAAAATAGATAAAATCATAATAAAATATACATTATATTCACAAACATTTGTTGTCAGGTACAGTACAACATTTCTTAAAGTTTATTATATAAGTATAACAGTCACAAATACAGATCAAAAGGTTTAATCATTATGTATAACCAATTTACAGTAATAGAATTCTCTAAGTTTTAATGCTAACAAAATACTAACACTTTCCAGACATTCTTCCGTATTTTCTATTCCATTAACCTGAGTTTCGTTTCTGGTCAAAATCTGAGTGAGCATAATTCCCGCAAGTTCGTTTGTGGGAATGTAAGTCGCGCAAACCGATGCTCCTGAAGCTATCCATAACTTCACTTGTTCTCTGTAGTGTTTTATACCCTCATCCGCTGGCACACCTAGTCCGCGAGACTGTATAGATAGTTAAAATTTTAATAATCTAAATTAAAATTAAAAATTATTTAAATAGGAAATACTAAAAGTTTAATTCCAATATTTTGAGCATTTATATGACAGTAATTGTTTCAAAATTTGGGATTCCCAAGTTCGGGATCTTTCAAACTTCAGACTCGGTCCGAAATTTGGAACATTTTCCAAACTTTGATGTATTAAATATACTGTATAATATTGTGTCCTGTCCTATATAATAATAATAATAATAATAATATGTGTGCCATACATTAATATGAATATTAAAGTATAAAACAAACTTCTAATTTCCATTTAAAATCCATATACACCTTTATATCATACCATATACGAGATCTGATCAAAAAGTTCCAGGGACAGATGTATTTATTGCAAAACTATATGTCACATACCTTATCAAATTTGCACGCCTTCAAAGTAGTCTCCTTCTGATTGTAAACAGTGATTCCAGCGGTTCAGCCATTTATTGAAGCACCTGTTATAATCTTTCGGAATGTTCTTCAATTCTCGTGTCGCATTTTGTTCGATCTCTGCTACTTCCTGAAATCTTTTTTCCTTGAAGGGTGTTTTTCAACTTGGGGAACAGGAAAAAGTCACAGGGTGTCAAATCCAGCAAATACGGTGGTTGGGGGAACCAGTGGAATGTTGTGCTTCGTTAAGAATTCCCTTATGGAGGGTGCAAAATTCCCGGCAAAGTGGGCGATGATTCGTGGATGTTGCATCACGACAATGCGCCCTCTTACACAGCACTCTCCATAAGGGAATTCTTAACGAAGCACATTCCACTAGTTCCGCAACCACCGAATTCGCAGGATTTGGCACCATGTGACTTTTTTCTGTTCCCCAAGTTGAAAAACATCATCAAGGAAAAAGATTTCAGGAAGTAGCAGAGATCGAACAAAATGCAACACGAGAATTGAAGAACATTCCGAAAGAAGATTATAAGAGGTGCTTCAATAAATGGCTGGACCGCTGCAATCACTGTTCACAATCAGAAGGAGTACAAATTTGATTGGGTATGTGACATTTAGTTTTGCAATAAATACATCTGTCCCGGAACTTTTTGATCAGAACTCGTACACCTTCATACTTGCATAAGGTCGAACAGCGATATTATGAAATTCAATTTTGTCCATGTAATACAAAATGAAATGTAAAAATGTAATGCATTACTAAGTTTAGAGGAAATATTTGTATATCCACACATGTCGTAAATATATGGCGTCATAACTGTTCATTTGGTGTAAATTTCCTTTTACACGATATTACAGTGTTTCGTCGAAATATCGACAGAAGTTCAAAAATTATGTCATTTTCAAATTGGTTCAACTTTAACTGCGTTTTCTGGCGTTTTTTACTTTTGTCGCTTAGCCACTTCTTCCTACGAGGACCTCATATATTGTATATAAAGTACCCGGAATCGTTGCATCTTTTCTTTGTGTTTTTTCTTTAAATTTAAAGTAAATAACTTCTGTATGAGAATGTGTCGGCGTTTCGTCGTTGGTTCTTTCGTTTTATGACCTAATTCATTATTAATAATAATAATAATAATTTCATATTACTTACAAGCTGTGCATGAGGTGAAAGGTATTGCACTAGAAATGCCACATACAATTCATAGTCTTCTTCTTTTACGGGTTCAATTCTAAAATCTTGAGGGTCGTATGTTTTTGTCTGAGGACCTGAAGAGAAATTACACCTTCAAAAAGGTTTATTCTAGCAACAATTTGCCGATTTTGTTCTAGTTGACGTCATACACACAATTTTATTCAGTCTGTATTTGAAATAATAATAATAACAATAATGCGGCCTATTGCGCTAACTCCTGTATTATTATTATTAGCATCACCATCGGGAGTAGAACCCCGACCTCGGTGTTTTCACTTCGCTTATAGGGAAAAGGTGTTGTTACTCACTTAGCTACGGGCACTGGCTCCATATTTGGATGGTAACGAGTTGTAAAATCGCGAGTATTTCCTATCTCTTATAACGGTGGATATTATTGAAGGAATCATTCGTGAGAATGCTCGTATTTAGTTTCATTAACAAGACTCGTTTGTGAACAAAATTCAATTATAAACAAAGAAAATTTATAACAAACGAAATCTCTCACCTTCCTTTCGCCATTAGGCTTGCAATTCTCATTCGAAGCTGCCATCATAGTAAATGTAACTATTGGATTTCACTTATTTAAACACACACACACACAAATATTGTTTTGTGAAATGCACTGCATATATTTCAGATATGTAAAAAATCATTAATAAATTAACCGATGTTTTACATGGATGATACAGTGCGCACTTCGCTTATCATCATTGATAAGCACAACTCTTTCAGCAATAGTTCACATACACGATAAAATTTCTCAATGTTGCAATATATAATCAATTTACTTAAGTTGCCATTAGCTTTTATTTATCTTTTTATTTTGTCAGAAATGGACCAGTTGTTACTAAGACAGTTTCGTCGAAATGAAAAAGCATAGATTTGTGATAAGTACGATAACTTTTTGTACAGAGTTTCTGTATCTAATCAGAGTTGGCGATAAGAATTTAGGTGCCCAGGATACAGGTTAAATTTTGGGCATCCGGTCGCGAAGGATTGGCTTATTTGAAAGAGCCATTAATGAAAGGAGTTTGAAAAAGGTTGGTTTAAAACATAACATCGTATCTGTCTGAATAATTTTCATTTTTAATTTCTTAGAAAGACATAATAATAATAATAATAATTGGACATGTGAACTCCAATCTATTTTGTGAAATAAAACTTTAAATACAAAATATATTTTAATAAAGTTTAAGTAGAGGTTATACATCCACAACATTGGTAATTCCACTTAGTTTAAAAAAACTATGTTCCTATACCAAGGGCGTCCTCAATATGAAGACAACTCTCTCACCTTCCCATTGACAAAATCTTGTATTATGTCCTTAAAATCTAGGGTTTGGGCAAATTCATATTCAATGGACAGAATTGTAAAAATTATATTATTGAGGCACTCCTGACTCACTGTTGACCGCATATAGTTCTTTATTAGCGACAGTTTTCTGAATGATATGTCTCCCTCAGTCACTGTTAGAGGAAGAGTACAGCAAATTCCAGAGTGCAATGTTTACCTCACCAATTTTTTTTTGTAATTCTAAAGTTTAAATGGCGTTCAGCAATTCGAAAGGTCCTGTCACTTCCTTGTCACGGACTGTGACACTGGAAATCCAAACACTGGATAGGTCAGAGTGAAAAGCCAGCATTGGATAGAAACCCTAAAGTTGGTTGAACGTTTAGAACAAAGGCCCGTTTGGAAACCAAAATGAGTATTCCGAAAAGTATGGCAAATGAACAAGAATTGAAGGTAGTTAAAAATAAAAGATCATCAAACCGAAATACGAAGGATTCTGAACCCATCATCATAAAATAGGTTTGATTTGCTTGCTGACGAGAGAGGAGTTCTTTTTAATTGGAATTTCTGGTCAAATATTAAATGGACATTTTCGGAGCAAAATGCAAGACCAAGAGAAAACAAAGATGTTTTCCAGGTGCCACAATTCGGAGAATAAATTGGTAATTAGACAACATTAACGTCAAGAGTAAAAGTTGTCCTATCATTGTACATATTGGTTGCAATGACATTTTTCAGAGAGGGACATTTGTAAATTTATTTATTTATGAAATAAATATTGAAAGTTATCACGTTCACGCACAAAGTCCCTTGATTCAAAATGAATCCAGGATTCAGTTATTCTTATGATGTCTGTAGCATGTCAAAATAGGTGTGGTGTGTAAGGAAGTGGATCTGGTGAATTTTAGCATGAAATCTGGTATATGGCAAAACATATTTTGGGTATGACACAAAGTAAACGAAAAATTTCCTTCATTCTATCATGGGATAATAGGATTGTGTGTTGTGACGCTAAGTTGGAAATGCTGTTTGGGCACATCATAAGGTGATCTTCAAATTGACTAGAGTGTAAGAAAAAAATACATGTAGATGCGAAGGTAATAATCTACTTAATCTCCCGTTTCTCCGATTTTCATAAATTATACATTGGTAGCTTCATTTCTTCATTAGGAATGCGATTTAGACAGTCTCTAGTAAGGGAAATGCTTCAAAACCTAACCTAACCTAACCTAGCATTTTGAAGCACAGCTCGCCTTGCTATAATGTCAACTGTTTTGAGACAACTATTCAGACCCTCAGAAAAGGTTGCATGCCTTCCTCATTGCAGCAGCCCAGGGATCTTTTCCGTTTGACTGCCGCCATTGAAACATAAGAGGTGAGTGCCCCCAGCCTTCTTTACTTAGCCTTATAAGGCTAACTAACGAAAATATCACGACCTAACCTAACCAATCATTAGGTCAACTGTACGACCTTGACGATTGGTTAGGTTAGGTCGTGATATTTTTGTTAGTTAGCCTTATAAAGCTAACTAAAGAAGGCTGGAGTTTAATTATGCTTCAATGGCGGCAGTCAAACGGAAAAGATCCCAGCCCAGCTCTACCCACCACACTAATTGTGGAAATGTACGTACGGCTTTTGTTGGCTAAGGTTAGGTTAGGTTGTCTCAAAACAGTTGGCATTATAGCAAGGCGAGCTGTGCTTCAAAATACTAGGTTAGGTTAGGTTTTGAAGCATTTCCCTTACTAGAGACTGTCTAAATCGCATTCCTAATGAAGAAACGAAGCTACCGATGTATAATTTATGAAAATCGGAGAGACGGGAGCGTAAGTAGATTATCTATTTGCGAATTATCTAGCAAATGACCTTGGTGAGGACAACAAATTTTCATATAACAAGAGATGTCAGTTGAGATATATAATATATGGGACATATCGAGCTTCACGGAGACCAGCTCCCTGTATCTGTTACGAAGATCCTGATTGGCCAGAATTGGTCGCGTGGGAATAACTGATCAATATAAAATTGTCACATGACCTTGGGCAATATATGTGGTTCCTGTGAAACTCGATGTGGGCCAGGTAAATGGTAAAGCTTCGTAGCGTAAACGATTATGATTGTATCAAACTAATTAAATATCTGAAGGAAGGGCAGATAATGTTGGAGAAATTAGAACCTAAGTAAAACAGATTGCGAGTCGAAGTCCAAATTGAGAAATTTGGCAGAGATGACCCGATAGGTATTACTTTTCAAACTAAATTGCTAATTACAAGCTTGTTGAGTCACCTTCTGGATAAATGGCATGACTAAAGGGGCATGGGTATCACTTATCTCATTTTACATGAGATTTGGGTCACTATAATCTATTGAAGTTGTTATACTACTTTTGGCAAATTTCTCATATTGGCTAAGGCCCAGACTAGAATGTAAATGGACATATAAGATCAGATTAATTCTCATGCTATTGTAAATCAATGATATCTTTACTGTGTATAGGGCAAGATTTGAATGTTATGTAAGAATATGATGGGGCAATTGTTTCAGGACACAGCTATGTATAATATAATTTTATTTAAAGGTAGAATCAGTGGAGGCACTGAAGAACTTGTCGGTAACTCCAGCTTGAATAAGTGTAAAGGACAGAAGGGCCCACCCATGGACAAGTGAGAAATAGGCAGACAAGAGGAATTCCTAGTGGGTACTGGGAAAAATTGCAAGCTGGCACAAGTATGACGTTCCAGAGTCAAGAGTATTGGAGGCTTCTCTGGACTCTGGAGTATCCGCAAGTAGAACAATCCGTTTCAATTGTTGGTTACCGAATGAAAGAAAACTAATTTATCTGGAGACTAAGCACAAGGGCTTGAGATGCAGAAATAAGGTTTATTAATTGAGTGTGGCATTCTAAAAGAGTTTCTGGTACATAAAGTCTTAAAGTTTGAATGGACAATGTTACAACTGGAGTTAACATTGGTATGGCCCTACATGATGAGAGGGCCCAATAGTGTGTTTTTAGATTATGGTAATGGGCACAAGTTATATGGAGTATTACAGTTTAAAGTATAAGGTTAATTATTTTTAGTCCTCAAATTCTATTTCATTGTCTGTGTCAATTTATTAAGAAATTGGGTGCGCATCCAAGACGGGTATAATTGCAGGAATAATATTGTAAAGTAAGTTAAGTTAGGTATTGAGTTCTAATTGCTACATTGTAGATGCTAATCATTATTAAGATTTCCACTGTAAGTCTGTAACAAATTGGGTAGTTTTGTGCCAGCTAATTGAGTTAAATTTGAATGTGGGAGTGTAATTGAGTCATAAGAAAATCATTCCCAAATTAAAATTAAAGGATTGGCAAGCTCGTGTGATATTGTCTTCTAAGTATTAAGGTATTCTGTTATATATATTTATTTTTCTATTTGGATATTATTGGCCTGGGGTAGCATTGAGAAACCACATCAGCACGATGGGATCACAATTCTAGTTGGTTGACGAGCGCTATAAATTCGATTAGTTTGTTTCTAATTGACCTAGCATTGAATAGCACAGTTTTAAGATATTTTAAGTTATTGTTTCTCCTATTTGATCTGAGTCGATTCCCGAAGTAGGTAAATCAATTGATGGTAAAGGGGGAGCTTGTTCAGACAATGCATTATTAGTATTAACTACTGGTGGAGTAGGATCATTTACTGGCTGAGTGGGGCGGGGGTCATAACTTAAAAAGATTTTACAAGTTAATGTTCAGAAGATCGACATATTTTTTTTACCCTTTTGATTAAAATAAATCCAATCAGAGCCAAAGTACGGTATTTCCCGTTTTCGAAAAATGTAAGCCAAAATTCGACAAATTTTATTCCTTTTTTCTTACAAATACGTTTAACTCTATTGCTTGTGCTAATAGCTTTACTTAAAGTACAACCACAAGCATGCATTCTTGGGAGAATTCCTACAACCATCCCCATGTCAGTCTTCTTTTTTTTTAATCTTATCGGTTAGGTTTTTAAACGTGACCGGACAACTCAGACCCGGACAACTCAGACCCGGACAACTCAGACCCGGACAACTCAGACCCGGACAACTCAGACCCGGACAACTCATACCTAGGACAACTCATACCTAGGACAACTCATACTCTCTTCATCAATTACTACCCCAATGTTGATCTTTTCATCTACAGTATATCCACCCCGAAAGTTTAAACTCTGCAAATTAACCAAAATAAGATAAGAAAACAATAACAACAAATTTATTATTTATTGCAAACATATAATAAATAGAGAACCATTATTTACATAGGATAAAATTTGAATGCCCGGTTAGGTCAACTGTACGCCCTTGACGATTGGTTAGGTTTAGTCGTGATATTTTCGTTAGTTTTAACAAAAATATCACGACTAAACCTAACCAATCGTCAAGGGCGTACAGTTGACCTAACTGAGCATTCAATGAACCCAACCGGGTATTCAGTTGACCTAACCGGGCATTCAATGAACCTAACTGGGCATATATATATATATATATATATATACGTATAGAAACGACGTAAGTATAGAGGAGTGTTCTGCACACGAGGAAGAGAAATAACAAACAAATGAAAAATAAGGCACCCGGGCGGGTGCCTTATTTTTCATTTGTTTGTTATTTCTCTTCCTCGTGTGCAGAACACTCCTCTATACTTACGTCGTTTCTATACGTTAATATACTGCGCGGCCATTGCAGTATATATATATATATATATATATATATATATTATATATATATATATATATATATATATATATATATATATATATATATATATATATATAAAACTTGCATGAATTTTAAATGTTTAAATTTAATTTTTAATTTTACAAAATAAATGTTTTCATTTCAAAATGTTTTCATTAATAACTTGCATGAATTCTAAATGTTTAAATTTAATTTTTAATTTTACAAAATAAATGTTTTCATTCATTTTTCATTTTTTTTCTGGTCCTAGGTATGAGTTGTCCTAGGTATGAGTTGTCCTAGGTATGAGTTGTCCTAGGTATGAGTTGTCCTAGGTATGAGTTGTCCGGGTATGACTTGTCTGGGTATACCGTATAAGTTGTCCTGGTATGAACTGTCCTAGAACCGTTTTTAAACTCGTTTACAATGGCCTCAATCTGCCCTCTTGTCGTGCAAGTGGAGGAACATTTCGAATTCTCTTGAGATAGAAAATTATAAATGGTATGAGTTTGATATTGTATTTTTAAATCCAGTTAAGTAGAATTTACTAAAGTAAATTTAAGTTTGAGCGATTCAGAAAATCCCAGTAAACCTTCGTCTTTTGACGGTAATGAACGCCCTAAAATTAAAATAAGAAAGGTTTCATAGTTTTAGCCACAGTTTGATTGTTTTCTGATTCTTTACTTAATACAGTCTCGTTAATCAATTAAAAATTGAAGTAAACTTAAATATAAAGGAAAGCGACCATGTCTATATGGAGTGATGTCGAATCTGGACTATAACGACATTGTTACTTTTTTGGGTAAGGTTTGGTTTGGTTAAGCTAGGCTAGAATAAAATGGGCTAAGGTTAGATTAGGTTACGTTACATTATTAGAGTCGTTGAAATATTTAAATTCATCAGTCTCTCCTTGTTCCTCATTTTAATAAAATGTAGCTAATAGCCAATACCGCTAAATGATACAGCTTCCAATGATGACCCAACCTAAATCAATAGATGTACATTTCCCTAACTTCCCAAGCTAATATCTGAAGAAGAAATAACTGTAATGGAAAACAGTAAAAGAAATTGCACTATGGAATCACCCTATATCCAAACATTACACTGCCCAACACCAATTTTGCTGATTTAATTCTAACACCTGTTTTTAGGTAACTTTGGTGTGCTGATTTAAAAAATCACCTTAGTTTTTGCCTATCACGTCAGGTTTTCGAGCAATCAAATACGGATATTTTGGAGATATCGCATTTTGGCAGGGTTATGCCCAATTTTTTTTCTTTTCAAAAAATAAGTTTTTACATACTACTCAGAATCAGCATGGAAAAGTAAACAATTGTGCAGGGAGTGAACTTTAATATACAATGGTAATATTGACACATAAAGTGATTAAAAGTGTTTAAATAAGCAAAAAATGAATCCATATTAAAGCAAGCACTTGACCAATTTTCTTAACATTGTCTTTTTCTTGTTTTCTTACTTTTCAGTGCTGATAAATTTTCTCTTATAGGACTTCCTAGAATGAGAGATGTCAATACAATCTCTTTGCAGGCTCCAGCAGTAGTCAGCCATCATATGGGTATTCTATCTTCCTCGGTATCGTTCTTCCATCACTTTGATATCTTGGTGGAACCTTTCACCTTGCTCTTCACTAACATCACCAAGATTTTCTGGAAATTTATCCAGATGACTGTTGAGATAGTGAACTTTAATGCTCATGTTGCAACCCAACTGCTGAAAGTTTAAAAGTAAATCCTTTACAAGATCTTTATAATTTTCAGACTTTTTGTTTCCTAGGAAGTTCTTAACTACTGCCACAAAAGCATTCCAAGCTCTTGCCTCCGTTTCGGTCATTGAGTTACTGAACTGCGGATCTTTCATCAGTTTTCTTATCTGGGGACCATGGAATATACCAGCTTTAAGCTTCTCATCACTAAGACCTGGAAAGGCTGCACATATGTAATTAAAGCAATCGCCTTCTTTATTCAAAGCTTTTAAAACTGCTTCATAAGCCCAAGTTTGATGTGGAGTGGTGGAAAAATGATGACGTCACACACTTTGCAGCTGTATCCAACCAGGACAGACTGACGTCACTAGCGGAACCGGCTGCTCTCACTCCGCCAATGGGAAATCTCTCTCAGATCATGACGTCACGCTCACACCTGGGGAAATCACAGATACCCAAGATTTTAATATGTTGTACATGACCTTTAGATTTAATGCACAGATTTGCATATTCCACAGATAAAATTTTAACAGCAAAACAGCTGTTAACAGGTCTCAAAAATCATCAATTTTGATAAGCGCCCTTCATGGATCACCCAAAAGAGGCATATTGCATTGCATGAAAACCTGATGTGATGGACAAAATCTGATCTGAGGTGATTTTTTAAATCAGCACATCCAGAAACAGGTCTTAGAATTAAATCAGCAGCAAAAAATTTTTTTTGGTTGGGCAGTGTTATTGGAAGAGTTTTTATATACCAGTATATATATATATATATATATATTTGCGGGGTTGTTTCAATATAAATATGCTTTTGCCAAAGCCTACTGCACCTCAATGTAGTTGAATAAATTTTACTTTGTGAATTTGTTAAATAAAACACATACGCACAAGACTGAAAATTTAGTCATTGTAAATAAATAAAATAAATATTTCTACTATGACTTTACAATAATTTAAATTCATTGTCTAATTTTCAACTATTATTTCATTTATGTATTTGAAATTAATTAGTAATTCTATTCGTGATTTCTATATTATTAATTAATTAATTATAGCAATTTATGAAGTGATGTTTTATTTTTAATTAAGGGCTCGGTAAAACCTGAAACTTAAGGGCCAAATTAAATTAAATAAATAGCCCAATTTCACGGTTGTTTATTTTGTTAAAATTATTGTAATAACAAACATTGTTATAGCAGGGGCGCATTTACAGTGTGCAGGGCCTTGGGCAAACTATGATATTTCTCGGGATGTATTATTTTAGTGTGTTAATGAATGACAATATTTTGTAATGCACATAACATATATTTTTTTAAACCACACAAAACACACATGCGGAAGCCATTCGGCTTATTAAAGACTATAACTTAACTATGTAGGCATACAGTGTATACAGCTACACTAGTAGGCTACACAGTTGTAATGCACTTAATAAACATCTACACAGTTATTGTAATGCACTTAATAAATAGCTACATAGTTGTAATGCACTTAATAAACAGCTAAACTGTACAGCTTACTGTACTGTAGATAGAGTGTAGATTTGTAATGAATATTACATACGACGCTTCCTGGCTTTTTGTTTGGAAAACTGCGTGATTGTGTCCTCGAAACTCACCGACTGCAACGCCTCATGCTCTATACTCAACAACGCCAGGGACGAAAGGCGCTCCTGGCCCATTGTGGAGCGAAGGTAATTTTTGATCAGTTTGAGTTTCGAGAATGAATGTTCACCAGAACAGTTCGTGACAAACATACACAGGTATATTCTCATTGCTATTTCCATGTTTGGGAATGTTCTTTTCAGTTCGTTTGTGTTCATATGCCGATAAAATTCCGTAATAGTTGCCGTTGTTTGGTAACCGAAACGGGAGTCGTGTCCACGAATTGCTAGTCCTCGTGACGTGATATACTTGATAACGTCGACACAGCGCCGCAAAACTTCCTGCCAGTAGTTGCACTCCTTTTCAAACTGATTCACCAGTTTCGAATCAACACGGCCGGAGACAGACTTTCTAACCAACAAATATCTCATCGACTCCATATGTTGCTCACATTTTCCGTGTGCTTCGACCGATTGTCTACCATGCTTCCAGTCGTTGAACCAGATTGTGTACTTGCTGTCCGTCCTCGACATTAATTTACAGACAAAACAGTAAACACAGCTGCTGAAGTAGTGGAGGCAGCTGGTGGGCCTGCTGAGGGGGCTGATTTAGTTGCTGATGATTTAATCCAATTAGTCAGTTTCGGCACCGTCGCAAGAAACTTCTCTGCGCTTCTTATCCTTACGCTTTTCACTACCGGGTTTATATTTCCTCCTTCGATCCCGGTCACGGCTCGTTTCCATGTTGTACGTATTACAATGCCAACAATAAGAACATAAATCATGAATCCGCAACAGAAACAACAAGAAGTAAGTTAGTAACAACATTAGAAATGAGTAACACTAACAAGAACAACAAATTAAACACCATCAAAGCGGATATTAGAATGCCTGATGCCATGCCGCCTGCCGGAAAAAGTAAAATAGCAAATACGTGACGTTTAATTTTTTTAGATTGAAATTTGCGGGGCCCATCAGGCGCGTGGCCTTGGACATTTGCCCGGTGCGCCACCCCCTAAATGCGCCCCTGTATTATAGGATGACCGCTCCTTTTTCGGACGGAATGTATCGTCGCATCCGCTACGCGCGCGAATAGTACCAAACCCTAAAGACGTGAGTCCAATGCGCATGTGCGAGACCCGAGGGTATAAAAGCTCGAGTCAAGCCATACCCGGGACTTATTACTTGACATTACCCATGCTATACGCATAAACCCGTTGCTGTTAGGCCGGTTCATCTACTCCAATTAGTCATCAATTAAAATGTTACGTCAGCTATCATTCATTATTCATCCCTTTTCGGCTTACAACCTGAAGCATCGACGCCATCCTGATGCCCGAGTGACTTTAAGGGCAACTGAGATACCCCAAAGCCAGTGGATCCGATCTCCGCCATATTTTGGGCGTTCCACCAAGACACGCGTAACAACGAACCAGAACCACCAATATTGAATATCTGGTGCCTGACATTACCCAATATTGAATACATATATTACAGTATAGGGCAAGATTATATTTATCTTATTTTTATTTATTTTTAATTCCGCTTTTGTAAATAAATTTTATATTTTTATGTTTTAACTTCCGTACAGACATTTGCTTAGTTCTTCTCAGTGCCGGATTTAGGCACAAGCTAAGTAAGCTACAGCTTTGGGCCTCACACAATGAGGGGCCTCTTTGAGTTCGTTTTTTTTTTATCAAAACTAACTTATGAGCGGTGGCCAACTGGCTGGTGCTAACCAGGGGCTTCTTCCAAGATAAATAGTATTTTAAATCTAGTGTATCAAGACACTGGCACCGAATATGGGGACCCCTTTGGTGTGCGTGGTGAGTCCAAAAACTGACCCGTTTAAAAGTTTTGCTGAAATTAACTTATATGATCGCGGTACACAAAATAGATCAGTACGCATACCTCAAAACAGCTAAAGTCCTGAGTTATGTTGTGAATTTACTGAAACTAGTTTGTTGAAACTCAGGGCCCTCTCGGGCCCCTCTGACACGTAATCAAATTTTGTTGAGACGGAGGTTAGACTGGTATGAAAAAAAATTAACAAAATCTGCCACTGCTTAGGCTCTAGATTTTCTTAAGATTTTTAAAAAATGTCTTTGTTCTGACTTATTGAAATCAATACTTTATTAATTTTTCATTATTGTCGGAAAACATTCCCTAGAGACAACTTCACGTTTGGAAAAGATCCTTTACCTATATATTGGGGCGTGGCTACTAATACTAACCGTAGATTTGGCATATCAAACAGTACCTAATTACTGTTGTGTTTGGACTTTGATTGCCGGGCAAATCTAGTTGGTCGGTTACATCAGATCTCTCGCCATTCTTATTTGCTCGCCATAGAGCTCGTGTCATTCCTTATTTGCCTGTTATTCTTTAATTATTTGAGTGTGTCTAAGATATTATTATTATTATTATTAGAGCAACTTGCTTAACTTTATATTGTGTCTATTTATATATTTGTTATTTTACACGTATTTATTTCTTACATCTAATTTTTATATCTTATATTATTGCAAATTCCTAAATAGAAGCGGGGGTAGGATTAATCATATTGCCTTCCTAATTGAATGTCAAGCATAAGCTAAATTTGTACCCCTAACATAAGTGGCGAAGTTACATTTTCATTTTCCATTTCTCTTTATTTTATTTTATTTTATATTGGGTCTGTTTATACTATATTCCCTATTGCCATTTTTAATTTCAACTTTTATTAATATCAAAGAAGTTATTTGTTTCTTTTATTATTTTGGGAGCCTCTCAAAATGAAGAGAACTTTTGAAAGTGGATTTCAGAAATGAAAAAAGCAGCAGCAGCTTGAAAGACAGATAAAACAATTATCGAAAGTTGACAGTTATTTCACTGTTATAAAGGAGGGATCTGAGACTCGAGAGAGTCAGACAGATCCACACCAACCACGAGCATCCACCTCTTTTACTAGAATAGGTAATGTAGACGCGAATGTGACTACATCTGATCGTGTTACAGGGACTGAAGTCCAAGCTGAAGACAATAAATACACAAAGTTCAGTAATATTTGTCTCTGGGGAGTCTTAACCGAGGATGATATTGCATTCTGGTTACGGAAAGGCCCCACAAGAGTGTCAACATTGAGATCGTTTATTTGAGAAATCGAAATGATCATTCAAAAATCAAATTAGATATTGTTCAAGGGGGGTCTTTTTTATTCAGTGAGAGCTAATGGGGAAAAATACAATCGGGAATGGTTAGTATACTCTCCAATAACCGTTTGTGTTTACTGTTTTGTTTGCGAGTTCTTTTCCACATCACCAACCACACTGGCTAGGGATGGGTTTAATGACTGGTGAAACCCCATTGCAATTTAAAATCATGAGAATTCTGGGGAGCATAGAACAGCTTTTATTACATATTTAACGAGGATTAGTGGGATAACCTTGGATTCACACTTAGCTGAACAGATGAAACAGGAACAAGAGTACTGGAGGCAGACATGGGGTAATAGTACTAGTAATAGACTATTACAGGATTTTTTAAGTAATAGTAATAGATCATAATATTTTGGCTGTGATAGTAATAGTAATAGAAGGCAAAGTAATAGATAATAGTCTTTTACTTTTCTATTACAGTGGCAATGGACATATTGTGTGAACAAAGAACTGAAAAAATGAACTAAATCTACTTTAAACTCAAATAAACATGTATGTGAAATTGTGAACTAATATTGTGGCAAATATTTCCTTCAATAAAGTAAAATTTATCAAGACCTACACTCCTCCAATCTCTGAAATTGTAATGATTTGGTTGAAACAAATATTTGTTAACACACTGCTTCTAATTGCATTTAAATAGACATAAATATTAAGCCGGCTCGAATTCTAGTCAAAATGATTTTTTTTAGATGGGCACTATGTGGGGTTTATGAAATGATATCCTGACCAACATACTCCAAAAGAAAGTTTATGCTCCCCTCCGTACCACTAGCATACTCCCTCTTATTTTTGGCTCCGCCCCCAAATTAAAAATAGTATCATAAATCAAAATGGAGATCATTTAGAGCATTTTTTTTATAGAAATTTCAAATCCTTGAAAAATTGCCGCATCCCCAAAAAGTGTTATCAGTCTATAGAAAAGGGTGGCATAAACTTTAGTTTGGAGTACTGATTGACTAGGAGACCAATTCATAAACCTCATATAGGCCTAGTATATTTGTCTGAAAAGAAGACAATTAGTCTATTGTACCATTTATTACACAAAACAGCTTTGAAGTAAAAACAAAATTTAATTTAAAAATTACCTTCACAATTCACTAAGTACTTGTGGATGTGCCTTGGCCCCATTGGCTTTTCCATTGAAACTGTGGCAGTCTTTTTCTTGATTCCAGTTGATTGAGGATAAATTTGTGCCGATTGCCGTAGCCAATCCTTTGTTCTGATGCTTTTGTCACTAGGTTCACTGCATTTTCCACGCTTTGACTGTGGCATGAAAACGCAGCAATTTTCAAGGGTTCTGTTCTTGTATGCAGTAGCTCCTCATTGCTGAAATTCCTTATCAAAGGTGGAGGATTGATAGCTTCCTTTCTCCAGTCAATCATCTCATAGTAGTCTTTGGAATCGAAATTTAGAGATTTAGGAAGCTCAAAATTTCGTGTGCCACAGAAACGTGTCCGACTGAGAAGTATCTTCTGAAGAGCATCTTCTCTGACATGTTGTCTGCTATCAGTAAGCATTGACAATAGGATAGCTTCGGGATTGGCAAAATAGGCATTATTACGGAACACCGGTTCCATAATAATGCGATGTTTTTCTTCCAATCCTCGCATCAAGACAATCAAATGAAAAAAATTCCGTGCTCCGTCAGTAGCTTTAGGATGGGATTTGATATGAAACCATCCAGGAGCATATGATTTCATGACGATGGTTACCAGTTCTTTCAGATTTTGTTCGGGATGCAAAGTCGATACATATAAACGAAGAATCCGGTTTACTCGGGTAATCCAGCGAGCATGATGAATGGCACCTGGAGACCTGCGGGCTAGACTTTCGGATACCCATCCAGATTGCACTGCTAGGCACATATCATAGAGATACTTTTGATCACTGCTCAACTCTTTCACGACATTCGGTGGTATATCTTGGACGTTGCCCTGAACTGGTGAAAATGCCACTAAGTCTAAAATGGTTAAATCACATTTCAATTTGGTTCCAATTGAACCTTTAAAGGTATTTGGCCCTGATGTTTTTCCGTCTATGGTTTCAAATATGTGTCTGAAGGGGAGTTTATTCATGTGTAAAAGACACACGAGCCATTGAACTGATCTATGCAAAAAAATTTCAATCAATTTTATGGTACCAGCAATTCTACCAGTATTGACAGCAGTACCGTCGCATAGCAGAGCATTGAGTGTCGATGCTCGCTGAATCAACTAAGAACGTTATAATTTCATCAGCTATACACCGAGCATTTCCTGCGTCAGGGCAGAGATGGTTTACATAGATACCTCCAGGGTCTTTGATCAGCACATAATGTTCTTCTTTCTCTTTTCCATGCTTGGTTAACGTAATAACGTATCATCCTTTCTTCCATCAAACCCTATACATTCAGTATTCACATTTTCACATCTAGATCTAACAATATTTTTCTTGCCTACACGAATTCTCTCTCTTTCTATTTTCTTCCTATCAAGCATGTTAGATTGATCGATTATTCCCATATCTTTCAATGCAGCATTAACAATAGCTGCTGTAGCTCTCGAACTCACACGGTAACGGTCTGCCACCAATGGTAATTCATTGTATGAATACCTATTTTGATCATTTTCAATCAATTCCACATCGGGCACGAATTCTAGCTCATTGTCACTGTCTTCTATATCTTCGCTAAAGTCATCTACTGAAGAAGATGGTACAACTTCCATAGCCTCTGCCATTTCCACTCGTGACCTTTGTTGCCTCTCTTGTTCTTCTCTTGCTCTTGAGAGGGATCGTCTCTGGACAGCGGCAGCTTCACGATCAAATGGCCCTAATTGATTTATTCTTTGCTTTTGGCCTACAAATGACTCCCACTCTACCATTGGGATTTTTACCTCGCATCGACAAAACGGCCTTTCTATTCCTTTATCATAACATTTGCAAGTACAAATGTCAAACAGTTCATCATATGAAGCAAGTTTTTTAGCAAAATTTTCATTCCTTTGACGTAGAGGAACCTTGTTCAAGGAAAGAGCTGATCTGATTAATCTTTCCACTGCAGAAGAAATAGATCTTTCTTGAATGACAGGGAAAGAGAACATGGCCCAAATATCTTGAAGATCTTTGGTAACTATATTGTAGCAATCGTTCGCAGTTGCTGATCCCCTTGACTTGATTTTCTCTCTTTTGAATGAAGAAATAGTGTCTGACAACGTCTGCCTTTGTAGGAATCATTGATCGGCGGAATTCAGTGGCAAAACCAAAAGCTGCATTCGAAGATTTGTTTCTGGTTGACATTTTTTCAACATTTTTAAAAAATTAAAAATCCAGCTTTTATAGAATCATGCATGGATCATAAGTAAATCTAAAGAGCATAAATTCTTATAATTCCTGTAAAAATATACGATAATTAGAACATGAAATTTATTGGTATTGAATTTGAAATTTAACACACAGCTCAGTAAATTGATTACACATAAACGATGTTTATGTGTAATCAATTTTCTGATATAGCAAATATTTTGAGAAAATACGCGTCGTGAAAATTTTGAGAAATCCAAATTTTTGAGGTAATTGCCTGAAAATTCCACACGAGATATATTATGCAAGTTTAGGGGGGGTCATCTCTATGAGAAGATTCTCTACATGATCTCCATTTTCATTTATGAGACTATTTTCATTTTTGGGGCGGAGCCAAAAATAGGAGGGAGTATGCTAGTGGTACGGGGGGGAGGATAAACTTTCTTTTGGAGTATGTTGGTGAGGACCCCAATTCATAAGCCCCACATAGTGCCCGATCTGCCCCCAGAAATTCGACCCGGCCTAAAAAATATCCTTTTCAAATGAGTGAAGTACTCCACATACAAAAGTAATAGTAATAGTAGTAGATGTAATAGATGAAAAATAAAGTAATATTAATAGTAATAGAACAAATCAAAAGTAACAGTAATAGTAATAGAAACCCAGTAATAGACCCCATGTCTGACTGGAGGCATGTACTTGAACGTATTATTGCAGTTGTGTGCACATTAGTAGGACGTGGATTGGCATTTAGGGGAGGCAATGAAAAGGTTGGGTCGCCCTATAACGGGAACTTTCTTGGTTTGATAACACTCATTGCTAAGTTTGATCCATTTCTTTCTAGTCATATTAAGCATTATGGAAGTAGTGGATCTGGAAAACCTTCGTATTTGTCTAAAACAATATGCGATGAACGCATCCAGCTTATGGCTAAAAAGGTAAGAGAATCTAGTTTGGAAAAGTTGAGAAAAGCGGGATACTTCAGTTTGGCTCTTGACTCTACACCAGATCTTTCACATTTTGATCAACTAACTGTTGTTGTCAGATATGTGTCACTCGATGATGGTCTTCCTATTGAACGCTTTCTATCTTTCCTTGAATTAGAAAAGCGCAGTGATGAAAGTATGGCCAACATGGTGCTGGATTATCTAGTCAATGATTGCAAAGTTGACTTTGGTAAGTGGAAAGGACAGTCATATGATAATGCAGTGAACATGTCAGGGAGGTATAATGGCATGCAGCAGAAACTTTTAGAGAAAAATAAGTATGCCATATATACTCCTTGTGCTGGACATTCACTTAACTTTGTTGGTCGTGTTGCAGTTGGTTATTGCCTAAATGCAGTAATTTTTTTTGGTGTTTTGCAACAGTTGTACACATTATTTTCTGCCTTTACAAAACGCTGGGCGGCACTTAAATCATATTTGGGTCCTGATTCCACAGTACCAAAACGCCTCTCTGACACTAGGTGGGAAGCACATGCAAAGGCCACTTCAACCATAGGTGTGGGGGTATGATCCAATTAATTATTGATGCCCTTACTCATGTCCATACTGATCACAGTGAAAAGGGTGATACAAGGAGGAAATGGAGGAATTAGAGTGTGTATGTGTGTGTGTGTGCATGTTAATTCTCTGGAACCGTTTATTAGATCAGTTCCTCAAAACAGCAAGGCCGTACAGGATGCACAGATAACCCCTAGTACATGTGCAAAGCTTTACATCACTTCTTGAAAGACACCCGTGAAAATTTTGGTGAAATTGAATTAAAAGTAAAAAAAATCCTATCTTCGGTAGACAAGTGTGAGAATTAAAGGAAAAGATTGAGAAGAAAATAAATCAACGATGGTGATATCTAATGCCGATGAAACCCTTTCTACAATCTTCCTCAATACATCTTTCCCCCTTTCTGTGACCTCCAATCTTTGAAACGCAGTGTTCAGGTATCCCGAAGATCCCGGAACTTGATTTTGGCTCTCTTCTTCCTCTGTTGTTGGAGGAGAGGGCGCTTTTGCGGGCGTTCGCCCTTGGCCCCTCCTTCCTGCACAAAAAAAACGGGTCACCCTATATTCAATTTTGTGTATTTGAGAGCATGCTGGACTGCTCACAGGGTAGATGTGAGAGAAAAAGATCAGCTAAGGAGGACAGTGACGGAAGGAACGGAACTTCCAGCACTCTCTGCCTCTTGCTTAATTAACGTCTCCCTCCCTCCCCTGAGAACTTGCCAAGTCGATTGATGTTTACAATTTCCTCCTATTGTTATATACTGATTATTTAAAGAATGATTTAAAATACTGTTAAGTAACTTCATTACACGTAAATTACTTGTATGGAATTCCGATTAATATGTAAATGAAGCAGTCTTTTGCCTCACGCTGGAAAAAAGAATTACAAACAATTTGGGCTCGAGTCCTTTTGCTTATCAAAATCTGAGTGACCCGTGTGAGAAAAAATATGAACTGTCAATGAGTTAATTTTCAAAATCTTATGCGTATACGTTTTATTTTAGAAGTCACAAAGTAAACTTTATTCAACTGCAATGAAGTACAGTAGGCTTTGGAAAAACCACATTTATATTGAAACCACCACGCCAAAATATAAACTCTTCCAATAATGTTTCGATATAGGGCGATTCTATAGTGCAATTTCTTCTGTTGTTTTCTATTACAGTTATTTCTTCTTGAGATACTTCTTGAATACTTTTGCTACCGTCGTTCCGTTCATGGCGCTAACATCTAATACCTTCTTCCCGTCAAGTTCAAAGTCCGCGTAATCGAGCGTGTAACAAACTTCGTACCCCAGCTTAGTCCGAATGTGTTGAGTTATTACATTCGTAGATTGACTGGTCACCATTTGACATCCCAAAGCAACCGCGAGTCTTTCGCTTACCTGTCGTGGTTAAAAGAATTAAAGAATGATGGAATTAAATTTGTTTTGACATCATAACTTAATTTTATTTATTGGCAAGATAAGGGAAATGTTTGACTATGATTCTTGCCGTTTTATTTTAAGTCTGCCAAATATGGGGTCTGTTTTTGGTCTCGATAATAATGTTTGGACTTGTTTAACCTCCTTAACGACAAGGTTTATAGGACAGAGGAGGCGTACAGCTTTCCGTGGGACTCGAACTAACACAGAACGGTTACTCATTCAACTGCTGAACACACCTAACGTCGAAACTGTGTTGCGACGTGGACACGACGTAGCCCGTTTGTGGTCACATTTTCTTTGTCCTTCGTATTTACACCCTTTAATTAACCAGATTGGTTAATTAACATAATGTAACCTTTCTTTTCCTTGCGTTTTCATCAGCCATTTCTTTCTTAGTACTTAGCTGTTTTTTACAGTGAATTGGTACAAACCCCACAAAAAATAGGGAAAACAAAAGACTACAAAACATTTTAGATTTTATACTTATAAAACCTTTGATTTGTGCAAAACACTTGTGAAATGCAATAACAAATGTGAAGAAACACCATTTGAATGCACATTCTCATTATTATATAAAATGCACTCAATATAAAACCTTTCTTGTCATTACTCTCATCATTTGTGGGAATTGTACCAGTTCACTGTAAAACATAACGAAATGGCTAATAGACATTAGAATTTTAAGGGTTACTTTCAATGTTATCTAGGAGTAAATAACCAAAATTAAAAAGGGAGAGGAGAGCCCGGCAAGCTGTCTCTCTAAGCAATGAATGAAAACTAATCTTCTTATCCTTGTTTTTAATTTTAACATTTTTCTGAGATTCGACCACGAAATGGCAGTAAGCTTACGACCAAAACGTCCTGTTTTGACTTTTAGCTAGTTTATTTAACAACTTCATTTTAATTATAAGTCGTCATGTTTTATGTTTGTGTTCATACAAACCTATAAAAGTTGTAACTTTTTTTAATGGGACTCTGAGTGTACATAAATTTGTTTGAGTTTTAAACCTCTACAAATGATAAGTAACTGGAAAGCTTACCTCAGTTAACCTGTATGTGAGCCTATTTCCAGAAAATTTTGGTTGGACTGCCGTTACTGCTATTTCAAGTATTTTATCTACTTCAGGATCTTCAAAGAAATTGACAGCACGTTCAAGATGTAAGAGGATTCTGACTAGATTTTGAACCTTTACAACAAAATAAATAAAATCATAATTAAATTTGCATTATATTCACAAACAGTTATTGTCAGGCACAGTACAACATTTCGTAAAGTTTAACTCGTCATTATTTTAAAGTTTATTCTATAAGTATAACAGTCACCAATACGGATCAAAAAGTTTAATCATTATGTAAAACCAATATACAGTTATAGATTCATCCGAGTTTTAATGCTAACAAAATACTAACGCTTTCCGGACATTCTTCCGTATTTTCTACTCCGTAAACCTGAGTTTCGTTTCTGGTCAAAATCTGAGTGAGCATAATTCCCGCAAGTTCGTTTGTGGGAATGTAAGTCGCGCAAACCGATGCTCCTGAAGCTATCCATAACTTCACTTGTTTTCTGTATTGTTTTATACTCTCATCCGCTGGCACACCTAGTCCGCGAGACTGTATAGATAGTTAACATTTTAATAATCTAAATTAGAAATAAAAATTATTCAAATAGGAAATACTAAAAGTTTAATTCCAATATTTTGAGCATTTATATGACAGTAATTGTTTCAAACTTTGGGATTCCCAAGTTCGGGATCTTTCAAACTTCAAACTCGGTCCGAAATTTGGAACATTTTCCAAATTTTGATGTATTAAATATACTGTACTGTATAATAATGTATAATACCAATGCATGTATGTGTTGTATTACTGTATAATAATAATAATATTGACAGAAGTTCAAAATTTATGTCACTTTCAAATTGGTTCAACTTTAACTAACTGCGTTTCTGGCGTTTTTTACTTTTGTCGCTTAGCCACTTCTTCCTACGAGGACCTCATATACTGAATATAAAGTACCCGGAATAGTTGCATCTTTTCTTTTGTGTTTTATATCTTTAAATTTAAAGTAAATAACTTCTGTATGAGAATGTGTCGGCGTTTCGTCGTTGGTTCTTTCGTTTTATGACCTAATTCATTATTAATTAACTAGCTAAAGTGGGCCCTACGGGCCCATTTAGCTACGCCCGTGGTGCTGGGGCCTTTGGCCTCAGTAATTGGGGAGCCGCAGGCCCCCCCAGTTACCGGGGAGTCAATTATTCAGTCAATAAAACTATAGAAAAGAATGCAGCCATAAAAATCTTAAGCTTCACAAATCTTGATACGATGCTAAATGAATTTCTGATATAAAAGAAAATTGACAACTCGAAGACTTTTTGAAAGCCGTAAAAATATTTATTCTGTAATGGTTGCAGCACCAGTATGAAAGTGCATAAAAAGAACTCATTTGGTAAATTTTTGAACTTAGCCGCAGATTAAATTTCGGCTCAAAGCTGAACGCAAAAGCAAATATTTTTTATACTTTTTAAAATTATAATTAAAAGTAGAATTCATTACGCCTTTTTCAAATGCATTAAAATACAAATATCGCCCATATACATATATCGAGCGTGACAGACTGACAGACATTCCTGGGTGTTTATAGTAGTAATAATAGTAATAATAATAATAATAATTTTCATATTACTTACAAGCTGTGCATGAGGTGAAAGGTATTGCACTAGAAATGCCACATACAATTCATAGTCTTCTTCTTTTACGGGTTCAATTCTAAAATCTTGAGGGTCGTATGTTTTTGCCTGAGGACCTGAAGAGAAATTACACCCTCAAAAAGGTTTATCCTAGCAACAATTTGCCAATTTTGTTCTAATTGACGTCATATACACAATTTTATTCAGTCTCTGTATTTGGAATAATAACAATAATCCATCAGGAGGGTCAGTAAATGGCACAGCGCTCAGGCCAACTAATGCGGCCTATTGCGCTAACTCCTGTATTATCAGTATTAGCATCACCATCGGGAGTAGAACCCCGACCTCGGTGTTTTCACTTCGCTTATAGGGAAAAGGTGTTGTTACTCACTTAGGTACGGGCACTGGCTCCGTATTTGGATGGTAACGAGTTGTAAAAAATCGCGAGTATTTCCTATCTCTTATAACGGTGGATATTATTGAAGGAATCATTCGTGAGAATGCTCGTATTTAGTTTCATTAACAAGACTCATTTATAAACAAAATTCAATTATAAACAAAAAAAAATTTATAACAAACGAAATCTCTCACCCTTCCTTTCGCCATTAGGCTTGCAATTCTCATTCGAAGCTGCCATCAAAGTAACTGTAACTATTGGATTTCACTTATTTAAACACACACACACACAAATATTGTTTTATGAAATGCACTGCATATATTTTAGATATGTAAAAAATCATTAATAAATTTACCGATGTTTTACATGGATGATACAGTGCGCACTTCGCTTATCATCATTGATAAGCACAACTCTTTCTGCAACAGTTCACATTTCGCTGATAAAATTTCCCAGTGTTTGTGTTTCAATAATCAGTTTACTTAAGTTGCCATTAGCTTTTATTTATCTTTGTCAGAAATGGACCAGTTGTTACTAGGACAATTTCGTCGAAATGAAAAATCATAGAATTGTGATAAGTACGATAACTTTTTGTACAGAGTTTCTGTATCTAATCAGAGTTGGCGATAAGAATTTATGTGCCCAGGATACAGGTGAAATTTTGGGCATCCGGTCGCGAAGGATTGGCTCATTTGAAAGAGCTATTAATGAAAGGAGTTTGAAAAAGGTTGGTTCAAATAATGCATTTATATATTTCCCATAGCATTTATATCGTTGCTTAGGCATGAAATAACACACACGCAAAATTTTATGACTCTAGGCTAGGGTTTAAAAATACGTTTTTGACTACTACAATATGATTTTCATCGCTCTGCCGGGGCAGAAGATGATTACCTATTAAGCTAAGATTTTGCAGAGGCTATTTTCTCAAGCATGCGCAAGTTTTTGTCTCTATTAGAATATGGAAATCGAAAAAAATGTAAAATCGATCCACCCTATAATCTATATCCTGCAGTTACTACTACAGATCTACAGATCTACAGAAGCTAAGGCTAACAAAGACCCTAAGATCCACTCTAAGGCTAGCCCGAGAGAAAGGAAAGAGTAGGGGGTTAAGAGAAGAGAATAAGGGGTTAAGTAAGGAGCAACACCTATCACTCGTGGGTTAACATTCATTCAGAAAAAGAGGAAAAGTGTCTCACCATCATCATCCGCCGGCCACTGCCGACAAGTCAGAAAAATAGTCGGAGAGAATAGGAGAGGGGTGAAAGATGAAAAGAAGTAAAATAAGAACGCTTACAAACCATGCAAACACAGTCTTAACTCACTGTCATACCATGCAAACTACAAACATGCAAGAAAAGAGTTAGAGACATGCAAAGTAAGGAGGATAAGGAAAAAAAAAAAAAAAGTAGGTTAAAGTTAAACAAAAAGTGGGTTAGTTTACGCTATGAGCTACATCTACATTCGTGTTAGTCTAATTTTTTTTTTTTTTTTTTTTTTTTAATAATTTTATTGCTGGCATCACACGCTGGCATGTCACAAGCTGGCATTCATCGTCAACAGACTCGTCCCCGAGCACCACCACCAGAGCTTCTGTTACTAACTTTGTTGTTATTTAAATTAAACAACGTTAATACCTTTAAAATGTCTGTCAAGACGGTTCTTAAACATATTAACGCTGGTAGAATGAACGACTGACGCGGGAAGATTATTCCATTTATCAATTACTTTAAACGTAAAGAAGTTTTTAGCGATATTAGTAATGAAACGCCTGCCACGCAACTTGAATCCGTTATTGCGAGTATTACTATTATCGAAAGTGAACAATTTGTCAAAATTCACGTTATCGATGTTATTAACAATTTTAAAAACTTCAATAAGCTCCCCCCTTAATCTCCTAGTTTCGAGTGAATACAAGTCTAACACTTTAATCCTATCTTCATAAGGCTTGTTGCGCAATGACGGAATAAGTTTCGTGGCACGACGCTGAACCCTTTCTAACCTATCAATATCCTCACGCAAGTACGGGCACCAAAACTGAACTGCATATTCTAAATGAGGCCTGACTAGGGACTTGTAAAGGGGCAATATGATATCCTTCGACTTAAATTCGAAATTACGCGCTATGAAGCCTAACATCCTATTAGCTTTTGCGCAAGACTCCAGGCACTGGTTCCTAACCTTTAAATCTTTAGTTACGCGTACGCCTAAATCTACTTCCTCGTCAACGCTCGCTAACTCCCTATCATCCATCGTGTACGCGTAATTATTGTTGCGAGAACCTATATGCAAAACTTTACATTTATCTACGTTAAATTGCATCTGCCACTTATCCGTCCACTCCATAATCCTATTTACATCGTCTTGGATCCTATTTCTATCGTCCTCGTTAACAACCTTACCGCCTATTTTAGTATCGTCCGCGAATTTTGAAACGTTACTAGTCAATCCTACATCTATGTCGTTAATGTAAATTACGAATAACAATGGGCCTAACACTGAACCCTGTGGGACACCGCTACCTACATCTAACCACCCCGATTCACTACCATTAACTACGACCCTCTGTCTCCTAGCACGAAGCCATTCTTCTAACCAGTTAGCTACCTGACCGCGTATACCGTGCGCTTTAACCTTCGCAATTAGTCTCCTATGCGGAACTGTATCGAACGCCTTTTTAAGTACTAATTGGCGTTGAAAGTTTTTAAAAACTGAATATCTTATTGGATAATTAATTCCCCACTTCAAAATAATGGAAATTGTCCTCCTTTGAATTTTATGGTGAAGCGATTTTTTTTATATATTCTTTTCCCAACACGAGCATTATTTTTATAGGATTTAATTTTTTTTTTGATTCGTAGTAGCGAGTTTCTTTTTGTTTTGCAACATCTATAGTTTCGAGTTTGTTGGGAACAGCGAAGTATGTGGGAAAAGGGAAAAGGTAAGGGATTTCTTCTCGCTTAGAGATCCGAGTTGAGAAGGTTTTGGGTCATCGCAAGCTAGACATAGCTATTGAACGCTAAACATCTCCTCTCGTATGTATTTATTTGTTTTGTTTCTTTAGTGGTTGTGATATTTTATTGAACGCATCATATAAAACGCTGTGGTAAGAATCGCGTTAAATTGGTAATTTGTTCCAGTCATTGAATTTGAAATGAAAATTTATTTTAATGTTTATTTTTGCGGTATGTTTGACTAGTGATTATTTTAGGATTTGCCGTCGTTGTAGGGGGGTTTATATTATTTTTGGCAACTTGTATTTGCATCTTTATTGCCATTTAACCAATGTAAGTTCCTTTTAGGCTACGTACTTATTTTGTCATTGCTGCATATGCAGTATTTGTGGCCGAAAAGGATTAATTTAATATTTTTTTCATATTTTTAAGGGTTTAGTTTTTCAGTTTCATTTTAACGCTGGGTATTAGTGGGCATTCGATAATCTCTTGTTTTACTGGTAGGTTGAAAAGGGTTGTTGAGCGGGTCATTATTCCCATCTTATTTATACATAACGTAATTATAGTTTTTCTTGTTCTTATTCATTTAGTTAATTTATTTTAAATATATTTTGTATTGACAGTATTTTTGTTGTCGGATATACATTCTCTTCTCGTTGAAACACAAACCCTAATTTACTTATAGGGTTCTGTTATTGTTTACGACTGGGATTGCTGGCAGTCCCAGTCCTGTGACATTATTAGTATTGTAATAAATTTTCCCTTCGATGAACAATTACTTTCATAAGTTTTTCCTCATCCAATTAACTAAAAATTACACAAGGTCTTTTTACGTACGATCTGACTTTTTTTCCGGTTTCCTAATTTTCTTCCCATTGAAATTAAGAAAATATTCAAATGACTTAATTTTAGAGGTATTTGCAATGTATTTAAGAGGTTAAATTCATTTATCAAAGTTCTTCTTAAGGTTACATAACAGTAGTCCAGAATGAATGAGACGTCTGGCGTTATGGGATTGAGGAACTAAATTTGTCTGACAATACCTTGCAATCAGTAAGTGTGTGTGTATATATATTATACGGCATACTCCCGCTCCATCGGGCGTTTCTGCACCCCCTCTCGTTGCATGGGGGCTAACTATTTAGAAAAGAGTTTGCACTTCATCACGCACCCGACCGCTATATTGCTCACCGCGCAGGCCAGTCCCCAATAGATTCAACCCCTCCACTCGCACACCAACCCACATAAATTCAATCCTGCCACTTACACACCAATCCACGTCTGCCACAAAGCCTTCTCCTGTCAGATAAGTACCCAAATGTTTACTGAAAAATTGTAATTAATCAATTGGTATTAATTGTATATCATTCATATAATAAATTTGTTCGTATGTCATTATTTGGAATATTTGGGGGGTCTGAGACGCAACCTGTTGTACACTTAATACTGAACAATCTCTATCGCACTTCGCTTGATCACGCAGGTTATAGGACTTGTGTGTGTGTAATATGTTTTATGCAAGTGTGCGCATCAATAAATACTAGCCTTTTTACGTAAATAACCCCTATTTTCCATTTCGGTACCCGACTTTAGGTTTTAAAATTTTAATATTTTGTTGATTCCAATGTGACTTAGTCTTGCGTTTCTCTTAAAATATTTAGTGCCGCTGCTGTTGATGACTATGCAACTTAGTTACAAATCGGCATGTTCTCTACGACATCCAATACTGAAGAAACATCCGGCAGCATGGGTCTGACTTTACTGTCTCTTAATCCTCCGTCTCTGTTGTCTTCTATCCCCTCTATTTGGCGCAGTTATCGAAAATAGACTCCTCAAAGTAAGCTTAAATTTCATCCTTGTAAGTTATATCGCTTCGGACAGAGCAGAACTTAAATTTGCAGAACGAAGTAATGTAATTAACCGTTTAATGCAAACTCGGGCAAGGACTTCCCAAGTCAAGCTGAGAGATTGGGGTAGGGGTGTAGTGATAACCTGCTACAAGAATGTATTTGGCTGGTCCCAGGTCTCTTAAATTGGGCTTATTTTTTACAAACTGGTGGCGTTTGTAAGTGACCCTGACAATGGTCTCGGGGTTGGATGAAGATCGTAAAAAAAAAAAAAAAAAAAAAAAGTCTAACGGAAGTTTACATATTTTTATTTGAAATATTTTCAGTGATATTAGAGAAAAATGTGTTAATGAAAACTTGTTTGGATAAAATAAATCAGTGGTTAAAATATAACTTTAGGTAGTTACCACATATTTTTTTTTTTTACTGTAAAATTTTACTGTGAATACTACGTAAACACAAATGAATTTTATTTCTAAACGATAAACCATGCACATGACAGGTATAATATCGCACCATTTAAAAGCTACTAAACATTGCCTCATATAGGTCATAATTGTCAATAATACTGTTCCAGAAATCATCCAAAAAGTAACACTGCTTCGACACAAGACAATCAAACACGTACGTCAAAAAACCAATTATACTCTTGAGTCTAGAGCAGTGATTCCCAAAGTGTGTGACGCCAGAGCAGCGGAGGTGTGCGCGAAAAATTCAAACATGATATTTTAAACTTTAGTGTATAGCGACCACAAACTCTCCTTTACCTTGCCACCTTTACTACTGATAGAGCGAGTCTTTGCCTGCTATTAGCGCCTCCTTCCTTTCCTGCGGTCAGTCAGGTAACTACTTGTTTTGGGTCATGGGTTTTAGATATGCATTCGCCTGGGGATTATAAAACCTCGTATCGGGTCTAGGTTCATTCAGTCTGTTCAGTGTTCACGGCTATCGCAAAAGAAATATATCTACCCTTAAGTCGAGCCACAATCTCCTGCCACATTGTCCGCCTGGAGTCAATTTTCCTACACTTAATCTGAAGGTTCACTTTTCCACAAATGCTTGTAGTCCTCGGTAGTAAGATCTGGTTCAAATCTCGAGGCGAAGATATTGGCAGTCTTCGTTGGAATAGCCCTTATACGATATGTTTTGGCACCCCCTCTAATACCCCTTCACTCCCTACCAGACTTTGCTAGTCTGTGCGTGAGTGGGACCCAGAACCCTGAGGAACTACCGCTTTTGTTCTCGTTTCATTGGATTGGGGCCACTTCATCTTGCATATCCACCCCAACTCGCAAGAATAACTAGTAGGTTACGGTCTTCTTGGTAGGCTAGGCAGTGCCAAAATGGAAATATTAGTATGGTAGGCCTACATGTCCGATGATTAATAAAACGATATATTTATAATGCCCCCAAAATTCGTCCGTCACCCGAGGTTGGGACGCATGCTCGTTTTCTGTTACGCATGTTTTATGGAAATAATCAAAATTCAAAGAATGAAATATATTCTAAATATTTTCATAATTCTTTATTTATTGAAGCTCAAGTCGTGTCATTCTGTGTTCGAACAAGTAAGGCATGCTTAAAAGCTGCCATAGACTTCCAGAAATCACAATTTGGCAAAATATTTTCCTTTTTTCATTATCTTGGTGAAGTACACAGTTTCATGTATACACGATACAATGTCATTGTTTTTATTGTAAGGAAATTTGGTTATTATTCGTTTTTTGACCCAGTCACACCCAGCTATAACAGCAATATATATTGAATAACCAATCAACGCTGAATAAGAAAATATATATATTATCTTGTGCAAATTTGTATAAAATGTACTTTTTTAAAAAATATATTCTACTTTCTAATATGTATGTATATAAATTTCGGTTGGTTTGTTTATTTGGGCTACCTTTTTTGGAGATTTTTTTTGGCTACTTGGCTTTTTTTGGCTACTTCTTTCTGTTTCTGGTTAGTGTGGTAATTTTCGTTCTACTGGTATGACGTATCAATCTTGTGAACTTGATTTCGAAGACCTAATCCGCCTTGTTGGCCTCGATGAAGATAAAAGTTGATATTTTTTCCAATCACGGCATAATTCCGACATCCGTGATTTGCCCTAAATGTAATACTGCCTGTATTTGAAGACAAGACTCGAAGGTGTTTAGGTGCCGTAAAAAAAAATGGAAGGATGTGAAATCGTGGGTTTTACATGCTGGGAATAGACGTCCTCATTACCGGAAATATTTCGCACGATACTTGTTCCTGGCAGAACATCCTGACGATTCTACAGTTCTGCATCACTTCCTTACTGCAATTGCAGAACTATATCCTCGAAAATAAGGTGACTGGTTAAGTTAGGCTAAGTTAGGTTAGGCTAAGTACGAATGCAAACTTTTCTGGTCGATTTTGAGGTGTTTTGCACGAATCTGCCATCCGTTTCCTGTGCAAATGCGTAGTTTTCGAGATGACGATATCTCGAAAACCGCATTTGCACAGGAAACGGATGGCAGATTCGTGCAGAGCACCTCCAAATTGACCAGAAACGTTTGCTCTCATTATAAAAAGAGACTGGGTCAAAAAACGAATAATTACCGGAAATTTTTCAAGGACCCAGGAGACTGTGATAGTCGAAAAGAAAAAAAAAACTTATCAGTAGAAATATGCAAGTAAATTGTACTTACTGGTCCTTTTATTGTTCGCGTCTGGTTACTTGTCTGTATATCATATTCTGCATTTTATTTACATGTCATATCTTTTCTTAAGTCAATTTACATTCAGTTTATAATATCGGGAGTTTATTCCAACTTTCTACTACCCTCTGAGAGAAAGTATTTCTTAACATTCTTATAGCTTTGCTTCTTATGTAGTTTGCGTGCATTTACTCTGATTATTTGTTTTCTTAAAATAAATAACAGTCTATACCGATGATATGGTGTTAATAAGTCCTGTTAAAAGTATGCGAATTATATTCGCAAAAACATATCCTTTTTAATGTTACAAAACCTAAAGTTGTGCAATTCCATCGTAAAAGCTCTAATCAGCCAGCTGATATTAGTTTCGAAATGGTGGGTGAAGCAATTGAGGAAATAAAAGAATTTAAATATTTGGGTCAAACTATCACCAGCCCCTTGAATGATGACTCGGATATAAGAAAACGATAACGAAGCCTTTGCTAAAGTGAATATAACTATAAAGAACTTCCGGCTCTGTACGAGTGAAGCTAAAATCACTCGTATTTTCTGCAGTAATATATACGGACAGCAATTCTGAGTGAATTATAAAAAAAAGTTTTGGCAGAACCCTAAATATGTTATACAACAGATATTTTTTACTCCTACATAAATTACCCCCCGAGATGCTCAGCTTCGCAAATGTTTGCTACCCACAATGTCCCGAGCTTCCTGGAGGTAACAAGACCTGCTCGATATAGTCTAATACAAAGCATTAAAAAATCAACCAACCCGATTATCCAAGCTGTTCATCAGTCAGTATGTCTTCTAAGCTATGGAATTCATGGTATGAAAAAGTTTGTCTGCAGCTCCACTTAACTTCGCCATTACTGTATGTACTATTCCCCATTAATTGTAATTTTTCCTTAGTATTTGAATTGTCATTGTATTCTATTGTCAGTTCGTATTATTAATATTTGTCATATGGACTATGATCTGCCAATAAACTTTTTCATTCTTTATTTAGGCAGTGTTAGCAGTTTTCAGGCTCTTTGGCAGCGAACATTTAGTACACTTTATTTTCTTCAAAACACCACGGGAAAATTTTAGTCGAAAACTGCAGCCCAAGAGAATATCTAATTTTCATAATGTCTTTTCATATTTCCGTTATTTCACTTACTTTCAAGTGAATGAAATGAATTAAATAAGAACTGAAACGACAGTATGAAGACTTAGGGTTGAAAATAAATTCAAATAAGACTCGGTATATATTTATAGGATCAAAACGATACTTAAAGATAAATGAACTACTCGGAATGTGATATTTGTCACATACCAATTTTAAATCCTTCAAAAATCAAGGTTTTATCTTTGACAAGCGCGTCTCTGAAGGGCGTATAAATACGCTGATTGCAATTGTTAGTGTGGTAATGAGTCGCATATCCCCTTGTCCTTTCATTCTGAGTAGATGTTCAACTTCAATAACGGAGGTTAGAGAAAATTAAAAATTTTGCAGCCAAAGTGGTACGTGGATATGGAAAGGAAAAAAAAATCGTGTAACTCCTTTTAGAGAAAAGTAGGCTGGCTAAATATAAACTTGAAACTGCAGGCAGATGTGTAGATATCAAATTGCAAAGTTTTGCAGAACTACCTTCCTTGCTGGGTATTACAGCTTCCCTCAAACCATCAACGTCATCCTGATATGAGCCTCAGAAATAATGACATGCACACGAGCATCAGATGATTTCGTGCTGGTAGAATGACACTGTCAAAAGTTGCTTCTCACTATCGGGTAATCTACCTACTTTAATCAAACAAGCACTATCCCACTCCAACCTCAAATCTCGCTTGAATAGACATCTTGGCAATCTTCAACTTCGCATCATGCACAGACATATCTTAATTTAAAAATGCAGCAGAAGTGTAATCTTCAATGTTACATCGGCGTCAGTGACTTCGATGTTGCGACGCCAGAGAGATTACGCTTAATCAATCAATCGATGTTATATGTTCTTCGCCTAACGTGCAACCACTTCAGTGATAAGTTATAATTTTAAAATTTATATAAACACATACGCGTACATGCAAATGTATATACACATTAATTGGTATTCACTACGCAGTGTGTTGTCATATAGATGTGTAATTTTTGCTTCAAAATTGATAAATATCTAAAGCCAAAGCTTGCATTATGTTCATGTAAGTTTATACTAAATTTGAAAGATCTTCAGATATTATTGTCTTGCCTGCTGTTTCCTTACAAATTTCAATACATTTTTTTTATGTTTATGCTGATTGACTTTTTTTTTAGGCGGGAATGAGGCAGTGACGTATTAAGGGCTCGGTGGGCCCTGGGGCTAGAAACTTTGGTGGGCTCCCAGAACATATTTGGTTTGTAATGCGTGTAGTCGAATAAAATGATTTAAAAATTCATGCGTTGTATATTTGGGCAAACTTACGTTGTTATTAAATCGACCAAGAACATGTTAATGGAAAATGGCCGTACGATTCGTTTATTATCCTCGTTCACTAATCTCTCGCATCAATTTCCTACGAAGTTTTGCATCTGAAAATTTTTCGATGATTTTCCTTTCTCCGCTAGCGTTAGAAACCATTAAACACAAATAAATTCGATACGCGATGCATGTGTTTGGGAAGACAAGAGTCCAGTCTTGCATTTGCTTCAGAACCTGCGGAATTTTCAAGGGCTCCAAGTTTTCTTTCGCATACGTGACAAAATGACGGAATTCATTCGGAAACGTTTCGTCAAGATCATTAGGATATTGTGACTGCAAATTAGTCTGCTTTTATTTCTGCTTTTTTTGGTGTTAGCCTTGATACGTTAGTCAGCATCCCGAACTTCTCGTTGATTTCAACATATGCTAATCTCCGTTTACTTACTTCAACCATCAACCTATCAATCACTGCGAAGTATGTCTCCTCTAAACTTGTCCCGTCCGGTGAGCACAATTTGTTCGGAAGATTCGTCAGTCATAATTTTGCGCTTCCGCTTTCTGGCAAATCTGTAGTCTTCGTCGGTTTTCTTCATAGAAATCTCCTCAAAATCACTGAAAGAATCACGAAGTGAACCAATGTAATACTCCAGCGAATTGAGCATTTCAGTAGCTGTGCAAAGATCCAACTCTGGTTTCTGCAACGCTTCAGATACTTTTTCAATTCGTTCAAGAAGTGAGTTCTACACCTCTGACATTATGACTGTTTCCAAAGCCAAGCTTTTAGTTAAAAGGTTACCAGCACCATGACGAGTTTCAGCCGTTTGATTCTTGTCACCAGTTAACTGGGTTAGACATTTATTTATATCGACATATCCGTTGACATATGCGTCATTTTCACCGAATCGAGCAGACCAGCGCGCGTCTTGCACTCGCTTAACCACTTTTCTAGATGGAGTTAAACAGTTAGTCGATGCCGAGAAAAAATTGTACAACTCCTGCAAGAAGCAGAAGTAGGCAACCACTTCTGTGCAGCTCTCAGCTGCAGCAACGGCCACGAGATTTAGCGAGTGTGCTGCGCACGGTGTGAAAACAGCCAGCGGATTTATTACTCGAAATTTGGCTTGCATTCCCGAATATCGGCCGCTCATGTTGGATGCATTATCATATGTTTGCCCGCGTATCGCATGGTTTTTCACATTTTATTCAATTTGATTAGATTTAATTTGTCTTGAAAAATGAACAGCTAACGAGCTATACATTAGAAACTGAATTTTTTCAACACTTGTGTAGGGTTATGTTTGGCCAAGTTATATTAGAGTAGACTTTTGAAAGTTCTTTTTAAAACAATACCAAGTGGAGTATATTGGTAATTATAACGGGTCCAACTTAAATTTTTTTATAGGCTTTATTGCAATTGTTGCAATAACCAATATACTAGTCTGGTATATTAAATTTACAATCAAATTTACGTCATGTTTATTGATATTTTTCAATAACCAGGGCTTGAAAACGATTCAAGGAATGAAAATAAAACCATAAATTAATTTTTTTTTTTAATGTTAATACATGCATACTATTCTAAATCAAAATTTTACTGCAAATCAATTGGTACACAGCATACACCCATGGATTGAATAATAAGGAAAATATAGAAAAAAAAAGATAAAAAGAAGGGAAGAGGCAAAAAATAAGTCGAGAGAAAGAAAAGTGTAAACAGACAAGTAAAAGCGGTAGAGTAGTTATATGGGATCAGGTCCGGCGCCAGCCTATTTGGCGCCCTTAGCAGGACTGCAGCTGGCGCCCCCACCCGCCTCCCACTTCACGATTGGGTTTGCCCACAAAGTAATCAAGGTACCATATTGAAGAAACTATTTGCCTTACACTGATCTATTTTAATTTGCTAATACGTACATTTATTATAAAATCATTTCACAGTTCAAGAAAGTGTCATGACCAATCAAAACAGCGAGTAAAGCGAGGCATATGTAGTAACAAATCAGAACGCTCAAAAGTGCTAAAATATGTGTGCAAAAAGGACATATCTACTGTTTTTTCCAAGCAAGAAGGGCATATGTCACATAAAAACAGTTATTCGCTTATTGACGACTCCCGGAACTCATATTAAGCCGTAAATAAGCCGAGTCGCTTATTGACGACTCCCGTCTGTGCGCGCAACATTTTTAAATCACTTATTTACGACTCCCGTCCCTAAAGGGTTAAAGGTCGTGATAGTGAAAGTTCTATAATGACCCAATAAGATGAATAAGTTAATTATGTAAATATCAGTCAAGCTAAACTGGTGTACATACGTCGTACAACCTTTCATCATTTGTCTATGCTTCTCATTCCTTCATTATTTTTTTTCATGTTGTTCTTACATAATACTATCAGACGTGCACAGGGCGGGAGGCGCTGGCGCCCCCCAGATCTTTGGCGCCCTTAGCATTTACTAACCTCGCCTAATGGAAGCGGCGGCCCTGTATGGGATAATATGATAGATATGACTAGATAAGGGTGACTAGAAGAAATATAATAAATACTATGGATCCAACAACAACAGTATAAAATATATAATTAAAATATAAATTATTTTTATTATATATATATATATATATAATGAAAAATTAAATGAAAAGGTTTATTGGCAACTATAATTAATCCATATGACAAATATTATTAATACAATGACAGTTCATATAGTAAGGATAGAAATATATACAATTTATTAGAAATAACTGTAATGTCGAAGTTAAGTGGAGTTACAGACAGACGTTCTCGTACAAAGAAGTCCATAGCTTAGAGGATAAATTGCAGGACTCATGGATAGCTTGGATGATCGGGTTGGTTAATTTTTTAATTCTTTGCATTAGACTGTGTTGAGCGCGTCTTGTTACCTCCGGGAAGCTCGGGACATTGCGGGTGGCAAACATTTGCGAAGCTGAGCATCTCGGGGGTAATTTATGTAAGAGTCTAAAAGACCCGTTGTACAGCAAATTTAGAGTTCTGCCAGAACCTTTTTTATAATTCACCCACAGTTGCTGTCCGTATATATTAATGCAGAAAGTACAAAAGAGAGTGTCTAGCTCCACTTGTACAGAATCGAAAGTTCCTTATGGTCATATTCGCTTTAGCACACAGGCTTCGAGATTTTCTTATATTCGAGTCATCACTCAAGGAGCTGGTAATAGTTTGACCCAAATACTTAAACTCTTGTACTTCCTCACTTACTTCACCTTTCATTTTAAACCTTATATCAGCTGGCTGATTACAGCTTTTAGGATGAAATTGCATAACCTTAGTTTTTGTAACATTAAAAAGAATATGTTTCTGCGAGTACACTTCGCAGACTTTTAGTAGCCGATCTAGACCTTTAACAGAGGGACTTATTAACACCATATCATCTGCATAAACTAAGTTATTTATCCTTGTGTTATGTATATAACATCCCACTGTTGCCTCATTAAGTGAAGCAATTAATCCGTTGATATACACATTAAACAGCATAGGGGAGAGCAAGGAGCCTTGTCTCACGCCGCAAGAGGAGCCAAAACACTCGGCTAGTACATTGCCCCACTTAACAGTGAAAGATTGGTGGGAATACCAAAATTTCAATAAATTTAATATGTACATGGGGACCTTCCTATCTTCTAGTTTTGCAAATAAAATATTGTGGTTCACCGTATCATATGCCTTACTTATATCTAGGAAACAGCTATAAATAGTTGAATTACTGTCAATGTATTTAGATAGTTTCTTTAAGTACATAGATACACAGGTCAGTTGAGTGGGACTTTTTAAAGCCAAACTGATTAGATGTCCACAGGAAATCATTTAATCGGCGTAACAAGAGTTTTTCTAGTAGTTTCGAGAAGTAGGAAGCGACAGCAATAGGCCTGTAATTATTGCTGGACAGAATGTCTCCGTACTTATTTTTGACCAGGGGCAAGATATATATACCCTCATGAACTCTGCAGGATATAGCTATGAGCCAGCATGGCTGATAGGAGAACGATATATGCAGACATACTACGTCATTTGCATATTTTAAGTGCTCATTCGATAAGTCATCTACCCCTGACGCAGAACCAATCTTTAACTCTTTAATTAACCTCTTTACTTCAGAAAGTGATATCAAAGTATTTTCCCTTGTCCCTCCCACAATCGTTTCGCTGCAATCTATCTTAAGATTATCCCTACTCACACTGTTAAGAATGTTAGAATAGTGGTTTTTCCACAGCTTTGCAATTTCATCCTCCCCCGACACCCCATCGATTGTCGGAGGGAGGACATTTTTGACACCCGTTTGATTCTTAACAAATTTCCAAAATTTGTTGTTATCGTTATTTATGCGAGCTTCACAGGCTTTTGATGTTCGAATAGACTCTTCTTCCTGTTTACATCACCTTATGGCCGCTTTATACTGACCCCGACTTCTACACATATTCAAGTATACTGGTCTTAATCTGGGTCTACCATGAAAACACTACAAATCATAGGCGTCTTTCGATTCCCTCTTCAGGGGGGCAATAAAATCATTCCATCCAGGAATAATCTTAGTATGATAGTTGTAAGATTTAATCAGGGGGCTTCCTGCTTCTCTTAACAGGGATATTATCTTGCTATAATACCTATCTATGAGTTTACAGTGAGAATCATTTGAGCAAGGATTATTACAGGCAAGGTGCAAAATTTTTAAATTATTAAAGAGGTGACTTGTTCTGTCTTTGTATTCTATTCTCTGCTGCATCGTAACAGTGGACCAATCGACGCGATTATTCTTACCTATTGAGTTCTTGTTAAGTCATGTTGCGCATAAATTGGTAACGTTAATTAATATTTCTAATGGTCTATGATCAGAAAGAAGGAAATCATGCAGAATATGAACTCTAACAATTCGATCCTTTAGATTATTACTAGCGAGACAATGATCAATCCACCTGGTGGTACCACTCGTATCACTAACGTATGTAAAATTACCACTGGCTACCCCTAATATATCTACATCACTTATACTTAAATTGGCCGACTCGCACATGTTACCCAATTCTACAAAGAATTCCGAGTTCACATGTGCGTTAAAGTCCCCCATTATATACAGTGAGAATATTTGGAGCTATTGAAGAATAGGGACCCCAGCCTTCTTTAGTTAGGCTTATAAGGCTAACTAACGAAAATATCACGACCTAACCTAACCAGTCGTTAGGTTAACTGTACGCCCTTAACGATTGGTTAGGTTAGGTCATGATATTTTCGTTAGTTAGCCTTATAAAGCTAACTAAAGAAGGCTGGGGGCCCTATTCTTCAACAGCTCCGAATATTTGGGGTTATCTGATAATGACATAATTTTGTACAGCAAATCAATATATTCATCTAGATTATTGCCGTTGTTATATGGTAAATAGCAGTTTACATTAATATGCAATCATTGTTCACTTGTAATTCAATGCCTAACAACCTTACATTATCGCTTGTTAAGAATTTTATGTTTTGACAAATTTTTCCTTATTAAGAAAGCAACACCACCAAAAGGCCTTACATTAATTCATCTGACAAGTCTACTGCTGATGACGCATGGTACATAGTCATCATGGATGGTAGAGAGGAGTTTTAGCTCTTGCTTAGGTAGCCAGTGCTCCTGCAGTAGTATCAAATCTGCACTGTCGCAGATTTTATGGACATCTACAGTTGAATTCCTCGCTGACCTTACATTATATGAGACTATTTTCAACAAGTTATCCGCCATGACTGATAGAGAATTTATTATTAGTAAGATTATTATTATTTTACACAGTACAACTTTCAGGCATTACCGTTAGGGCGCTTAATAATAATAATAATAATAATAATAATATTATTATTATTATTATTTTGCCCGTTATCAAATCTCCTGGAAAGTGTATAAACTCCTTAACAATAATACCGTCTGGACATTGACTCATATTATACGGGTTGAAATGCGCATTTACACCTTTAATTATTACTTTAAATGAGTTATAATACGGAGATTTCGTGTTTAGTTTATTAACTATCAATATACTGTGTTCCCCCAATGACTTCTTCCATCATGTGTCGAATATCGCTTGCCTCGTTAGAGAGCTGAATTCGCGACAGAGAGAGATTATATATATATATATATATATATATTATATATATATATATATATATAATATATATATATATATACACACAGTGGTGTAGTGCTGTGGGAACGGCGTTCCCTTACTTTTTTTGGTAGACGGAACGGCGTTCCCTCACTATTTCAAATAAATCCGAACTTACAAATCTCTAACGTCATGAAATTACCCCTAGAAGAAATATGAGAGAGAATCATTAATTAACTGTTTCATTTCTTTTAGCTTCGACTGAGGCAATGCTAGCCTATAAAGATCTGATGAAACAGTCACCACGGCGTACCAGTTGTTAACTTTTTTTAGTTAATCATTCCAGTTGTTAGCTATTTTTATTGATCGTACTGGATGGATGTCGTATATCTAATGACACTGGAAATACTGCATCTTCAACCTTGGAATATATCCTAATATCCAGTGCATATGACCTCAAAATATCCCTGAAATTGGTCAGATTTCAAAAGATTTCCCGGGGGGCTTACAGTGCCCCCGGACCCCCAGTTGTATGGGCTCGCCGCGCTCGCCATTGTCCCCCCCCCCCGCATCTGAGTAACACTTTCAAAATGCGTTCCCTCACTTCTTTATTTAGCACTACACCACTGTGTGTGTATGTATATATCAGTGGCGATTTCTTAATGAATGCAACGCATGCAATGCATGTGTTAAATATGTTCTCTTTTCAGATCTAAGTAAGGATTATAATTGACAAAAATAATTTTCAGAAACTAAAAATAGTCTAATGCTTCAATCACGCATGTACTGGCTATTGGGCGGTGTAAACAAAATTATGTCTTATTTCATTAGACAATTAAGAACATTTTTCTGTACACAGATCGAAATACTTGTAGCTAAAGCATTCACTAATTCAGTCTGGGTACAGAAAAATGTTCTTAATTGTCTAGTGAAATAAGACATGATTTTGTTTACACCGCCTTGCCTTGGGCAATTTTTTAAGGAGACTTCTCACTATCCATAAGATATTTTTTTTGAGCCTCATAGCTAAATTCAAAGGCAATATGTTTTAAAATATGCTTAGAAAATTTACTTAATATTTTTACTAAAAATAATTAAAAAGCTTTGTTCTGATTTTTTTAATTAATGAAAATAATACGGCATGCATTCAGTTTTATAGGTGCATTCACCGAAAAGTAACATCTGGCAATTCTGACAAGGCTTCTTTCCAGTACCACCCGCCGCAAACATCCACTTGTGTTCGGTGTTCCCTTTTGTGATTTAATTATTTTGGATAATCAGTTAAATAATTATAGCATTGTAGTGCCCATAATGACTGACGATGTGGTTAATCAATTGAAGACTAGAAGATTTTACTCACTCTCTTTTGAGAAAAAGCGCATATTGAATAATGGCAGACCGATTCCACATTTGAATTTAAGCAAAGAAAATAAAGGCTTCACTAGGAAATTTAATCCTAAGCTGTATGATGATGTTCCCTGGTTATGTGGAAATATTTCAAATAACAAATTGTACTGTTGGTCGTGTTTCCTATTTTCAAGAGATAACTCTGTGTGGAATTCTGTTAGTCGTGGATACGACGATTTAAACAATTTACATACTGCAATTTCTCGCCATGAAAAATCTCTTGCTCACATAAATGCATTTGTTGATCTTAAAACATTTGGAAAGTCAGAAAGAATTGATTTAATACTCGACAAGCAGAAATCAGTTGCCATTTCCAGACATAACGAAGAAGTTAATAAGAATCGAGAAATTTTGAAACGTTTGATTAGGATAACATGTTTTTTAAGTATGCAAGAATTAGCATTTCGCGGTCACAATGAAGAAGAAAACGCTGACAATAGGGGTAACTATATTGAATTGGTATTTTGTATGGGAGAATTCGATGAAAAGCTTCAAAACCATTTAAAAACTGCGACTGTTTTTAAGGGAACATCATCTGCTATTCAGAATGACATAATCTATTAGTGCAGTTATGTTAGAACAAATAAAACGTGAGCTTATCGACTGCATGTATGTGGCGATTTTTTAGATGAAACATCTGATGTCAGCTGTTTTTCTCAACTCTCTACTGTTGTTCGTTATGTTAATAAACATGGAGAGATTTGTGAACGATTTATAAAATTCAATGACGTCAGCAATGATAGAAGTGCAGGAGCGATTTCTGATTTATCTATAAGGCAACTAGGTGAACTGGGCTGTTTGAAAAAATTAGTTGCTCAAACCTACGACGGTGCTGCTGTTATGGGGAGCGATCTTAATGGAGTACAAACAAAGATTAGAGAAACTGTATCAGAGGCTATTTTTCTTCACTGCTACGCCATAAACTTAACCTTGTTTTATCCCAAGCTGTCGCTGAAATTTCCGAATGTAATAATTTTTTTTCAGTATTAGGAAGTTTGTCATCATTTTTCAGCAGTTCAACTAAGCGAACTTCAATGCTTGACAAAGTTGTTGGAGAGTGTTTCCCTAAACTGGCTCCAATGCGGTGGAACTATTCATCTCGTCTAGTTGAAAGAGTTAAGGAAAATAAAGAAGATATAATAGATCTTTTAAAAGCATTCTTGAAAACCCAAAGAAATTTGATGAAAAAACAAAAAATAGTGCACGCGGATTGCTTGCTGGTATCGATACTTTCGATTTTAATTTTTTATTAGAAGTATTTTCTTCAATTTTTCCTTTTACTGAATATCTACTTAATGTGCTGCAAACAAAATCTATGGATATTGTGTATAGCTCAATCACCGTTGAAAGCACTATGAAAAAAATCAAACAAATAAGGGATACAAAATTTGCAGATATGTGGGACTTGATAACAGAAAGATGTGGTGAACCTGTATGTAAAAGGAACAGAGTCTTTCTCCACAAGAGAAGTATAGTCAACTATTTCATGAAATATTCGATAATATACTTCTTCAAATGAAAGAACGTTTCAGTTCAATGGAAAAATTGGAATTCATTGAGCTTTTAGATTGCAAAAAATTTGAGTTCTATGATGTTACTTTCCCAGAGAGAGCTTTTGAATCTTTGAAAAGAAGCTACAATTCATTTTTTGAGTTTCCTCGTCTCCGTTCTGAATTGTGTTTTATATTCGCACAAATCTTTTGCCAAAAAGAATGTTCTGAGCTCCTAAAATATCTACTGGAAAGCGAAATGCACAAAGGTCTTAAGGAAATATATAAATTGACGAATTTGATTCTAACTATACCAATATCGACAGCAAGTGTTGAGCGATCATTTTCTGCGCTTAAAAGAATTAAAAGTTATTTACGGAGTTCCAAGTGAAGAAAGGCTATCTAATCTTGCCTTAATTTCAATTGAAAAAAATTTCCTCAAGAAGCTTATGGAGAATCGAGAGTACTTTTACAATTTGGTCATCGAAGAATTTTGCAGGAAAACTAGGAGAGCAGAATTTCAATTCAAATAATGCTTCACAATTATTTAAGGTAAATTTTAAATTTGTATATTTTTCTTTAGATCAATTCGGTAACTACTATATATAAATAGTCTAATTTTTTGTTCGCATATTTAAGCCTAACATTAAATGAACTTTCCTTCAAAGAGGTCCCAAAAGTTTGTAAAACACCTTTAACTTGCTAAGTTCTATGTAAACAATATGCAAAGTTTGGGCAAGAGGGTTAGGCGGATGTTTTTTCTTCCATTCCATAACATTGCATGCCTGAACAAAAATGTCACGAGTCGCCACTGGTATATATATATATATATATATATATATATATATATATAGTGGACCTAGTTTTAGCCGTTTAAGGTTATAATGATTTAATTGTATGCAATGATTGATTAAGGCAATGACTGATTGCTTATTAATGATAGGCTATTTAGTAGATCCACCACATACTATTTTGGAAGTGACGGGAATGGCAGCGAGGTCACCAGCTTGGTTTACACCCAAGCAAATTAATATTAAGGTTATAAAAGACACCTTATGGGTTTTGTAGTTTATTATGAAAATAAAGCCGTTATTTATTCACTGTGATATAACAAAGAATTGACAGTAATTAATTGGTAGTTTTACGTTATGCTTATGACATAGACTTAGCTAATAAGATGAAATGTTAATAGCTTAATTGACACGTAATAAATAATGTACTCACTAATGGTATGTAAATGGCATGCGGCATGGAACATTGAATGGGCCTAGTAAATGATATAAAGAATGCACGTGCGTTTGGTACATTGAATGGAAAACATGACACTGATTGAGTAGGCTAAATGATTGCATGGATGCACAAGGAATAATTCACTGGTCAACAACAATTTTGTCACAAGGGTTTTGATGGGTGTTCTAAGTGTACTTTTTCATGCTGAATCTAAATATGAAATCAGATTTTTTTCTATCAGGCTTAGTTTACTTGTGACGCTATGTTCATTTTTTCCTCATTTAGCATGATCACCGGATAAAAAATAACAACATATTATATATAATTAAGTATTAACAATATTATAATATAAAACATTATAAAATAATAAATATAATAATATATTATATTAATTAATATAACTTTAATAAAATATATTATATATATGTATTAATTTTTCTGTAAAATTAGTACAATTTATTCCTTTGGGGAGAAAGTTCTGATAATGCTGGCAGGATAAATTTGGTCGGAGCAGCAGACTGTGCAGGTTGAAACATGTTTGTACCTGTTCAGACATGAGCCTAGTTTCTGTGTGTAGAGCAGCTCCAATCAGTCTGCTTGTAAATGTCACAGTGTTAACAGCTAGTGTCTGTTGCTTCTTGTTAATTTTACACCAGTGTTGTATTCATATAGATGTTTTGTAATGCCGCGGAACTGTCTGAATCAGCCTAATTCCTTTTGTTATGTATGTGGTGATCTAACTTTAAAATCCCAGAAACGTAACTTTACACCATTAGTAAAAAAATGCTATGAACTTTATTTCGGATGTAAAGTAGGCGATCAGGACAAGAGTTGGGCCCCTCACATTTTTGTGTGACATGTGTAAGACTACTTACAGGATGGCTAAACGGTTCACGTCACATGCCATTTGCTATTCCAATGATTTGGAGGGAACCCAAAGATCACACAACAGACTGCTATTTCTGCCTGGTAAATACAAAGGGGATCACTTCAAAAACAAAGAGCCTTATGAAATACCCTAATCTACCGTCTGCAATGAGACCAGTTCCCCACAGTGCTCAACTTCCAGTACCAAATCCTCCTGAACATGTAAGTTTAAGTGATGAGAATCAAACGTAGCTGTAGCATATCACGAGGAAAAAGATGAAGACATTTCTGATCCAACATTCCAGGCTACCTGTTCCTCCAATGAACCACATTTACTGTCACAAGGAGATCTAAATGACCTAGTTCGTGATTTGAAATTATCTAAGAAGCAGGCTGAACTTTTAGGTTCAAGATTAAAGGGTTGGAATCTACTGCAACGTGACACTAAAGTTTGTTTTTTCCGCAGCCGCCATGATGAATTCAAAGAATGGTTCTCCCATGAAGATGGACTTGTGTTTTGTAAAGATGTTAATTCAGTCATGGGGCTCTTGGTCATGAAATAACGTGGATGAGTGGCGATTGTTCATTGACTCCTCAAAAGTCAGCTTGAAAGCAGTCCTTCTTCACAACGGAAATAAATTTCCTTCTGTACCTATTGCACATGCTGCAAACATGAAAGAGTCATACGACAACATGAAGTTGCTTTTAGAAAAGTTTCAGTATCAGAAATATAAGTGGAATATCTGTGGACAGTGGCGGTTCCTCATATGGGCAATATGGGCAGCCGCACAGGGCGGCATTTGTGGAGGGGCGGCATGAGCGCCTGCAAAAAAAATAAAAATAAGAATAAATAAATAAAGAAATAAATAAAAATAAAAAATAAAATAAATAAATAATAAAAGATCAATGACTTTGCATCAAGGAAGGTAAGAAGAGTCAGGCTTTAGATGGCAGTTGTGCTGTGGTGCAGTTTATTTTGTTTCTTGTTCAAAGTGTAGCATAATAATTACCCTCTCTTAAGTGTCTTATTCTATTTATGTGATAGAGCATTTGTACAATTTAGAAATTTGATTCTCTAGTTTATTTATGGCAGTTGTGCAATTTAATTTGTATTTTTCCTGTTCATAGTATCATAATTACATTCTCTTAAGTGAGTTATTCTATTTACGTGATGAAGGATTTGTAAAATTCAGAAATTTGAGTCTTTGTTTTGGTTCTGAAGTTCCAACAATTAGTCCAATAAAAAGTTATTTTGTGAAAGAGTTATGTCTGTCCTTTATTTTGGGGGGATTCGAATGTGTGTGTGTTGGCGAACAGGGGGGGGGCGCTGAAGGTGAGGTTCGCCCAGGGCGTCATGTAAGCTAGGACCGCCACTGTCTGTGGAGATTTGAAGGTCATTGCACTTTTGCTAGGGTTGCAGCTAGGTTACACCAAGTACTGTTTTTTATGTGAGTGGGACAGTAGGGACAAGCAAAACCACTACGTTAAAAAGGATTGGCCAAAACGCACCTCACTTGTTCCAGGCAAGAAAAATGTTGTGAATAGTTCACTTGTTGACCCTGAGAAAGTGTACTACCTTCCTCCTTTGCATATCAAGCTTGGACTTATGAAAAACTTTGTTAAAGCGATGGATAAAGCGCAAACAGGATTCACATACTTGAGAAATAAGTTTCCCCAGATCAGTGATGCCAAGATTAAAAAAGGCATTTTTGTAGGCCCTCAGATCAGAGAATTGTTAAGAGATGAGAGATTTGAAGGAGAGTTGAATGAAGTTGAGAAAGCTGCGTGGCAGAGTTTCAAAAGTGTCTGCACAAATTTTTTGGGAAATCACAAGGCCGAAAACTATCCTGAAATAGTAAGAGATCTTCTTAAGTCTTACCAAGCAATGAAGTGCAATATGTCATTAAAGGTTCATTTCTTGGACTCTCACTTGGACTTTTTTCCGGAAAACCTGGGTGCGGTAAGCGACGAACATGGTGAGCGTTTTCATCAGGATATTTTTGCCATGGAAAACCGTTACCAAGGCAAATGGAGCCCCAGTATGCTGGCTGACTATTGCTGGACTCTTAAGATATACATGCCTGAGGCAAAGCACAGCAGAAAATCAAAACAAGCTACTTTTTAAACTACAGGTATGTCTTTTCGGTCATATTTTAATAAGTATGTAACTATATGGGTTTTTAAAAATTAAATTGCATGTCACACAAAAACCAGACCTGATAGAGAAATTTTACAAACTTATTTGGATTCAGCACAGAAAATATTATAAGAATAAGGTATTTTCATTCTTGGGACACGAAAAATTTTTTTGTTGTTGCCCAGTGTATATAATTGATGCGGCCTAATAATAATGGATTGAAATGCTTGACAAATACACAAATATCATTTATATATAAGACCATTATGTGATGTTAAGTGATTACGTCAAGAGAATATTTAGTTAACACATAAATATATGAATTGAACATAATAACGGATGATACGCGGAATTACGGTATTGAAATGACACTTGAATTGGATGACAGGCCTACTGCGTTCTTTCACGAGAGTCAGTTGGAACGCTTAATTACACACTTTGGGAGTATAGCCTACCGTTCGGCGGTAGGCTACTGTAGGCTTCACAAGAGTACTTAGGATAGTAGGTACTTATCTTAGGACGCTGTAACCTTGTTGAAGGCGGGTTGAAGACGAACCTATTAACGCAGATTGAGTTGTCGTTGTCCGTTAAGCCTCTTGAGATGATGGATGTAGGCTTCGTACGGAGGCCTGAGGTGATGTTACTTCTCGAGGTGCAGGCTGGCCTTATGATCTTGCAGGCGTAGGCCTGTGGTGCTGAATATATATCGAGGAATGTGGAGAAACTTGAAGGCCGACCCGGCAAACCGCAGGCCCGAAGCGATTCCGGTTGGGCCTCGAAGGATTGCTTCTGCAGGCGGTCTGTAGATCTTACTTGATGATAAATTGTAGTCCTTGAAGAAAGTAGCGGCCGCGCCTCCGGCCGGAGGGGGCCGGAAGGCGGTTGATGGACGTGTTGCTCACGTTCGATGATGTGAGTACGAGTGAGTGAGAGTGAGAATGAAAGCAAGTGGAAGCTCGCTTTTATACGTAGTTCCTGTGACGTACGACTTCGCGCCAAATCTTAAGACGCCTTGTGAGCGCGTCCTTTCGTTGATAAAAGTTTTCGTTCGCGCCCTTTGGGAAGAAACAGACGTTCCCATTGTTTGACTCTTGCCCACGTGTGTTTTCCAAGAACCTTTGATGATAGCGTGGAAACAAAAGATTTCTGTCTATTTGCTGGTCTATTTCTTGTCGATCCGCTACATATATATATATATACACATAAAATTATATTTATTTATTAATTTTATATATATATTTAATATTTGACCAAATAAAATACAATAATCATATTCGATTTTCAGAATAATCTCGCTTATACTTACAAAATAACTATGCACTCGTGGTACAACGGAAATGATTCCTAGCAATTATGCCAAATATAAGGACGTTTACTATAGAAGAAAAAGAAAATCTCTAGTGTAGTTGTGCAGCGTTGCCAGATTTTTTCCAACTTTTTCTGGATATTTATAACAGAAAATTCTGGTATTCTTCAAATTGGAACTAGATCAATAATTTTGAGAAAATTAAATGACCTTAATTATTTTTAATCTTACATATCTAATTTTAAATTATTTTTAATTAATTGATAATAATTTTGAGAAATTTCATTTTGAGAAACCGAATATTTTGAGATAAAAATTTTAGTTTTGATATTATCAACTGTTTGATTTTTAATATTATTAGATTTCAGTGGGCCCTGGGGCTTAGCCCGCCCCTAACCCCTACCTTAATACGCCACTGGAACGAGGGGCCAAGGGCGAACGCCCGCAAAAACTCCTTCCCCAACCCATAGATGAAAAAGGCCAAAATCAAGGTTCAAAGTTTTCAAGGAACCTGGAAACTCTGCGGTTGAAAGATTGGAGGTCATAGACAGTGGGAAAGATGGATTGAGGAAGATTGTCCCAGAGTTTGCCGGCTGAGTAAATGAACTCTCTAACTGCATGCCTCTTCCCTTTAATGAGAGCACGCAGTACCAGACTTTCGACAAATTCTCATTCCTTTTCTAACTCTAATGTAAGGGTTAATCGGTATTTTCAATCTTTCATCTATTCAGCCAGTCAACTCTGGAACAATTTTCCTCAATCTATTTTTCCCCTTGTTTATGACCTCCAATCTTTCAAACGCAGAGTGTCCAGGCATCTCGAAAACCTTAGACCTTGATTCTGGCTCTTTTTCCTCTATGGGGGTGGGAGTTTTAAAAGCCCTTACCCTTTGAATATATTTTAATAGCTTTTTATAATTAATATAAATACTTGGTTAAGGGATAGGCACAGTTATATTACTAGCACTTTGCTTTCCCTATAAACCAATCTTGCAGGTTGTAATATATTTTCTCTTCCGTGTGTAAATGGAGATTTTCGCACAGATTGCAAAACGTCATCGCATGAAGAATCCAGTATCCTGCACTCTGCACACCGTAATGGCCTTTCCATCTTTTAAAAGGAAAAGTTGAATTTTTAATATCTGCATGTTATATATTAAGTCAGGTTTGCTTAAATTAATATCACCTTGGGTGATTGAATCCTTCTCTTCTTTTCATTCTGAAATATTGCCCTGGTCCCATTGGATTAAGTGTCACTTGGTATCATTCTCTTTTTATGTATTGTACAGTTAGAGATGTAGGAAAAAAAGTGATAAAATGATATATAGATCGGAAATCTTGAACTATGTTAATGGAAAGGTGAGCACATGTTTAAATATCTGCATTGTTCGCGAGTGATGTACGATAACAAAAAATGAACTAGTACACTGATAATACTGTTAGAATAAATGATCAGTAAGGTTAGGAGGAGTTCGACATTCAAAAGTAAATCCTTGTGTATTGAAACCAAACGTTTTAATTTTAAAAAAACATGCGTGTGTGTGTCGTACTTTTGACATTGAAACAGTTAGATCGTATGATGTTCATCGTCTATGAAATAGTAAAAAAATGAGGTAAACGGTAAATAAGAATGAAAACACGGAAGATGTAGTGAATGAAACATCCACAAAGACAACCGGGTGTCCAAAAGGGTTGTGGGTTTGAGTGTTCAAAGTCTGAAGGTTGAGGATTTCAGTCCCTGTCGCGATTGTGACTCCATATTTCAACGATTAAAATTTTCTTTCTTTTTCTTAGTGTAGGCAACGAGGAGGGCATAAGAACGCTTCGAAAATGATCTTGATAGGTTGGCCGCAGGGGCGGACTGACAGCAACCTGGGCCCTCGGGTATAATGAGATCCTGGGCCCCTGAAAATCCAATTTTTTTTTCATATTTCAGTTCGATTAGACGCTTGACCCAGTTGAGAACACTCACTGTCTTATGATGACTGCGGGTCGGGGGCTAGGGTTGCCAGATCAGATGGTTTCCAAATCCGGAGATTTTACCTACGAAGCTTATCATTATTTGTTTATGTAGCTAAACCGATATATAAACCTTCCTCATTTTTTAGAATAATAATAATTATCTTGCCAAAAATCTGTAAGAAAAGAGGCAAATTCTACTTTTAATGACATTTTTACAAAGTTCAATTTCCGGAGACTCCGGCCCAAAACCGGAGACCTGGCAACCCTACCCGGGGCTGCCGGGCCCCCTAATGGCCCAGGCTCTCAGTCCATGCCCGACCGCTCAGTCCGCCCCCTGGTTGGGCGAATGGTCTGGTATTTGGCTGATGCCATTCATCTTGAATAAATGTAAGTTAATGCACATAGGTTACAATAACCCGAAGACCGCTTACCCTCTCTTGAGGAGGAACTTGGCTGAGACTGATCTAGAGAAAGACTTAAGAGTTTATATCAGTAATGATCTCAAACCGTCAAAGCATTGTGCAGAAGCCGAAAGGAGGAATTTAAAAAAACTGGGTTATATGAAAAGGCTTCCAATTTAGAAACGAAGAGGTTGTAATGTGTCTTTACAAATTCAACAGTTAAACCTAAAGTCGAATATTGTCAGTTTTGGTCTCCGTGTTTTAGAAAGGATATAGAATAGTTGGAAAGGGTACAGGGAAGGGCCAGAAAATTGATTCTTTCAATGAGACAGCAAAAATACCAGCCCTTTGGCGTCATCTTTACACATGGGGCCCCAAAAAGGCCGAAGGCGACTGGAGTCCTGTGGGCGATTATAGGGCACTCAATACTTGTACAGTGCCCGATCCCTTCTACAAGATTTCTCCGCCAAACTCCACGGGCGTAAAGCATACCACCAAATCCTGGTAGCTCCTGAGGACGTCCCCAAAACCGCAATTGTCACGCCCTTCGAACTTTTTGAGTACGTTCGCATGCCATTCAGACTTCGGAATGCTGCACAAACCTTTCAAAGGTTTATCGACGACGTCCTCCGTTGTCTCCCCTTCTAGTTTGCCTACATAGATGACCTCTTCATCGCCAGCATCGACGAAGTAGAGCATGCCCACCACCTTCGGCAGGTTTTTGCTCGGCTCGAGGAATATGGAGTCGTCATTAACCCCAGCAAATGCCAGTTTGGTGTCTCCAAACTGCATTTCCTTCGTCATCACATTACAGGCGACGGCATCTCCCCCAACCCCCACAAGGTCGACATCATCAAGGATTTTTCTCCCCCTACACGCCAAATCGGTAGAAATTACCCTCGTAGTGGATGTCTCAGACTCCGCAGCAGGCGCCGTTTTACAACAAGCGTCCGGCGACCGTTGGCAGCCTTTGGCTTTCTTCTCACGTGCTTGCAAACCAAAAGAAACCAGAAACCGAAACTTTCGGTCGTGAATTGCTTGCGGTTTACCTGGCGACCAAACATTTTCGGCACTACCTCGAAAGAAGGGAGTTCCTCATTCACAGATCATCGCCCCCTCATCTTCTCAATTACCTCCCACCCCGACCGTTATTTCCCCAGAGAAATGAGGCATTTGGACTACATCTCCCAATTCACCAGCGACCTACGGCATATAGAAGGCCACAAAAATACCGCTGCCGATGCTTTGTCACGATTGACGATTAACGCGTCCCTTTTTCTGGCCAGCGATGACGTCATCAGTTACGAAACTATAGCAGAGGCCCAACACCGTAATGATGAACTGCACCAGCTCCGTAGTTCACCCAAATCATTACAACTGGAGGAGGTCCCTCTGCCTTCTTCGATGACTCTCATGGTCGACGCTTCTACGGGATTGTTTCGTCCCTACGTCCCCGAAGAATTCCGACACAGTATTTTCAATAGGCTTTATTCCCTCTCCCACCCCGGCGTTCGCGCTTCTGAAGCCCTCCTCACGTTTCGTATGGCCCAGCATCAACCTGACGTCATACGTTGGGCCCCATGCCTGCATGAAATGTCAGAGAGCCAAAATTCATCGTCACACAATGGCCCCATTAGCTGCTTTTCACTCCCCCCCCCCTCGACGCACGTTTCGACCACTTACATCTGGACCTCGTTGGCCTATTTCCTCACTCCGATGGTTACAGACACCACCTCGCCTGCATCGATCGTTTCACGCGTTGGCCTGAGGCGATTCCCATAAAGGACATTACAGCAGAATCCGCCGCCCGCGCTTTCGTCAGTAGCTGGGTCTCCCGTTTTGGAGTCACATCAACAATCACCACTGACCGCGGTCGCCAATTCGAATCCACCCTATGGAAGAGCCTGACACAGCTTTTAGGCTGTTCCTGGATCCGGACTACTGCATATAGGCCCATGGCTAACGCCCTCGTCGAGCGGCTACACCGCCACCTGAAGGCGTCCCTAAGGATGACCACTGCCGGCCCACGTTAGACCGATGCCCTTCCCCTCGTCCTCCTTGGAATATGGGCAGCTTTCAAGGCCGACCTACAGTGCATATCGGCCGAATTGGTGTACGGTACTCCTTTGCGGCTACCGGCGAATTTTTCACTTCGTCAGGAGCACACTCTTCTGTGGACGGAAGCACTTGTGCCGACACTTTACGGACGACCATGCACAAATTTCGCCGGTTTATCCCCGTCATCCCAATAATCGTAGCACTTACGTCCCCGCCGATTTGTTCTCCTGCACTCGCGTCTTCGTCAGAAACGATACCATCCGTCCTTCCTTACAACACCCGTATGACAGGCCCTTCTCAGTACTGCAGAGGAGCGAGAAGACTTTCACTCTCGATCGCGCTGGACGCAAAGACGTAGTGTCGATTGATCTCCTGAATCCGGGGTACCTCGAGGACGACCCCATTTCCTCGGCAGTTCCCACACAACCCACTACAGCAGCCCCAACACTGCCATCTCCCCCAGTCCAGGAAGACCTTTCGCACCCTCCTGCGACAGTAATACCACTAAATGCCAGGCCTGGCGTACGAACTCGGAGTGGCCGCGTCAGTTTCGCTCCGAAATGGTAATTCTCCTTATTATAGCTCCTGTGCAGTCTCTGAGAGGGGACTACTTGTAGAGACCGACTAGAAATTCTTTTCCTTGCCGTTCGCAAACATCTGGGATTCGTCAGAGATCGAAAAACACACGTGGTTTTCAAGGAGAGAGAAATAAAAGGGTGCTTGTCTTTTCCCAAAAAGGCCCTCAAGAAGTTAGCGTCTTCCGAGCCTATATAAGCCAGAGTTCACTAAAAATCACCCTCACTCTGCTCGTTACTCCTCCTCGTGAATCTCCTCTTTCACGTAGCGCCGCTTCCACCTCAGCCGGCCTCAGTCCCTCAAGCAATACCTCAATCATACACGAAGCGAATCAACACTTGAGGCGACCTAAAATTTCATCCCGCCGGAAGCATACATCACTTTACCGACGTCATCCTTCTGGCACTGGCTTCACTCATCCGTCACCACAATTCGATCGGCGCCCGTTCAACAAGTCCATCAATGGGCTCTCAGCACATCCTCCTGCCGGTAGGCCAATACGTCTTCAGAGCTATCTACGACGAAACGTGATACGGTCAACCTTCACGTAGGCCCTTCTCAGTCTTCAGAGTTATCCACGTCGAAATCGCAGGTCGGTAAGCTTCTTGTAGGCCCCACTCGGCCTACAGAATTTTGTTACGTCGCGCTAGACTATTCGGGATTCAAGGCTGAAAAGTCCACAAACTGCCAAATCAAGTAGACCCAAAACAACCGGCAAACTAACTTTCCTATTACGACTACAGTAGGCCTGTTCAATTATTTTAACGTTTCAACCATCTTACCATATTTGTATCCATTTGTTTGTGTTCTTTTATGCATTTCATTTTTACTGACCTAATCCATTTACTGTACCATACCGTACTTTCATTATCTCGGTTATTATTGGCTTGATTACTTATTGTGTGTTCACTACTGCATATCTCATTAGCCTACCTAAATCAGTGTTTGTCATCATCGTACTACTTCACGATTATACTGTGTAACCATTTCTTATTGCTAATAATCAGTCATTTGTAATATAGTACAAATACCGTTATAGAATTGTTAATCACTGTAAACAAACAATTCATTTATTTTTCTAATTAAACACAAACCAACAAAGTAATTTCTAGTAAATATTGTTTGTTTGGGCTGTATCCCAGACTGGTGACCCCTCATTATTCATTTCAATTTAATTAATTATAGTAAGCCTGCTTGATAGGCCACCACAAATTGGTGATCCGTAGGCCACTATATACATATGTATTAGTTACGAATCCCCAAGTAGGTAGAATATTTGTGTAGATTTTCGGCTGTGCTCAATTTTTACCCAGTAGGTCGAACAGGTTATATATTTTCTATTTTCAAAGTTTTAATGACTTTCCCTTCTCTTAAGATGGAGGGAGTTATGAGAAAGTTCAGAGAAAGCTCGTTTTACTGTATTTTTTATGCAGGAAGTAGGGGCCAAGGGCGAACTCTCACAAAAATGCCCCCTACTCTATATAAGAAGGAAAGAGCCGAAATTAAGGTCTCTGAGGTTCACGATACCATCTTTTTCATATATTAAAAAGATTATGTAGTAAGTAAAATGCATGAATGTGTAGTAAAGAATAGAGGGAGAAGTGTGTGTGTCTGAGAGCATGCTGGGCTGCTCAAAGTAGATGAGACACGGAAAAAATCGATTAAGGAGAGCAGTGACGGGAGAAACGCGAGTTCCAGCGCTCCACCTCCTGCCTAAAGTTCCCCCCGGACTACTTCCCTAGTCGATTGGTATCTACAATCTCCTCTAATACAATGATATACACACTAGAATGTCCGCTGCGCCTTGCGCGGAAAAAAACTAAACACAACCCTGGGAGGGGCGAGTGTGTTACTGAAACCTTCCCTGATTTTCCCCTTTGTGTGTATACCAAATTTGGTGCAGATAACCCTAGCCGTTTAGGAATGTATAAACGAACAACCATCACTACCATCACCAGCACCACCTTGGTAGTCTAACTTTTTTTTTTTTACTCAAAATATTTTATAAAAATTGGAATCATTAGAATTAGATTGTCTGAGAATTAAGAATAAATCATTGCATATTAATAACTTGATATAATGTTAATCTAACCTAAAATATGGTAAATATTTACTATTACACCAGTCTCTGGTACAAAGTTTTAAAAACTGGTTTTCAATGTTTTTCAATGTGCTGAATTAAAAAATGATACTCATTTCCGTCGCAAATGATTTGTTAAAGTGTTATTGAAGCTTAAAGCTTTTAAAACTTTTTACCCTTTTTTACCTAACCTAACCTATTTTTATACCCATATTTAAGTCATGTCTTTAACATTGAAAACCAGCTTTTAAAACTTTCTACCGGAAACCGGTGTAATAGTAAAGAAATACCTAAAATATTCCCTGTAAGCATTGTCATTTTTGTCCAAGAAAATCAAATATTTCGCGAGTTCTTCCTCGTTTTTAAAATCTCGAGTATCGATATAAGAGTGTGGAGGAGCGATGGATTTGTAGTCACCAGCTCCGTATACAACAGGCACAATGTTGTATCTAGAAAAAATTTGAATGAAAATAATTAAAAATCCTCAATTCTAACCAATTGAAAAACTTTTTACATCCAGTAATTTTAAACAGTTACATCCCATGCTAAGTGGTAAAACATTAATTCATGAATTTATACATTCAATACAATAAAAATATTCCTTTTAAAAACGGTTAAAGGTCACAACAATTTTTTTTTTAATTTTACTAAAATCTTGTATTGTGGAGTTCACCCAATGGTTTCATTCTTTCTGTCTTGGAAGATCTCAAGATAGCTGTGTTCCATAAGATGCTATACATTGTAATGTTTTGCTATTAAAACATCTTCCTGAGAATTAAAATCAATGGCTGTAGTAAACTGTTTTAAGTTATTTTGCCATTATAGATAAAAGGTTAGACAGCAGTATTCTTAGATAGCTGGTGTTGCTCCACCTCAGACCCACAGCTTGATGTGGAATCAGAACCATTACCCACCAATCAGAAGCAGCAGCCCAGCGTCTTAACTACTAGGCTACTTAGGGTACCTATTTATCAGTTTTTTGTATGGAAGGATGAACAGCTGGATTTGCTGCGCGCCACCTGCCGTCACTGGGAATCGATCCCGGGACCGGTGGATTCATAGTCATCGATGTTAACCACACCACCACCGAGACGTGTGTGTGTATATATATATATATAACCTTTGGTTAGCTTCCGCCCGAATTGTTCATTCTGACGAAGGTCAAGCTTTTCACTCCACCTTAGACCTACAGTTTAACGTGGAATCCGAACCACGCCCCATCAGCAGCCCAGCGTCTTAACCATTATGCCACTTAGGGTACCCATTTATCTACCAACCACTTTCTTTATTGTGTGGAAGGATGAACAGCTGGGTTTTGCTGCGCGCCGGCTGCCGTCGGGTCTCGAACCCGGGGCCGATGGATTCGTAGTCAGCAACGCTAACCACTACACCACCGAGGCGCATATATATATATATATATATATATATATATATATATATATATATATAAAATACTTCATTTGATTGACTGGTTGTTCTATTTACGACCTTCGTCCACCAGAGGGCATTGAGACGGGCTGTAACTCTGCCATCCGAGAAAAATAAGTCCTTTTTTGAAAAGGAGATTTGGGTTGAGCCAAATACATTACGTGCAACGGGCTCGTTGCTGCACCCTTTCCATGTTTCTCAGACTGGCTTGGGACAGTTCATGGCTGGGATACTAGTGTATTTGGAGAACAATGATAAAACGAAATACGTCCAAAGCTCTGCAAATGAATGCAGTTATTGCGCTTAAAATGCATTAATTTACATAAAAGCGAGGGAGTTCAATGGAACATTGATAAACAGCGTAACTATTGGCCTTGCATGAACGAGACTTGTTTTGTAAGTTCTGCATTGTGTGACTGGTAGGAAAGCTGACTCTGAAACTATGTGGTGACCCTGGTTCGAATCCCTATAGTTCATAGTTCCCCACTTCATTACCTTTTCTCCTTCCATAAATACTGCATTACCTCAAAATATTGAAGAACTTCTCCGTGATATAATCGGTGCATAAAGAATTTTCAAAGGATAGGTAAAATTTGTAGTTCTTTTCAACCATTTTGTAGCATTCTTTCCCCCTTTTAGAAGAACATTTCAATGGACCACATTTTCCATAGACATCAACCTAAAAAATGAGGTAGGGATGAGAGGAAAAGAAGGTGAGAGAGGAAAAGGGCAAATCACAAAGCGGGTGGAAGGGGTGATAAAGGTTGATAAGAACCTAAGAAAGAATATAAGGGGAACCTAACCTAACCTAACCTAAAAACCTAAGAAAGAACCAAAACTAACCTAATGTTATAATGTTTCAGACCAACAAAGACCCTAGGATCCACTCATGGCTGGTCTACCTAACTGTGTTCGTAATTGTGTATTGTATGTCCTCCGTGGTGGCGGAGGGGACCTACAATTTTACGTGAGTTCCGAACCACAAAGCCTTAATTTTACTACCTTAAACTATACCCAATCTATCAACATATGCGTCTAATCGATTTTTAAACATGTTTATAGAGGTGCTACTAATTACTTCTACCGGCAAACTATTCCACCTATTTACTATTCTATGCGTAAAAAAGTTTTTGGCAACTGCTGTTTCGAACCTTCTACTTGTCAACTTACACCCGTTATTTCTCGTCCTATTATATTGAGAAATTTCGAAAAAGCTATCTCTAACTACGTTATCGAACCCATTCATAATTTTGAAACCCTGGATTAGATCACCCCTTAACCTCCTAGTCTCGAGTGTTGTCAATTTTAACTCCCTAAGCCTATCCTCGTACGACTTTGACCTGAGCGACGGAATCATCTTAGTTGCTCGTCTTTGAACTCTTTCGATTTTGTCTATATCTTTGCGCATATGCAGATTCCAAAATTGGATCGCGTACTCCAAATGGGGTCTAACTAATGATTTATAAAGAGGAACTATAATATCGCGCGATTTGTGCTCAAAATTCTGAGCTATAAAACCTAACACTTTGTTCGCTTTATTGACCGCTGCTGTACTTTGTTTCGCTACTTTTAAGTCGCCAGTGACTATAACTCCTAAATCTTTTTCCTGCTGTACGCTTGTTAACTCTTTCTCTGACATACTATACGCAAAATTACCGTTACGCGAACCTATATGTAAAATTTTGCACTTATCGACGTTAAATCTCATTTGCCATGCGACTGACCAATCAACGATTTTATTCAGATCTTCCTGGATTTTACCTCTATCTTCGTCATTAATCGCCCTACCACCCAGTTTCGTGTCATCCGCAAATTTTGAAATTGTACTGACTAGGCCGAAATCTAAATCGTTAAGATATATATAAGAAAAAGCAAGGGACTCAATACAAAACCCTGAGGAACGCCACTCGCTACATTAGCCCAACACGACTCCGCTCCATCAACGACCACCGTCTGCTTCCTACCTCGCAACCAATCTTCTATCCAAATTATTACTACACCCGATTCCATGAGCCTTAGTTTTTTCAATGAGTCTTTTGTGCGGTACGGTGTCGAACGCTTTTTGAAAATCTAAATACACTACATCAACCGCCCGATGACTATCGTAAACGTCAACCACGCTTTGAAAAAATTCTAAAAGATTAGTTAAGCAAGATTTGTTTCCCCTAAAACCATGCTGCGTATTTCTAACTAAGTTAAGTAATTCTAAGTGTTCGACTATACGATCCCTAATTATTGATTCCAGTAGCTTACCTACAGCAGACTTTAAACTGATTGGCCTATAATTTCCCGCCGCACCTTTATCGCCTTTCTTAAAGATAGGTGTTACGTTTGCTAACTTGAAATTATCTGGTACGCACCCTTCAGAAATAGACGCATTAAAAATCTTTGTTAGCGGCACAACAATGCTATCTTTTAATTCTTTTAGTTGTATGGGATATATGGAATCCGGCCCCGGTGATTTACGCATTTTCATTTTATCAATATAGCGCATTACCTCCCCTTCACTAACCACAATATTATCCAAAATATTACCATTATCAAAAGGTATTATGTCTATGACCGTAGGGATATTCGTTACATCTTCCATAGTAAAAACAAAAAATTCGTTTAACAAGGTAGCCATTTCCCTGTTTTCAGAAACTAGCTCTCCGTTAACATTTTTCAACGGCCCCAAGACACTTTTTACTGGAGTTCTATTGTTGACGTATTGAAAGAATCGCTTCGGGTTTTATTTACCGTCATGAGCTACGGAGATTTCAAATTCGCGCTTGGACTTCTTTATTACACTTTTCACTTCACGCCTTAGAGATATGTAGTTGTTTCGTAACCATAAATTGTCTTTATCGCACTTATGTAGCCTATAAGCCCTATCTCTACTCTTTATAATGTCTCCTACTCTAGAAGTAAACCACAAGGGCTTGTTGTTTACTTTCGCACGCTTAATTTTGTACGGTACACATTCCTCATTTATAGTCCTAAATACTGTTTCAAAAGATTCCCACATTAGTTTTGCGTTGGAGATCCCCATTACGTTTTCCCAATTGACGTGTGACATTTTATTTCAAAATTTACAAAAGTCTGCGTGCGTGTTGGAAGTTGGGAATTTTAGTCGAGTTAGCTGGTTTCGAGTGACTTAATGAGAGGACAAACTCTACCATATTGTGATCGGGTGTACCGAAAATTCCACCCACGAAAATTCCACCCAAGGAAAATTCCACCCACAGAAAATTCCACCCACGAAAATTGCACCCACCCAAAGAAAATTAGTTTAACCAATCGTCAATGCCGTACAGTATAAAGAATCCTCTTCTCTTAATATATAAAAATAAATAAATAAAAAAAAATTTTTTTTTTTTTTTTTTTTTATTAGGTTAATTGTACGCCCTTGACGATTGGTTAGGTTAAGTCGTGATAGTTTGGTCAATTTTTGCTACCCGCGAGCCGCGACCCGCACGAAAAACCTATCAGATCATAAATGAAAGACTGAAGAGACTAGTGGAGCGCTATAATAATACAGATAGTTTAGAGTTCCTCAAGAGCATTGCATACAATCTTCATTAAACGTCGAATAATTGTTTTTAATATATTTTACTTGTAAATCTTTTACTTTTTACTGTAATAAATTTGAAATAAATCTCTTACTTTTTACTGTAATAAATTTTTAATAAATTTATAAATAATAATACACATTTTAAACTTAAACTAATTTTCTTTGGGTGGGTGGATTTTCTGTGGGTGGAATTTTCCTTGGGTGGAATTTACTGGGGGGAATTTTCGTGGGTGGAATTTTCATGGAACCTGTGATCGCTATTGCTTAACGGTTCTATTACTTGAAGATCAGTGATTAGCCTATCATCCGTAGTTATTACTAAATCTAAAATACTGTCCAACCTCGTAGGTTCCCCAACCTTTTGAATAAGAGAGCTATCCTCGAGAAAATTAACTAAACGATTACCTTCCGCATCTCCCTGCATTGTATCGTAATTCACGTTGGCGCAATTAAAGTCACCCATAACTAAAGCCTGCTCACTACCTATTCTTTTAGTTCACGATATAACGCTTCGTCCGTATCAGCTGTTTGATTAGGGGGCCTATATATAACCGCAACAAGAAGTTTGAAATCGTTCAATTTAAGTTCTGCTATAGTCGAATCTATTGGTTCTGGAATTGTGTGCTTTACTTCTATAACGTTCGCAATATTATCTTTGATATACAACATAACACCGCCTCCTCGCCTACCTATTCTGTTTTTAACAAAAAGTCTATAACCTCTAATTTGATACTCCCCTACAAAGTCACGTGTTTCAGTGCTAAGCCACGATTCATTTATCGCAATTAAATCATAGTCTTTACAAGCAATTAAAGAAAAAAATTCGTTTATTTTATTTCGTAGGCTACGAGCATTTAAATTTTAAGGATAGAACCTTCAAATTTTGTAATTGCGAGACCTTCGCGATCGCAGGGGAAATTTGTGGAAATTACGCTGGGACCGTTCGAGTTAGGGCAGCCTGAAAAGAAGACAGTATTATGAAATAGTCTTCCAAAACGCGCAGCTCCAACGTCATTAAGATGAAGTCCATCTCCGAGGAACAAGTCCCTCCTGTCGTAGAAACTGTTCCAAAAATTCGCAAAATGCACCCTTCCTGTTGGCAAAGAGACTTTAGGTTATTGTTGATATAGGTCACCTTGCTGTAGAAATTGCTATGTTGGATAATTCGAGGAAGTATACCTGTTAAAACAGTCTTATTAGTTTTTTCGTTTAGTCGCTCTAGTAAGTCCCTGTACCTAGCCAGCAGTTCTTCCGATCTAGAATTTAAAACGTTATTAGTACCGACATGAATAACATACGTTGTGTCCTCAGAGGTACCGTCTATAAAATGATCAACACTATTAGTTATATCCTCCACCCTTGCACCAGGGTAGCAGTAACGGCACCTACGACGAGACATTATAACCAAATACTCCATTCCATACCACGCCCCACAGACATCACACAGTACAGAAAACACATACACACACACCTAACCCACAAAGCACTGACACGACTCGGTCCGAATGCGGTCCTAGGTGCGAAGCCGCCACCCATTAACAGGTCAGAGATCAGCCTGAGCAGATCGGATCGAGTTAACTTAGCACGATTCCGATGTGACATCACCCCAACTTACTAACATATAAACACAGACTAGACGACACCTGCCACCTGTGCCAGGACACACCACAAACAATTGAAACATTATGACAGACTGTACCGCCCTAGCAACAACAACGAACACAACACAACACAACACAACACAACATCACTAGTGCGCTGAACCTCTGGTCCACTCCGAAGAGGGCGATCGGTTACCTGCGTGCCACCGGCTTGCTCGATCAGGGTGGGCTGATCGGCTAAACAACAACAACGACGAGGGTTTCTCCCACAGAATTACTCGAGCTGCCTTCGAACAATGGAATCGCCAACAAGTCGTATTTCCGGTTCATCAGCATCTTCGAAACCTAAAACAGAAAACTTATTGTTTGTTATTACTGGTAGACAAGTCTTAGGTTTCCTCAATGGGGACTCCATTACGCACTCGAACGAAGGGTTTGGAACTAAGGGAAGAGAGAGGGTTATTGGTACTATTTATATTATTAGTAGAAGCTGAGGCAGGAGGGGTCGTAACTTGAGTCTCAAGGGATTCTAATTTTGTCAGGAGCATCACGCTTTCTTCAAGCCTCACTCTGGCCTCCCTCTCACGTTCTAACTCGTTCCTCAGGACTTCCATGCTTGAGCACCACCTGCAAACTAACTGTTCATTATTATTAGCCATTGTAAACGCGTAAGCGGCAAATTTCCCTTCACAGCGACTGCAAGTACTTGACGGGGGTGCCATGCTCTTAATTAGTTAAAAAACAAAAAACGAGCGTTTGGAAATTAATAAATTACAACGTAGGTCTACCGCGTGCTTATTGTGCCGTCACCTGCGCAAACCCGCAAAAATGTTACAACGATGGTATAATTAACAAACATCGCATATATATATATATATATATATATGCAATGTTTGTTAATTACACCAACGATGTAATATCGGTTCTGGGTGAGCTAGGATCATATTCAATTTTCTACTCTTTTCGTTTAGGTTAGGTTCTTTGGCCCGCACCCTCCTACCCCCGTTCCCCCTACTCAGCATTTTTGTAATCATGCTACTATTTCCACGACAACCTCTACCCTACTAGTCTGGTTCCTAAATCCATTGGATGCCATCTAAATAATATCTATAGCTTAAACACCCGACTCCTACAGTTCCCAAAGATATTAGATAATATCAGCCCCATTTTATGGATACATTGGCAGAAAGATTGAAACCGACTTAAAGTCCTTACTAAAGGCCGCCGCACAGCGAAAGCCACATTAGCCACACCACGCACGACAGCCACTCTACGCGGTCCTCACACCAAAAGTCACGTAGCCGGGCAACGCCGCCAATATCCATCCGACCTAATCTAGTAGCAATTTCCTTCCAACAATTATCTTTTCTGTATATGGCGGCCCTGTACTCTTCTTTCCTCATCATAAAGGCATGGGTACTGTCTGACTTCGTCAATCAACTCTTCCATTGCAAAATTGGTGCGAAACGGGGCGGATGGGGAATGAATGAATGAATGAGTGCAACCGATTGAACCACTTCCGCCAGTTAGAAACGAGGGTAGCTGAGCATTTGCGAGTTAGTAGCAGAACCACCTTGCTGCTGAATATACCAACTAAATCATTTATCCGAGAACAGTGTAAATTGCAGCTACCGTGTCACTCTTAATAGTTTTTCAATCCTTTGTAAGCTAACTTGTAAAACTGAACTAAGACTTGTGGAATCACTTTATATTTTTAGTAATAAATCTACTCTGAATGATTACACTAGGCAACAAATTTCAACTTTTTTTTTGTTACAGACACGTGAACTACTGATTCCTGCTAAAGCGGTGATGCTGATTTCAGATCTGATATCAAAATTTCTCTATCACGTCCAGATTTTGTGTAACCGAAAACCCCTATTTTTCATTTTTTTTCTCACCCGCTTCTATTACGAAAGCCGTCTAAGCTACTTTTCCGTGCCACGTTTTATGTTAAGCATACTTAAATAATTAGTGAACAGGGATGTCTTTCCTCCTTTATTCTGGCTTAAGACAGACAGCGGAATTCCGCTGGCGGAGTTACCACCCCTGCGCCCAACCATCCACCCAAAGCGCGTTAGTATTTTGTTGTTACTACTGAAAGGCAAATTCCTGTTCTTAAGTGAAACTTTGGTGTGTCCTCTTCCTTTGTCGCTTGTAGGATGACGAGCTCTCCTTCTGCAGGAACCAACAATAATCTCCCATCATATTTGGGTTGAAATTACCTTGGTATCTGTTTTCCATAACTGAGATCTGTTGGTGGAAGCGCTCACCATGCTCGTCACTTACAGCCCCAAGGTTGGCCGGGAAGAAGTCAAGATGAGAATGTAAAAAATGAATTTTCAAAGACATTCTGCATCCCATTATTTCATAAGATTTAAGCACGTTTTCTACGAGTTTACGGTGGTTTTCAGCTTTGTGGTTTCCAAGAAAATTTTTGACAACTTCAACGAAAGATGTCCATGCTCCTAGTTCATTCTCATTTAGGTTAGATGGAAACGATGAGTCGTGGATGACACTGCGGATCTGTGGTCCAGTGAAAACTCCAGCTTCTAGCTTAGCATCTGTCAATATTCCTTTGAATTTATCCTTTAAATATTGGAAACCACTACCTTGATGATCCATACCCTTCACGAAATTTTTCATAAGGCCAAGTTTAATGTGAAGTGGTGGAAGATGTACTTTCTGAGGGTCAATAAGTGCTGGGTGTTTCACATTGTATTTACCAACAACATGTTCAGTTCTAGATGGCCAATCATGTTTTTTGTAGTGGTTCTTGTCATCTCTGCTGTTCCATAGACACAAAAAGCACATATGCTTTGTGTAGCCCAACTGTAACCCAAGAAGTAATGATACAACTTTAAGGTCGCCACAAATATTCCATGTGTGGTCCTTATATTTGATGAGTCTTAGCAGCAGTTTCATCGATTCATAAGTCTCATTAAGGCCAGTGGCATGTGCTACAGGTATTGAAGGTTTTTCATTGCCGTTGTGCAGTAATACAGCTTTAAGGCTAGCTTTACTAGAGTCAATGAACAGTCTCCATTCTTTTGGATCATAGCGACAGCCAATCCCTTGCATCAGACCACTGATATCGTGGCAGAAACAAACGTTTTCTTCCTGTAAGTAAAATGATGAAAACTGCAAATGGCGATGGCGGAAATGGGAAACTTTGGTGTTTGGTTGGAGAAGATTAAATTCTTGAAGTCTTGAACCAAGCAACTCTGCCTTTTCTTTTGGTAATTCCAAATCGCGCACTAAGTCATTTAACTCCGCTTGACTTAACAAATGTGGGGAAATATTTGCATCTGGAACATATATGCCATCTTTCCCTGTTTCTATATCACTAGCAGAATCTTCAGATGAACTGCTGGTGGAACTGGTGGTGGATTTGTTTCATCATGTGGTACTGGTTTCATTGCTGATTCGCAGTTTGGGTACGTGATCTTTGATTTGTTTTTCTTTGTGAAACCAGCAATCTTTGTCAAACAAAAATAACAATCATTGAAGTGATTTTTCGGCTCACGCCAAACCATGGGGACTGAGAACGGCATAGCTTTTCTTTTACCATTCATCCAAGCTATTAACATTGCATTGCACTGTGCACAGCAAATATGTGGTGCCCAGTCCCTCTGTTGGTCTCCTAACTTAGTCAAAATAACACTTGTAGGCAAGTTTAATCTTTGTGTTATGTTTCTACGTTGTGGCTTAGGTGTATATTGTCCACAGACAAAGCAGAAGTTGTCTGGGTGATTTACACAAGCACGTCTATTTGATGCCATTTTGAATTACCATACAATATCTGAAAAAACGTAGAAAGTAATTATTACGATGTGCAAAATAAAAAGAAATACACACCGTAGTACAAAACAAATGCTATAAAAACACACAAGTCACCACAACCTGTCACTTGCTCATCAGCAGAGAGCTTCAACAACCGTTCTGCTTGACTGTCACGTAGCGACTGACCGTTGGGCCGTTGCCCGTTACTATGCTCTTGACTCAGTGTTGCCAACTCGGGATAAATTTTATTTATCAAAATTGTTCGAATTTGTATATAGTTGGCAAAAAAAATTGCTTTAACCTTGAAAAGCAAGTTTCATATTACTGGCATTAAGCCGATTAAAACCAAAATCTGGACGTGGTAGAAAATTTTACTAAAAGTGATTTGCATTTTACACAAAATCTAGACGTGATAGAAAAAATCTAATTATAGATTTGAAATCAGCATACCGAAATTAGCTAGGAGCACCTATTTGGTCTTCTGTAACAAAATCTTTGTTGCCTAGTGTTATAGTTCAGCTATTGAATTAAGCACTAGAAGGCAATGCACTTTATTTTAATTGTTTTAAATTATCTCTTAGCATTTTAAACCATGTACTACAATAATGTATAAGTAAATTATGTATACATCTTAGGTTCTTTTTTAACTTTTGAATGTGATGTAATTGCTTTACTTTTAGTTGTGACTACCACTGAAGAGAGGAATTGAGTGTCCCGAAACGTCTGGTAATTAAAGAATGTTAGTTCAAGCGTTTGTCATTTTATTCATCTTTCTTTCTCTTTCTTCCTCGCTTTCTCTCACAGACGTCGGGCTTCTAAGTACAATCTCCAAATTTTCAGACGATACGAAATTAGGAAGTAGTGTAGGTACTGAGGAGGGTGTAAGAACGCTTCAGAATGATCTTGACAGGCTGGGCGAATGGTCTGCTACTTGGCAGATGCCATTCAACTTGGACAAATGTAAGGTAATGATCATAGGTTATAAAAACCTGAAGACCGATTACTCTCTCTTGGGAAGGAACTTGACTGAGACCGATCTAGAGAAAGACTTAGGAGTCTATATCAGCAATGATCTGAAACCGTCGAAGCACTGTGCAGAAGTCGAAAAGAGGGCCTTAAAATATTAGGTTATATTGAAAAACAGTTCCAGTTTCGGAACAAGGAGACTGTAATGTCTCTTTATAATTCACTAGTCAAACCTCAACTGGAATACTGTGCACAGCTTTGGTCTCCATCCCTCAGGAAGGGCAGAAAGGTTAGAAAGAGTACAAGCAAGGGCGACAAAATTGATCCCTTCAATGAGAATGCAAAACTACCAACGGAGATTGGAGCGCCTAAATCTGTTTACCTTAGAGACAAGGAGGTTGCGCGGTCAGCTTATTCAAGTCTTCAAGATGCTCAATGGAATAGACAGGGTAGATTACAGAAACTTATTCTCACTTAATGCCAGTCCGACAAGAAATAATGTGTTTAAACTGGAACTAAAGACATTTAGGATGTCTGTCTGCAGGAATTTCTTTTCCTATAAGATAGTTAATATCTGGAATCAACTACCTTCAGAGGTTGTTTCCAGCCAAAGTGTAAATGTTTAAAAATAGGTTAGACAAAGTACTGAATACTCTCATGGTTTAAGACTAAAACATAACGTAACTCTGCAGGAGTTCGCTCGCACGGTGTCTCTGTGGGCATGCTAATTATTAGTGATGCACCGGAGGCAGATTGAGGCCGGAGGGCCGGAACCTCCGGCTTAGTGTCTTTCCTCCGGCCAATTGATTTATTTCAGTGTGTGTGTGTGTGGTCCATCGTCTCATCTATTTAGGGTTTATATATTATAGTCCTGCTATTTTAAATTATTAAGTCTTTAATAACTTAAACTTTAGAAAAGTCGACTTTCTATGCTTTGTGTGTGCTAATTTCTCTAAAAATTCCCATTGAACAGAATATCCTCAGGTTATGAAACTTATGATGTCTTGCTGAATGCTGAGTAAATTAGCCTATATCAAATCAATTAATTATTAATACAATCCCTGATCACTCATAAAATAAATAATATATTACAGTCACTGAGAACTGAAATATTAATACAATCACTGATCACTCTAAAATATATTATATCACTGAGAACTGAAATATTAATACAATCACTGATCACTCATAAAATATATTAGTCATCTGAGAACTGAAATATTCGGATAGGTGCAAAAAATTAGGTTTTATAGTTTTATAGAATTAAAACTAAGTTGTCAGAATTGAGTTTGGTGTACTTGGCACCTCCGGCCAGAGGCCGGAGTTTAGTGAGACTCCGGCCGGAGCAGGAGGTTTTCTAAAATGGCTGGAACTTCTGCTCGGCCGGAGCCAGAGCCGGAGCTCCGGTGCATCACTACTAATTATAGAGCTTTTTATATATTCTCCACTTTCCTGTAAAATTTCCTTGGCTACTTTTGCAGGTCAAGGTATTTTCTTCAACCTTTTCCGTACCTGCCTCTGGCAGGGAGGGAGCGGAGGGTGGGGGGAGAGTTTTACTTTTCTATCCAGTTTTCTACTACTGCTCGGATAGTTGAGAGAAAAATAAACTTGTTTAATAATAGGAACCTCCCAGAGTGGACCGGAAGGTCTTTGAGTCTCTCTCTCTCTCTCTCTCTCTCTCTCTCTCTCTCTCTCTCTCAGTTTCGGAACAAGGAGATTGTGCTCTCTCTGTACAATTCCTTGGTTCGGCCGCACCTGGAGTATGCAGTGCAGTTGTGGTCGCCCACCCTCAGGAAAGATATTGAGGCTGGAGCGAGTGCAGGCGAGGGCCACAAAGTTAATCCCTTCCGTTAGGCATATGGGCTACAAACGACGGTTACGCGCCCTGAACTTGTTTTCGCTGGAAACTCGGAGGCTGCGCGGTCAACTGATCGAAGTTTTCAAGCTCTTACGCGGGTTCAACGATGTCGATTTTAGAAGCATGTTTAGTTTAAATGATAACCCAACTCGCAACAATGGTCCTACGGTTTAGGACTAGTGTGTGTGGGAATTACTTTACGTATAAGATCTGTGACACGTGGAACAGGTTACCTTCAGAAGTTGTGAACAGTTCCTCTGTGGATCAGTTCAAGAAAAGGTTAGACCAAATCTTGCACACTATTTGAGTGTATAGAAAATTTTCCCTGGCACCCGTTGCCATTGGTACCTCCTCGGTATGGGCCGCAAGGCCTTTTGAGGTACTTCTTTTCCTTGTAACTCCTTGTAACTCTCTCTCTCTCTCTCTCTCTCTCTCTCTCTCTCTCTCTCTCTCTCTCTCTCTCTCTCTCTCTCTCTCTGTATATATAAATAAATATATATTCGTTCGCTCCCATTTTCGCAAGAATTCCTTATTTTCCCCTCGATTGCCTCTCTGCCTCAAATAAGGCCTTCATTGTTCTCAACCAGAGACAGCACATTGGAGCAAAACATGGCATCTCGACTCGAGAACACCAAGTCAGGGTTCTTTCCAATCCTCCTGAGTCACACGCGCGCTGGCTGTCGGCCTTGTCACTCCTTCGCATGGGAAAATTTTGTCATTCTCCTTTTCAACTGTGAACACTCAAAAATCATTTTGTTTTGTTAATATGAGTTAACGAAAGTGCATCTGTCCTTTTGTCATCAACGTTAATCAACAATTCATGCACCATGCACTTTTCATACTACACAATTAATCAAGTTATTACATTTATTAATTTGTTTTGTTAAACTAAAATCACGAAGTTTATTAATCTTCAATGACATTTTGTTTTAATCGAAAGACCAAATGGTGACCCCTCAAACAAACAAATAATCTTTAATTATGTAATTACATTAATTATAGGGCCTACAATTAAAAGGTGTATTATATAGTCTTGGTAACCTTGGTTTTGCTTCCGCCTGAATTGGTTATCCGACATTAGACCTACAGCTTAACGTGGAATCCGAACCACGGCCCGCTACGGGTGGTTAGAAATTACAAGGTCCTCCCTTAGATTCAATCTCAGTACTTCCCGATCTGCAGTCCAGCATCTTAACGACTAGGTTACCAGGGTACATTTTTTTTTGTGTGTGTGTGTGTGTGTGTAAGAATGACCAGCTGGGTGAGCTGCACGCCACCTGCCATTGTCGGAAACCGAACCCGGGCTGGTGGATTCGTATTCGGTGATGCTGACCACTACACCATCTGTCTAATATATATATATATAATATATATCTATATCATATTATATTAGGGGGTTAAAAGGGACTTCTACACAAAGTTGTTGTACTAGTTTTCTTACAAATGACAAGTTCAACTCATTTCTGCCACTGTAGCAAATTGAAGTCGGTCCAAGATTCATTTGAATATTCATTGTAGTGGTATATATGCGGTTAAAATTGGAATGCTACTTCATATGCCATGATACAGACCTATTTTATTCTCAAGATTCCGTATACGATCGTTTGAGTAGTGTACATTCTAAAAAAATTTAGATTTGTATCGTTTGAAGTTGGCGGTAATAGTGTTGTATTTGTTCAGGAGGAGTAATTTTTTTTCTTTTCTTACCGTATACAAGTTCTATGGACGTACCTTGAAAAACTTTTGAAGTTTTTTAACATATTGTTCTCTCTTTGATGCTGTTTTGCAGTGCGAGACGAACCATGCTGCTAGTTTGTTTTTAGTTTTAAAGTCAAAGACTTCTAGCGAGTCGTTTCTTCTCTTCAGTGTTCTGTTGCTGGGAAAAATCATCTCTTCAGGGTACACAAAACCATATCTTTTTTGAAAAATATTTCATTGTTAAAATCTTAAGATTATTCTAATTAGATGTAAGGATATTTATCATATTTTATCATTTTGGGCAAGAAACTCATACTCATGACAAGATGCTCATAACCCAATTCTTCACCAAGTTTTCAGGTCAGGTAAATATTTAGGTATAAATGACAGCACCTAAGTTTTCGCAGATATAATTCTTCACGACATAAGGATCTACAGATCTACAGAAGCTAAGGTTAACAAAGACCCTAAGCTCCGCTCTAAGGTTAGCCCGAGAGAAAGAAGAAAGTAAGGGGGTTAAAAGAAGAGAATATGGGGTTAAGTAAGTAGCAAAACCTATCACTCGTGGGTTAAAATTAATTCAGAAAAAGAGAAAGAAAGACACCATCATCCGCCGGCCACTGGAGACAAGTCGGAAAAATAGTCGAAGAGAATACAGTACTTCCAGCTGTTGCAGACCAGTCCTCCACTCCATAGGGAGGTAGAGGATGCAGCCCACTCTGCCGGAAAGGGGTGAAAGATGAAAAGAAGTAAAATAAGAACGCATTACAAACCATGCAACACATTCTTAACTCATACACCATGATACCATACAGACTACAGACGTGCAATGAAGAGAATTACAGACAGAGATGGGCAGTATCGCGATACACGTATCGGCGTTACGTATTGAGCGATACTTTTGTATCGGTAACGGTACCGCCTTAGCTACTTGATCGATGTATCGGTATCGCCAAGGTAATTTTTCTTAAATATATCGAAAAAGATCGATTCATCGAAACACCGATACATTCGGCGCCTGACAGGTTGCAATCAGACAAAGACTGCTTTTATGGTTGTATACTCCCGACACTCTTAACCATAGAGAAACAGATAGAGCGTCTCAATTCAGCACAATTACGCCATTGCCGACCACTTCTTAATGCAGTTGCATCAGGCTTCGCTAAGCGCTTCGAGAAGTTCCTTAGCCTTGATAGTTTTTATGATTGCACTTGCGAAGCAGCCATTTTAGCATCACCATCCAATCCTCAATAAATTAAAATGGTTGACGATAAATAGCAAATTCAACACAAACATCATTAAGAAAAGAGTTCAAGAAATGTTGGTGAATGCTGTCAAGAATCTGGATGAGCATTCCACAGGCACAGCTCCACAGGAGCCGAGTGACGTTGCATCTGATGGAAGTTCAGATGCTTTCTTTGATTACGAGTGTGTTTCATCTACCATCACTCCAGATCAGGACTCGTCTGAAATAGAGGTGTTGAAGTACCTGGGTGACAGCAGTAATTCCCTCGCATCACTACGCCAATACCCTGGAATTATGAGAGTTTCCACTAAGTACAATACTCCACTTCCATCCTCTGCTCCCGTGGAACGGATTTTCAGTTTGGCGGGCCACATTAACTCTCCAAAGAGGAATAGACTCCGATAAGATGTTTTGCCAACTGGTATTTCTTAAGGGTAATACTCGTTATTATCGATATCACAATTCACAACCATCTTAAAGGGGCAGATCACCTACAATTTCTTATGTTTCTCGTTAAAAGTTTATAACATTTAAGTTTTTCTCTGAGCTAACTTGGTAAAAAATACATTTTTTCTTAACTGAATTGATCGTTTTTTACACCCAGGGCCAATATACAAAGTAAAAATTTATTTACATATTAGTAAGATTTGTTCATTCTTATAGTAATGTATCGCGATACATGTATCGGTATCGATATCGCTTTAGCCATCTATAAAGTATCGATATATCGGTATCGCTTTAGACGATTTACGAGTATCGACGTATCGGTATCGCCTTAGGGATTTTCGTGTATCGATGCCCATCACTGATTACAGACATGCAAATAAGGAGAGAGAGAGAAAAAAAAATAACAAAGTGGGTTAGTTTACACTACGAGCTACATCTAAGTTCGTGTTAGTTTAATTTTTTTTTTTGCTGGATATCACACGCTGGCATGTCAGGCTGGCAACAGTCGTCAAGGGTTATAAGTTTCATCAACTCCTAGAGTTCTTTTATCAACAGATTTGCCCCAAGTCTGCAAAACAAACAGATACGAGACCTCAAACCATTTCTGGTAGCCCGATTTTCCTAGCGGTGGGGTCTGGGTAGTAGTTGGATGGGAAACAGTTCTCTGCGTTCAGATTATGTAGCAACCCGTGGTTCAGATCCCAGCCTCCACTCTCTAGTGCCTATTTCCTTATCCTACGTACCATGGCAAGAATAGCCACTGAATAAAAGTGGAATGATGTAGTACAACACAAACAAACAAGGCACAGGGGATTTACATCATGACAAAGCCAAGCCGATTAGGGACAAATCTCACTGGCTATAGTGAAAATGGTCAACAGTATTTCAGGTCAGAATTGCCAAGTCAAATTACCAAGCGTCACTAAATCCGTCCTGAAATAGCTGAAAATCGCTAGATTCACAAGAAATGTAAAATATTGGGACATAAAGACATCCACGCAAACACAAATGAGTAACCAATGTACAGATTTCAGGTAAATACAAAAAGCAGGTAGATACTGTACATAGAGCACTTTTGTAGGTAACATGAAGGGAAAGGGTAGGAAAAGTATCTTGCATGGCCTTGGGGGCCATGACCCCTTCAACCCCCCGCCTGGATCCGCTAATGACTATGGCTATTGTCGTGCACAACTGCATGCACACGATCGCTCTCTATTTACCATTTTTGCAATATAGAAGTCAACATAGTTGCAATGTCTTCATTAGTATGGTAACCCGGTACATTTTTGGTGATTAAAACATACTGCTATTAATTCTATTTGCTGTTAAACTGATAAAAGCTTCAGTGTTAGCATCAGATATTCAGATCTGTCGTAAAACTCGTAAAAGCAAGCTCATTCAATGAACCTAAAATACTTGACGCATACAATCATAGAGTTGTGGTATAACATTTTGCCTTAAATATTTACGGGAGAAATAAGTGTTAAAAAATCTAGAAGAGGAAGAGGCCCATTGTTGTCCCAAGGCGATATGATGACTAAGCTGATTGATGCAGCATTGCTTGTATATATTAAGGTGTATATATATTCATCTCATAATTGTAAGGTTAGTGAAAAATTCACTTAATTTAGAGCTAGCATTTTTGGGCTCTTATGGCATCATTTTTTTCGGGGCGCTGCGCGTCCTTCCTACTCGTTTGTTGAATGCGGCACATACAGGGCGTGGTCTTATAGAGAGCTCTCTTGCAATTCAGTTTGGTTGTTTAGATACAAGATTGTTGCATCGTGCAATAGTGCAGGTTGTGGTGGTGTTGCAAGGTTTAGAACGAAAACCATAAATAGTGCCCCTTTTGTTTTTTATCTTAATTTTATGCAACTGAGGCCTAAGGTAGGCCCACATCGAGTCAGCAACCCTGAGGTTGGACCTAATAGGACCTCCAAGTCCGTAAGTTTTTAGTCTAGCTTAACTTGGGCTGTAGGTTAAACTGGCCCTTCAGAGCTTGGCCGTTTAGGGCTCAGCTGGGATTCTGAACCCAATAAAAAAAAAATAGCATACCGAGGCTCCAACCCATAAATCAGTCTCTGAAAACCAGGATCATCATCAATCAAAAATGGTTGATTGTCTGTGGCGGTCATTTCACCTAGTAATTTATATACAGGGTGTTTCATAACATGTGGGACGCACTTTTAGGATAGATTCAGGACCTGAAATTAATGAGAAAAGTTTATATAAACATATTCCCAAAATCGCTTTGTTTCCAAGTTACAGCCCGTTGTTTGTTCCAACAAATATCCGCCTTACCTTTAAAGGAAGTGCTCAAAATGACCGCCTTCCGCTTGAATACACGCCTGAACACCTCACGTCATAGACTGCCTGACGCGTTCAAACATTCCAGGTATTGCTCGGATTTTCTGGCATCTTTGTTCTACACGTTGGCGAAGCATTTCAACGTTGTCAATGGATGTCACGTAAATGATGGATTTCAGATGACCCCACATGTAAAAATCGAATGGATTTGGGTCTGGGGAGCGAGCAGGCCACGCAATGGGTTCTCCACAACCTATCCATTTATCAGGGAAATGGTCATCCAAATAGTATCTGGCTACTCAACTAAAATGAGGCGGAGCGCCGTCATGCATAAACCACATACGACGTCGGACACCATGAGGAACTTCATCGCTTAAATCATTCCTTAAAAAATTGGAATAGGATTCTCCTGTTAATCTTCCAGGCAAAACAAAAGGACCGATTAAGTTGTCGGCAATAAGTCCTGTCCATACATTGATACTAAATTGTTGTTGGTGCCTTGACTGGATGATGGCATGCGGATTCTTTTCGGCCCAGTGATGAGTGTTGTGAAAATTGATCATCCCATTTCTTGTGAAGGCAGCCTCATCAGAAAACAACACGGAGGATAGAAAAAGAGGATCGCGAGCACTGTTAAAGGAACCAAGTACAAAAAGCCTCTCGTGGTGGGAAATCGGCTTCAGTAAGGCCTTGTACTCTTTGAATGTGATATGGGTAAAGCTGTTGTTCCCATAAAATTCTGCACACAGTTGTGTATCTGCTGCTGCTATCTTTTCGGTGCTAACCCCAGGATGTTTCTTTCTCCCCGCGATTCAGGACCCGCTCCTCTAACTCAACAGTTCTGGTACTAATTGGTCTACCACCATCTGAAACTCACTTGTTTGATCTTGTATCACCAAGACGCTTGTCTATTCTCTGAAAGGTCTTCTTATCTGGCAGACAGCGATTCGGAAACCTTTCCGCATACAGACGCCTTGCTGCGGCTGCATTACACTCGGCAAGTCCATACACGAGATGCATGTCTGCCATTTCTCTGTTTAAATAAGCCTCAATTTTCACTTCAAATGCACACAGTTACTAAATAGCACAAAAACTTTTAAGGTTTTTTTCACAAGACTGCACTTATTCACGGTAAGTTATGAATACAAACAGTGAAACACCGCGATGCACCTCTGACTGATGGCTCTACACTCGACGATATTGAAACATGTCATAGAGTGTACAAAACATTACAATCGGCAATGCCATACATGAAATAAGTCTCGTACACACTCTCAAACATTGTCGGCAAGCAGTGTTTGTAAACAGTTTGCGGAAAGAATTGCTGGAACACAAAACAGGCTGTAACTCGGAAACAAAGCGATTTCAGCATATGTTTATATAACTTTTTTCATTGTTTTCAGGTCCTGAATCCATACCGAAAGTGCGTCCTACATGTTATGAAACACCCTGTATATCTTTTGATTTATTTGAATTAACATCACCCACCTTTTTGCTTTCGAGACCCTGACTTATAATGTTTGTTGTCCTGGTTCAACTTTCTTGCTAATTCCTGGAATTGGTGGTGGAGGGTGAGACGCATCAGTAGTAGTAGTAGTTTCTTTCTCTGTCAAAGCCGCGTTATAAGCGGCAGAATATTTATTACGAAGATGATTGCCAAGTCCAGTTGTAGTAAAATTTGTTGGATTCTTTCCACCTCGAGAAATAAGCATTCCGCATTATTTTTGCATTTAGCTTCAGGATCCTTTTGGTTGGCATAAAAAAAATTGCCACATACGGGAGAAATACCGAGCATCCTGAAGAGTGACCATAGTTCCAATATATAAAGGAGATCGATCCGAGGCCAAAGACTATAGGATGTAAGCGACACTGGCCTATCTTACCAAAATATTTAAACGAATAATTAGAGAAAAAATCTGGCTTTTGGAAACTGGGAAAAAGTTAAATGACGATCATCATGGATTCCGGTCAGGAAGATTATGCCTACCACAACTAATGCAACACTGTAACTACATTATTGATGCACTTGAAAGTAATGAAAATTATGATGTAATATACACAGACTTTGCCAAGGCGTTCGACAAGTGTGACCATGGAATCATAGCACATAGACTGAAATATATGGGAATAACAGAAGTAGGAAAAGGGGTATATAATTTCCTTAGTGAGCAGCAGCAAGTCGTTACAGTTCAAAGAATATGTTCATCAGAGTCAGAGGTCCTTACCTCAGTACCACAAGGAACAGTATCAGCTCCATTACTCTTCATAATCATGATAACTGATATACGAGATATATAAGAAATACTTCGTAGATGAAGTTACCAGTGGCAGCACAGTAACGTCCTTTGCCGATGACAAAAATTAGTAGAAAAATGAGAAACCCAGAGGATATAGGATCTCTACAAACCGATTTGGATGGAATCTACAATTGGTTTGAAGGCAATAATATGAAGTTTAACAAAGAAAATTTTCAACTATTAAAGTACGAAAGAAGGGAGGATCTAAAATCCATGGAATACTATACTCCAAATGGAGAGAAAATTCTAAAGCAAACGATTTAGGTGTTGCAATGACTGATGACGCGAAATGAAACGCAAAATGAGAGAGCAGTAAACAGAGCAAAAAAAAACTGGGAAGATACTGAGAACCTTTAAACGAAGGGATAGGAATCTAATGGTTCCTCTATTGAAAACACTGATCATACCCAAGTTGGAATACTGCTCGGTCTTAACATCCCCATATAAAAAGGATGACATCAGTCAACTTAGTAGAAGGGATTCAGAGAAGCTTCACAGCCAAGATCAATGGATGCAAAGAACTAAATTACTGGAAAAAGGTTACGTGAATTAAATTGTATTCACTGGAAAGAAGAGAAGAGAGGTACACCATTGTTTACACTTGGAAAATAATGGAGTAACTAGCCCCTAATCTTACTCTGAACCCTATAACTCGCCAAACAACAGTGGAAAGTAGAAAAGGAAGAGTATGTCGTGTTCCCAAATGAAAGTCTAAACAGGGAACATCCTCGACCCTGAAGGAAAATAGTTTTTTCGTGAGAGGACGAAGACTGTTCAGCCAGCTGCTCAAGGAACTGAGGAACACGAGTGGTGTAGCGGTGGATATCTTCAAAAGAAGACTAGATACCTGGCTCAGAACAATTCAAGATCAGCCGGTGTAGCAAGCCATATTACACCCCCGCCAGTTTATACCCGGGTATATTCTGGTCTAGGCCATTTTAAACCCGGGTATATTCTGGTCTAGGCCATTTTAAACCCCGGGTATATTCTGGTCTAGGCCATTTTAAACCCCGGGTGTATTCTGGTCTAGGCCATTTTAAACCCCGGGTATATTCTGGTCTAGGCCATTTTAAACCCGGGTATATTCTGGTCTAGGCCATTTTAACCCGGGTATATTCTGGTCTATGCCATTTTAAACCCCGGGTATATTCTGGTCTAGGCCATTTTAAACCCCGGGTATATTCTGGTCTAGGCCATTTTAAACCCCGGGTATATTCTGGTCTAGGCCATTTTAAACCCCGGGTATAAACTGGTCTAGGCCATTTTAAACCCCGGGTATAAACTGGCCTAGGCCATTTTAAACCCCGGGTATAAACTGGCCTAGGCCATTTTAAACCCCGGGTATAAACTGGCCTAGGCCATTTTAAACCCCGGGTATAAACTGGCCTAGGCTGTTCTACACCCCCAGGCCAGAATACATCCCTTACAGGTTTAACAAAAAGAGTCACAAAATGTGAAGAAAAACTTAATTATTTTATTAACATTATTTTATTGACTTACTACAGGTATTAGTATATACATAAACTGAAAACATCTGCCACGGAGAAAGGCCTGCATGTTATTCTGGAGCACTAGCATGTTCTCAAATAAGTTCATGAAATATATCTTAGTCACGACTATTCTTAGTCATAAGTTATCAACATGCTGTAAACATTTAATCCAGGTTGGGTTAATTGAATGCTCAATTAGGTTAAATGAATGTCCAGTTAGGTCAACTGTACACCCTTGACACTTGATTAGATTAAGGCGTGATATTTTCCTTAGTCAAAGTGGCTTCAGGACCAAGGAAACTATTACAACTTAACCTAACCAATCGTCAAAGGTATACAGTTGACCTAACCAGACATTCAATTAACCTAACTAGGCATTCAGTTAACTTAACCAGGATTAATTGTTTACAGCCTGTTGATGATAACCTATGACTAAGAATAGTGGTGACAATAATATATAAAATACTCGTACATAAAATAATTTGAAACTTTTTAAACTGTTGACACTAACTGTTATTTGAAAGTTTGTTCCACTCCTCCACCACTCTGTTCCCAAACCAATCAGCAGTGTATTTCCTAGGCCATTTCAGCCTGGCGTGGCGCCTTGCCCTCTTTCAGATTTGTAAATGACGCCTTATCCTTTTTTTCGCCCTTTTTAAAAATTGTGCCCTGAAATTTGGCGTTTTCACGCATAGTTACCCTTTTTCGGCATAGTTGCCCGTTTTTTGTCTTGTGCACCTTGCCCTTATCAAATCCTGGGCAAAATAATACCAATGCCTCCCTATCTTCTTATTAAACCAAAATTTGTGTAATATTAGTAAGTATCTTTGAAATAAACTTTCAGTAGTTGACACTAAAGAGGGTGTATTCTGGCCTGGGGGAGTGTAAAACAACCTAGGCCAGATTAACCCCCGGGGTGGTATCTGGCCTAGCCAGTTTATACCCGGGGTATAAAGTGGCCAGGGGGGTATAATTTGGCCTGTTACACCGGGCGTACCTGGCTATGTGAGGTGGAGAGTACAAGAAACAAACTCTCTACAGGGTGTTCGAAAAGTCCCGTCACCCCCCACAAAATGTACATATTGTAATACCAATTTTATTTTTGTGATTAATTGTATTTATACTGTGTGTGATAGGTGTAATTCAAGAAACAAGTCACTAGTAACAATTACTTTAATTACAGTTACTAATCAAGAATATCTGTGTGTGCACCATCATTTTCGTAACAAAGAATTATGCGCCTCTAAGTGCGGTGTAAGAATCGACGCAGCATTGCTGAAGTGATTGCACCAAATGCATCTCGAACAGCGTAACAAAACTAGATGTGGAATAAAAATTTAATATTATTACTGGTGATGTACCGATTCCAAAATTTTGTCGATGCCGATGCCGATTCTTTGCGTAGATTTTTAAAAATCAATTCCCTTCATACATTTTACTACTCGTAATGTAATGTGAAACTTTCAATTTTCATATTTTTAAATTTCAAATTTGTTTAAATTCTTTTCCTTAGCCCACTTTACAATATATGGTACCAAAATTTGTTACTCATATACTGTAACTAAAATTATGCTAAATAGTTTTATTACTCAGTAAAATGATAAAATAATTTTAGTTTAGTTCCATAAATTGAATACAAATATTTAAAGTAATTGGTTTTCCTTAGTTGAAGGTTTTCCTTCCTTCAACAATATAAGCAACAACAAAAATTTTCATTAGAATTTCAAGGCTCTTGCGGCCTATTTGAATAAAAGAATGGATATACAATTTGGGTTTATAAAATTATTAAAATACTTAAAATAAGTCAACGTAAGATGGTTTAATATATAAATTGTAAAATACAACTTAATATAGAATTATTATTAATTAATAAAGAGTAGGAGATTACAATAGTTTATAATATTTACAGATTAGCTTCTTAGAGAAAATGTAAATTTATGGGTCATTTAACTTATTAGCTTTTCCTTTTGTGTGAATAGAAAATGTATTTTATACAATTGGACTTTGAAATAATATATATATTATCATAAGTAGTTTTTTGTATGCTGAATTTTCTATAAAAGTGAATTGTTTTGTAACGACAATTATAAAATTTTAGAGAATCGACTAAATTTGACCGACGCCCAAAAAATGGCCGATTCTGTCACTGCCGATTAATTTGTACACCACTAGTTATTACTGAGAGTATTCTATAAATTTATGTAAAGTATATGGAAAATCTTTGAATAAAGTGCGGTGGAGCCAACCGTATTTTATTGGTATATGTAGTTTAACATCGTACAGAAATAACCAAATAGGCCCCCCTTACGTATTCAACACAGTATTATAAAGACTTCTTTAGGGTTTTTAGACTAAGGTCTTATTATATAATATACAATATATCATTCTAAGTCCATTAAACGTTTGATTTATTAAGCACTAAACCAATAAAAAAAGCACTCAATTACAGTAAGTTACTGCAACAAATAATGAACTGAAGCGAGATGAATGACTGTTCACATAGTTGTTGAGGTCCGATGATTCATCATTATACCACAAATGGCCCGAACGAACACATGGTAATCACTCAGCTGAGTCACTAGGTGGAGCTTTTAAAAAGTTTAATGTCATGACAACCACGCGTTCTCCTACTTCTTACTTAATCAGTATTGCTGATTATTGTGTTGCGATGGAAAGCGAAGCTTGAATGTGGTCTATAATTTTCTTTGTTTTAGACAAATATCTAGTCATTTTTTCATGAAAATCGACAGTTAACTCTCCCATCCCACCCGTGCGGGAGATGGAATTATAAAATTTCAACTCTTTGTATTTGTATTATTATAGGGTTTAGACAATAATTCTATTAAATTTTTTACATTGACGTCTGATAACACTGGTCGACAAAATCGAACTTTTTTCTCTCATCAAAGATGTATAAAGACATTTCTAGACCAGTTTTGTACGCTGATTCCACATCTGTTTTTGGTTTTCCTCTAGCACATCTGGTTATCGAAATATGACTGGTCTTACTTTCAACACAATTTATCGTAAAAGTACAACTTTATTCATAAAAAGAAATGTACACCAACCTAAAAACGTTGCGAGTACGATTTTCTTTTGTAGTAAACCTTGTCCGGTATCGTCGCGGTACAATCCAGCAGTAGTCTGTCAGTGTTATTTTTTTAATTTTATTGGGTTCAGAATCTCAGCTGAGCCCTAAACGGTAGGGCGGAGTGAAAAACTCATTTTTCGAATTTTCAAATTGGCTAGTGTGGAAAATGTGTGGAGTAGTGAGGAAATAAGCTGGTATAAATTTAAAATCATAACATTAATATCTTCAGGTGCCACAATGACCTTCAATATTGAAAAAAATTGAAAAAAGCAGATTTTAACCAATAATTACAGAAGAGTCCACGATGCACAATAGACAAGAATTTATTCACACTTGTATAAAAATAGCTCAGTCAACCTTTAAAAAAAGTTTCTATTCTCTAAAAACAGTTTTCTATAGTCAGCTCACTCAGCTGTCACGTGAGTACCTCGGTTCAGTGTAGCTGTCGCTCTCGTAGCAGGTGGGTGTTCTGTTGTTGGCGTTACTCAGATAGTCTAAACTATATTTCTTATATATTTTGCATTTCTGTATTGTGTTGCCCTAAGTTTGCCATGTACTATTAACTGAAATTAACGTATAATTGATATTAGCTCTTTCTTTTTCAGATTTGTATACTTTCAAAATGTCTCGAGTTTGTGCAAAATCAACCAGGGCCTCAACTGAGTGCCCCATGTTTGGTATGGGGGAAGATTTGTGGCACAGGAATCTTCCTACATACGAAGGAGTTTTTAAATATTACTTGTTTGTAAGAAACGATTTGAAACAGAATACTAATAAAGATCCTTCAATATCTCAAATATTAGAACAAGTTGTTGATAAATTGAAAACAATTTGGGAAAGTGCTTCCGTCCCAATTCTGTCAGACAGGCGAATTGAAACAATGTTCAGAAGCTACCACGAAAAGTATCGTGTCATTATGAAGCCCATACCAAAGCAGAAAAAATTCTGAAGCGTAAGGCAATTTCACAGGAGCAAATTGCAGGATACAAATGTTGAATTATCATCATCGACATCAAATAGTGAAAGTGAATCTGGCGAAATATCAGACGATACATTTCCAGAGCCAGTTAGCTCGAAGAGAAAGCTCGAACAACCTGAAGAACAATTATTCAAGAAAAGGAAAACTACAAATCTACCTTCAGTGGCTACTGCTTGTGACAGGACTGCAGTTTCAGATCGAGCTGCAGCATTCATTGTTAGTGCAGTATTGCAAGATATTGGAGAAGTTTCTATTGACAATACATCTGAAGTAGTGGATAGGAGTAAAATCAGAAGAGAAAGACAAAAGAAGAGATCAGAAATTATGAAAGATCAAAATCAGGTCCCAATCAGAGGAATCTATTTTGATGGTCGAAAAGATTCTACACTCTTCCAAGAAAAAAAAGAGTCCAAAGTATATCAGAAGAAGGTAACAGAAGAACATATCACTTTAGTGAGAGAACCTGGTTCAGATTATTTGGGCCATTATTCTGTGAATTCTGGATCAGCTGAAGAAATATGTAAAGGAATGTTTGAGTATATTGGAAATAATGACATGAACCTGGAAAACCTTGTTGCCATTGGATGCGATGGTGCAGCAGTCAACACTGGAGAAAAGGGAGGCGTTATAAGGCTTATAGAATTGAAGCTGAAGAAGCCAGTTCAACATTGTGTGCCAGCTCCATGCCAATGAATTGCCATTACGCCATTTAGTTGCAAAGCTGGATGGAAAAACATCTGGCCCCCGCGGATTCACCGGTCCTATTGGCAGGGAATTAGAGAACTGTGAGTCTTCCTATTGTCGAGTTTGAAAGGATTGATGCTGAGGAACCAACTGTAGACTGTGAAGATCTTAGCACCGACCAAAAATATCTAATTGATATTCATCAGGCCATAACAAAGGGATATTGCTCTCCAGATCTTGCTTATCGTAGTCCAGGCAAAATGGCACATTCACGATGGCTGACTACAGCAAATCGTTTGCTTCGTCTATACGTTTCAACTGTAAGTCATCTGAGAACCTCATGAACATTGCTTCTTTTATAATGAAGGTCTACATCCAATGTGGTTTTCTATTAACAAAGTACGTTTTGTCAATGGCTCAAAACATGTTTTCAAAACTATTGAACTAACAAGAACACTGAATGACGAAGTAAAGGATATTGTAAACCCTGTCAAAGAAATGCATTTTTTGCAAATCCAGAAAATATTCTAGCATCAATGATTCATGATGACCGCAGCGCCATAAGAGAATTAGCGTGGAGGCGAATAAAGAAAGCAAGGCAAACAAACAAGGAAAAAGTTGTGAGGCGTTTCACAGTACCTGTTATTCAATTTGAAGCTACTGATTATACTGATTTAATTAATTGGCAAAAATGCATTGTCACTGAACCACCTGTGACAAGACACCTGACAGAAAATGAGATTGAAGAATTCATGGAAAACAAGAGTACCCCTCCATTCGAGAAATCCCTTGTCATACACAAGTAGTAGAAAGAATGGTAAAATTAGTGACTAAAGCATCATCAAAAGTATTTGGATTGAACGCGCGAGATGGCTTCATAAGATCAACACTTCAGTCACGTAAAAAAATGCCATCATTCGAAAGTAAAGCTGAATATAAAGTTTAAATAAAACGTTAATAGAAAAAAACATGCGCAAGGATGGGTGGTTGGGAGGGCATGGGTGGAGCTCGACACGCAGCCACCTCCTCGTGGTGAGTTCTGGATTATTTAGATCATTAATCAAAAGAACATTGATCTAAATAAACTAAGAGCTGCGTAATTCAGTAACTATTTTGGTAATTGGAACACTTAACATATAATATAACAAGTAAGTTTCAGTTATTGTACTAATGCAGAATATAAGAAAATCATTATATTTCACTTTTTTCGACGACTTTGTGGCACCTGAAGATATAATTTCGCAGGACTAATATTTATGCACAGTCATTATCTATAGCACCCACATATTTTCCGCACTAGCCATATTTGAATTTCGAAAAAACGTTTAAAAACCTCATTTTCGATCCGCCCTACTAAACGGCCAAGCTCTGAAGGGCCAGTTTAACCTACAGCCCAAGTTAAGCTACACTAAAACTTACGGACTTGGAGGTCCTATTAGGTCCTACCTCAGGGTTGCTGACTCGATGTGGGCCTACCTTAGGCCTCAGTTGCATAAAATTAAGATAAAAAACAAAAGGGGCACTATTTATGGTCTTCTTTCTAAACCTTGCAACAACAATTCAACATGCACCATTGCACGATCCAACAATCTTGTATCTAAACAACCAAACTGAATTGCAAGGCAAGAGAGCTTTCTATAAGACCACGCCCTGTAAGTGTCGCATTCAACAAGCGAGTAGCCAGGACGCGCAGTGCCCCGAAAAAAATGATGCCACAAGAGCCCAAAAATGCTAGCTCTAAGTGAAGTGAATTTGTCACTAACCTCAGTGGCGGCTCTAAACTCGATAAAGTGGGAAGGCTGTAGCTTTCGAAAATACTTATAAGGTACAAAAATTAAGAAAACTAGCTTAATAAAATATTAGTTCAATTATAAATACTTAGTATGGTTACTTACCAATGGATGAAATGATTTTATTTAAATATAAAATCCATTTTTCGGGTTCTGGACGTTGCAAAATGATCAATCACTTTTTCATTAAAATTGTTGATATCACTTATCATTCTATTTTCAATTGACAGCATTGCTAAAGCCGTGAGCCTTTGATTCAACATCGAGTTTCTAAGAAATGTTTTTATTCTTTTTAAGATTGAAAAGCATCTTTCAGTTTCAGCTGATGTCATGGGCGTTGTTATTAAAATTTTTACAAGTTTAACTGTTTCTGAAAATGCTGATTCTAAATTATTGTCCAAGAGAACACTTAATAAATCGGTGAGCTTGTCGTTTGAGCAGATATCGTCTCGACCATAAAGAACGGATAGTTCCGTTTTGAGTTTTAATTTGTCAAGCATTGGATATGCTTCAACAGCTTTGCCGAGTTCCACAGTTGGAAAGTCTTTAAGATAAGATTCAAACAATTTCTTAGTAGCAGTTTACTGGATTCAAGATGGCCAGTAAAGCTAAATCTATTAGTGCATTCTTGGATAATTATATCGCAGACATCTGTTGCAATTGATGTTTCATTAGTAGTTGAAAACTTCCTCTTTTTATTTCCTTCATTTGAGTTGTTTTGTAGAAAAGTGTTCATATTCTTGCTTAATGTTTTCAATAGCAGCAGTAAATTTGTTTACATAGGATTGTGCGGTTGTTGCTTCAATACACCTAGATTGAAATTGTGCGAATAAAATTTCAACTTGGGGCATTATTTTACTGAAGAATTCCAGCCAAAAAGTAAATTCCGGATCATTTAGCATTCTTTTAATACCAGCTGCTGCAAGTCCAGTTTCCTTTGACTGAGAGGTTTCTAAAATGCTGCAGCACTCGATTAGTTCATCTTTTCTTTCGTATACAGCGTTTACTGTTCGACTTTTAAAATTCCATCTAGTTGCTGATACTTGTGGAATTCGATGAGTAATTTTTTTCTAATTCAGCTGTTCTTTGAGGGGATTTTGAAAAGAATGCAGGAATTCCAGACAAGCTATTGAAAAAAACTCTTGCTTTGCTAATTTTTGATGTTGCTTTCTCATTTATTAAGTGTTTTGATGCGTAACAATGTACGTAATGAGCATTTTTATAGACTTCTTTTATTCTTGTTTGGACGCCTTTCTGCTTTCCACTAAGAGCAGCAGCTCCGTCATAAGTTTGAGCTATAAGTTTCTCCTTATTAGATAGTAAACTATTCAGTTCATTGAGGAGTATTTCGGATAAAGCTTCTCCAGTGAGATTTGGAGGGTTGAAGAAACTCCAAAACCGTTCAACGGGGTTTCCTTTTAGTTCATATCTGAACACTATTGCCATTTGTGATTTATTATAAATATCCGTTGTTTCATCACACATTACAGCTAAGTAGTCAGTTTTTTCAATCTCTTCCTTGATATTCTTTTTGCAAAGAACTAATATAGAATCTAATAATTCATTTTGAATCGTTTTTGAAGTTCCCTTAAAAGCTGTAGCAGTTCGGAAATGAGATTCTAAACTAGGATCTGATTTACACAAGAAATCAATCAAACCGCGAAATACTCCTGGATTTTGGGAAGAGTCACTCTCATCATGGCCACGTAATGGCAACTCAAATTTGCCGCAGAATAATATGCAATCAATAATTTTAGATAGCACGCCCCTATTTCTTTTCACTAATTCATTATGTCTGTCAATCGATTGTCTATGTGCTTCACTCAGCTGATTTCTGATATTCACTTTACCAAGAAAAGATAAGTTCACTACGTTTATCAAATGTTCTTGGCTTTGCTGGTGCTTTATTATCTTTGGAGGCAAGTTTTTCAACTTAGAAATGCCATTCGTTGTCCATTCACTTTCTCCTCCAAATAATAAACATGGGAAACAGAACAGAGAATTACTTTGTTCACAGCCACAAATCCAATCATGTTTATCATAAATAGCTGAATTAAATTTGCGAACGTACGGTAATCCTTATTTCTACTTTTACCTGTCTCTTCTATATTTAAAGCAGGAGTTGGACGGCCTTTGTTTTTAATTTCAACCTTTTCGAGGTAGGTTAGGCTTGAAAATTTAATTGATTTCAAAAACGTCACTGTATTTTCCATGGCTTGTATGTAAGGGAGAAATAAAAGTTTTAGATAAGCTAATTGAATCAAAATAACCAAGTAGAAATCTGGTTCACAATATAAATTTAATTGAAAAAGAAGCACGATTAGCCTAGCACAGGAAACAATGACTGACCACACTTGTTAACCAGTGTCCGAACACTGCCGTCACGTGCCGTCTGCAACTGTACGCTAGCAGGTTGCATCTGCTGCAGACTTAAAAGATCCAAATTTTGCTGCATATCATATCATTATCTTCTGCTTTACCAATAATGTATTTGAAAATTCAGTTTTTAATAGTTTGATATTAACACACGGTGACGGAAGTATAATTTAAATAGATCAACTTTCATCAAATATAGCGAATTAAACGTGAAATTAATCATTAGGGACATCGTGCACCTGGCAGCAGTGCAGTGACCGCACTCACCTCACAGTCCTCACTAAATCTCATACCCTGTATATTGTGTATAGACTGCACGATTGCAGCCTTAAAATTTACATCTTAGCGCGGTAGGCCCTATATTTATATTACATTTTAAATAACCTTTTGTCATCATTGTTGTGCTGGAAGTTATCTTTATTTCGTCACATTATTAATATATAAAAATCAGTTTAGTTTAGAATCTCATTTTTTGTTTAATACAACACTTTAAATAAAATAGAGACCGTAGAGACGCATTATTCGTCATTTTAGTTGGGGGGTCTGCAGCCTTACAGCCTCTAGGCCAGAGCCGCCCCTGAGTCTAACCTTACAATTATGAGAGGATATATATACACCTTAACTTAATATATACAAGCAATGCTGCATCAATCAGCTTAGTCATCATATCGCCTTGGGACAACAATGGCTCTTCCTCTTCTAGATTTTCTAACACTCCCCACCGAAGAGGCATTGTTGTCATTACCTTCTGCAAATTTAGCCAAGCCTTCTCCATGAGGCTGTAACTCAAATGTTTCATCTTGACTATCCGTGTTTTTGCTGATTTCTAAAGCATAGAGTTTTTGTATAGGTCTCTTTAATTTTCCTCCTGAACTCTTTACCAGTGCAGACCTAACTAAATTGTCTTTGCCAACAAACAACTCTTCAATTATGCCAAGCTTCCAGCATTGCCTTGGTCTTTCATCCCCAATCATTACCACTTCTCCCACCTTGATACAATTTGCATTGGAGCCCTTTACATTGCCTGATGGTAATAATTGAGTTCTGGCACCTCTTCCATAACTGATCTTGTAGCTCTTCAATGTACTTGACCTTCTGGTTCACTTCTTGAGTGCTCTGGATAGGCTGTAAGTCTTCGGCAAACTGGGGCTTGATGTTAATCGTTTACCACAAAGAAAATGATTGGTGTCAATGGCTCTGCATACTGTTATGAACAAAGTGATAGGCCTACTGTTCATCATTGCTTCTACTTAACACAAAACAGTGCAGAATTCTTCTTGCTCAAATGAGCATAGCTAAAAGTTTCTTTAATGACACTTTACACTTCTCACTAGCCTTTCCCAAAATCCTCCCCACCATGGTGCTCTCTCAACAATAAACTCCCACTGTACCCCATGGTGTGAAAAGTAGGAGTGGAATCCCTCCTCTTTTAGTAAGGTAATGCATCACTACTTAAGTTGCTTACCAACTCCAAATGGATTGCTGTGGTGGTAGCACATGTGAAAAGACATATATAACCTTTGTTAGACTCCTTGCTCATACACATAGACTGGACCTGCGAAGTCTACTCCCACTACATCAAATGGGCAGTATAGACACACCGTTCTCTTGGAAGTGGAGCCACCTTTTCATAATAAGGCTTTGCACTCCAACGCTTGCAAACCACACATTTATGCAGACCTTTTTTACTACTTGTCTAATTTTGGGAATCCAAAACTGTTGTCTGATCTCTATTATCACTTCTCTAACTCCAGCATGTAACAACTTATGAGTATCCAGGATCAAAAGTTCCACAAAGTGCCCCCCAGAAGGTAGCAAAATTGGATGTCTTTTCTCCTCTGGAAGCCCAGAAAACTGTAGTCTACCTCCTACTCTCAATAATCCTGATCCAAACCCTTGAGAGCAGAATGTGTTGGTAGAACCTGTAATGGACTGCTGGTGAGCAATTCTCTCTCACCAAATTTTTCCTTCTGCACATATACCACCCAGTATTGCCTGGCTTGCTGAATCTCCTTACTGTTCAGAATTCCTTCCCTTCTTGTTTCTCCCTTAATGTTTGTAAATCTATATACCCATGCTGTCACTCTTAACCTTTTCAGACTGCTAATGTCCTCAAGCCTCAATATGGGGTCCTGCTGCATAACTTGACAACTGTTCACAGTGCATTTTCTCACCTCACTCACCCATGCTTCTTCAGCCTGGCATTCTCCTACAATAGCTGATTAGAAGGCCAGTTTTCACTTCCAAGTTTTAGCCACTGGCCCATTCCACCACAAACTTGACTGTGCAAGATCTTTCACTGAAATTCCTCGTGTTGGTAAATCAGCTGGGTTTTGGGTGCCTGGACAATGCTTCCATTGCTTGGGATCTGTGTGTGCTTGAATTTCCTCCACCCTATTGGCAACAAATGGTTTCCATTTCCTTGCCTGGCTTCTTAACCAGTGCCAAACTATAGTGGAGTCTGTCCAATAATAGCTTGGAATTTCATAAGGGCCAAAGACTTTTGCACTGTAACTGCAAGCCGACTAGCAATAACTGCACCCATCAATTCCAACCTTGGAATAGAAAGCCTTTTCAAAGGTGCTACTCTGCTCTTTGCAGCAACCAACCTGCAACTTACTTCCTTTGAATGTGCCTCTTATATAAATACAAGTTGCATAGGCTTCCTCACTTGCATCACAAAAGATGTGCAGCTCCAAATTGTCTGGACTATTGTTCAACTCTCCAAAGTACCATCTTGGGATTTCAATGTCTCCAAGATGTGCCAATTCTTTGAACCAATATTTCCACCTTACCACCATATGATCAGGTAACTCTTGGTCAACCAAGTCCAATTTCCCAGAGGCTCTGAAACCAAATTTTTTACTTTATCACAAATGGAGCCAGGAATCCAAGAGGATCAAAGACCTTGAAGCCAAACTAAGAGCTGTACGTTTTGTCCACCTTGTCTCATTCTCAGCCAGCTCTACTAAAGATTTCCCATTGAAGGTAAACAAATCCTTCTTGCTGCCAAACAATGCCTAGCACCTTTGTGTCTATTGCCCACAACTCCTTAATACCAGAATCCTCAATACTTTCTGCTGCATCAGGTCCAACACAGGACTGACTCATAAACTCTTGTAATTGAGAATGATTGTCTGCCATTTTCTAAGCTCCATGCCAGCCTCCTCATTATAGCTCTAGCCTCCATGAATATCTGTTTAGCCATTTCTGTATTATCCACGGAACACAGCAAATCATCAACATAAATTTTTCCTTATGTGTTCAATAGTGTTAGGATAGACTTCAGAATATTTCTTAAAATGGTACTGCATAGTAGCTGCCAACAGAAATGGACTAGAGCTGAGGCCAAACAACACTGACTTCATTTATATGCTTGAACCTTAGGTTCATTTTCCAACAAGTCTTTCGTATCCACCCACAGATACCTTACTGCATCTCTGTCCTCTGGTTTTAACTTTATCCGCAAAAAGGCTTGCTTCACATCTGCAGTCAATGCTACTCTACCAAACCTGAATCTCAGTAACAAGGAAAATAAATCTGCATTTAAATTTGGCCCAGCATCCAAACAGTCATTCAAGGACACACCACCTTTGTCCTTGGCTGAGCCATCAAAAACTACCCTCAGTTTGGTGGTAGTTTTGTCTCGCCGTACCACTGCATGGTGTGGCAGATAATGTGCCTCCTGGCTCACCAGCTCACCTTGCACCCTTTCAGCATAGCCCTCCCTTACATAGCTTAGGATGGCCTCATTGTATTCAATTAACAACTCCTCATTTTTCTTAGCCTGTACAATGAAGTCTCCAACCTCCTATTAGCTAGCTGAAGGTTTGAATGGGTTTGCAAGAATCCTTCCAAGGGAGGCCAACTTCATAGCAACCATCTCTAAACCCAATCCCTTTTTCAAATTGCTCTAAAACATCACTGTTCACTGTACTCGCCTGCTTCTCCTGTTTGTCCTTTATGCCAAGATTCAAGTTCCCAAAAGGCTTTCAAATGCCTTTCCAAACCATGGCTGTTCTCCTCAATCTTAACAAAAAGAGCTTTAACCTCCATTTCATTGCAATAGCTACCATGTAGCATCCAGCCTAGCTTACTTTCAATAGCTACCGGACCTCGAGATGTGCGGACAATATTACCAGTGATGAAGTCCCAATAATAGTCAGCTCCAATCAAAAGACTAATATCTTCTGTTCCTTCAAACTTATTATTGCCCAAATTAATTCCTTTAACTTGCAATTCTTGGACACATGCCATATCTAAACAAGTAGTGACTGGAGCACAAAGTTCCTCAATCTCTACAGCTTGGACCTTGATAGTGGGACTTTGTGGTAACAACCCCTTAACCAGAACTTCTACCTTCTTAACTTTGGTTCGGTTTTGAACGGAACCCCAAACCCAGAAATTCTTAAATTTTCCCTCTTAAGTTCTTTAAACTTCAATTTTCTGGAAATTCTGGTCTTAATAAAGCTACACTGGCTACCACTATCAAACAACACTCTTACAGTAGCTTCTCCATCATTCCCAATTAATAATGCTGCAGCTGTTTGCAATAATCCCCCTTTACTTTTACTCCTTTCATAGCAGTGGCATGTGCCACTGATGTCTCTACTTCTGGGGTAGGCCTACTAGGAGTGTTTTCACACAATAATGGCTGATGCCTGCCATGACATTTTTTGCACAAAATTTTAAACTTACAAAACCTTGCTCTGTGACCTTTCAAAAAACATTTAAAACATGCTGTGGACTTAGTTACCCTGTCCTTTCTCTCCTCAAAGGTAAAGCCTCAGCCACCTCACATTTATATGACTTGTGGTTGCCTTCGCAAAATATGCATTCCTTGATTCCCTTTAATTTATTCTCACAGGATACACTGTACCTGGGCTATTCCTTTTTGTAGAAACTTTGGTGCTGTGCCTGCCTTTGTCCCCTTGTTTAACATCCCACTGTGCAAACTCAATTCCCTCTCGTCTTGCTAATTCTGTGCTAAAAGACTTAACATCTGCTGAAGGGGGATGTACACATGTTCTGTAGAGTGTCCCTACTTAATTCAAGCAAAATTGAGCTAGGCAATTTAGACTCCAGTATAGTAACCAACATTATACCATACCTTTCCATTCCTACATCCAAGTTGTCCAGGGACCTAGTTCTAACTTCAAATTCATCATATAACTACCGTAATTCCTTGACACTATTGGGATTATTAACAGGAGGTACAGCTAAAAGTTCACGGAGGTGGCTTTTAATTAAGATCTCTGGCTTACCAAACCGTTTCTTTAATATATCCCAAGCCACATTATAATTAGCCTCTGTTAATGCTAATCCTGCTATCCTGCTATTGTCTGCCCATCCTTGCCATTCGTGAATACTCCCAGAAAATGTTTTGAGTACAAGCCTCGGTAATTGAACTGCAGATCTGTTATCTTTAACTTCACAAACACCATTTATTGAGGGTTGTCTCATTATTAGACCTGGTCTCTAATGTACTGAGCTGCTAAACTCTTTTGCTCTGTGGCATACTTTAATTATATCATCAATAATCTCTTCAAAGTAAATTATGTTATTTCTGTTTCATCCTTTTACAAGAGCCTCAATTTTAACATTTACTTCGCTTAGAGCAACCTTTTTATTTTCTAATATGGAAAGCTGCGCAGTCACTAAGCTTAAATCCTCTTGCTCTATGGCAGAATCCATAGTGGCAATGATCTTTGTAATTAGACCTTTGTAGGCGCTTCTCCTTTTTTTAAAACTTGTTCAATTCAGCTGCACTCATCTTCAATGCAAACAACAATTGGGCTCGATGCCAAATAAGCTGAATTGGCAAAAATACTTAACCAAACTGATCAAACTCAAATTTTTCTTTTTTCAAATAAACTGAATTGCTGGGTTGGGTACTGACCAACCACCAGTATGGAATACCAAATTTTCCACCCAAGTAACTGGCGCACTGAAGTCTGCAACCTTCGCTTACGAATAATAAACCAAAATTAACCAAACCGGTAAAAATGTAGCCCAAAACAACGACAGACTAGTGGCCAAGTTTCGCAATTGGGCGACCAAACGTTCTACCCTGGGACCTTAACTCAATTATGCTCAACCCGTCGAGGCCTAACTTGGCTACAATTTGCACAATCGGAACTTTGCCGGAAAAGAGTCACTGACTCAGTCTTGGGCTAGAATCCGATTTCGAAGGATCATGTTATTTTTTTTTTTATTGGGTTCAGAATCCTAGCTGAGCTGTGAACGGCCAAGCTCTGAAGGGCCAGTTTAACCTACAGCCCAAGTTAAGCTAGACTAAAACTTACGGACTTGGAGGTCCTATTAGGTTCTTCCTCAGGGTTGCTGACTCGATGTGGGCCTACCTTAGGCCTCAGTTGCATAAAATTAAGATAAAAAACAAAAGGGGCACTATTTATGGTCTTTCTAAACCTTGCAACAACAACACAACCTGCACCATTGCACGATGCAACAATCTTGTATCTAAACAACCAAACTGAATTGCAAGAGAGCTCTCTATAAGACCACGCCCTGTAAGTGCCGTATTCAACAAACGAGTAGCCAGGACGCGCAGTGTCCCAAAAGAATGATGCCACAAGAGTGCCCAAACAATGATGCCACAAGAGCCCAAAAATGCTAGCTCTAAATTAAGTGAATTTTTCACTTACCTTACAATTATGAGATGATATATACGCACCTTAACTTAATATATACAAGCAATGCTGCATCAATCAGTTTAGTCATCATATCGCCTTGGGACAACAATGGCTCTTCCTCTTCTAGATTTTCTCGCAGCCAGCATGCTTTCGTTCCAGAAACCTTGGTAGCGATTTTCCATCGACTGGATGTCTTGATGGAACCGTTTCCCATGTTCGTATTCGCCGCGCCAAGGTTTTCGAGAAAGAAATCTAAATGCGAATGTAAAAAGTGTATTTTCAAGGACATGCGACAGCCCATTTCTTGATATGCATAGAGCAGTTTCTGTACTCCATCTTTGTATGCAGGAGACTCGTGGTTACCCAAGAAGTTTCCACAAATCCATTTGAAAGCCTGTCATGCTTTTAAGATCTAAGGCATTGAGGCTTTCTTCAAATACTCCTGCAGAACTTCCCTGATTTGGGGCCCCACAAAGATTCCCTCCTTCAATTTCGCGGCACTGATATTTGCAAATTTCTCAACAAGATATCCAAACCCTCTCGAATTCGCCTTACCCATCGCTTTCACAAAATTTTTCATTAAGCCGAGCTTACAGTAATGTGGAGAGGTGGCAGGAAAATCTTCTTTGGATCAACTAAAGGAACACACTGGACACTGCCTATTACTGGCTCGTATGTGCTTCTTTGATGCCAGTCACGTCTGATGTAATGATCCGCAGTAGCACGGCTGTCGCATAGGCATAGGAAACAACAGTATTTCGTGAACTCTCCTTGCATGCCCATTAACATACCACTGACTTTGAGATCACCACAGATATTCGATTGATGATTGCTGTATTGGATTGTTTCGAGTAGTATATTCATGTTATCGTACGTCTCCTTTAGATGAACGGAGTGGGCGCTCAGGATGGACGGCTTTAAGTTCCCTTTAAGCAGGAGAACCGCTTTCAAGCTTTGCTGTGAGGAATCAATGAAGAGGCGCCACTCAGATGGTGTGTGTACCTGTGACAAGTTCTCGAAAAGTCCACTGATATGGCAATAACAGAGCGGACCGTCTACTGTAAAGAATGTCGCCAAATCATGGTTTCGTTTTTGATAGTGACACACTCGGACGTTCTTCTCAAGTAAGTGTTTCTGCTTGAGTCTCGAGGAGAGAAGTTCTGATTTCTCTTTGGAGATGGCTAGGTCTCTAATGAGGTCGTTCAACTCGTTTTGGGTAAGCCACTCCGGCTCCGATTGCTCTTCGTCAGGTGTGTAGTCAAGATCGGCCGAAGTCCCGCATCTCCGCCAATCGCACCTTCGTCGGATTCCCTTTCGTCTTCTAAAGAATCGAGTCCATGCTGTCGAGGTACCGGAATCGGCATCGTGTCACCGTGAGGGATCGGTCTGATCGCGGAGTCTACGTTCGGATAAACGATGTTATGCTGTTCTGTTCTACGGAGAATCCAGTTATGTTAACATTACAAAAGTAACAATCGCCATGATGGTTTCTCGGCTCCCTCCATATCATGGGTATAGCGAACGGCATCGACTTTTTCCTTTAGTTCAACCAGTCACGTAATCCATTCGAACAAGCCTTATCTTGGTCGCCTAGTGGACAGCCGAAGTATAACCGGTAAGTTTTCCGAAGATCCATCGTGATTGTACGCCGTTGTGATTTAGTCGCGAACGAGCCGCACACGTAACAGAAATTGTCGGGGTGATTTCTACACTTTCGAGGCATGATAATCGATGAGTGGGTTGATGTAAAACACCTAAAAAAATAAAATGTGTAAGTGGGCGACACAAAACAAGACACACACGCAACTAGACATGTGACTGTTACGCTAAAGAATAACAGGGTGTACATGTGCAACGTTTGCAAATTTGTGGCCAGCAACTGCTCTCACCTAAAATACCAGAAGACAACCTGCGGAAAGCCTAAGTTGAAACGACAAAATGCCATACATAAAGGTACAGAAACGGTAAGCAAAAACCTACACCTATACTCCGCTACATGTATAAAGGACGCATATTATATATTGTACAGTATATATAACGGGTGTTCCACTTAAAACCGGCCCGCTGGAGTACTCCAGCGGGCTGGTTTTAAGTGGAACACCCGATAGTATTATTTATTATATTATATATAGTTATATGCATATTATATATAGTATTATTATATTATATATATATATATATATATATATATATATATCCAGTGGCGACTGGCATATAGGAGCGATGGAGCGGTCGCTCCCCCTTGCTTGAAACGATAAATATTAATTTAACAGATTCAAATATATTAATTTTAAGATATTAAATAAATATTCATGAATATATTTTAAAAATTCATGTGTGCATATCATGATTCATGAGGCATTTTGAGTAAGCCTTCATACAGTACATAATATTCTAAACTTATAGCATAGCTTCAAACAGCGTACTGCTGTTTGAATACAAAATAATATTGCAGCCGAATGGAGCGATAGATTTTTCGCTCAAGTAAATATAAATTATATTTTTACTGTTGTAATGAAATATAAGTACAATCGCGAATTTTTTTTATAATAACAACTTTATTTTTACTAATAGTTACTTCAGTAATAATGATATAAACCATTTATATGTTTTTATTGAAATTATACTTATTTGTAATTAACTAGAATTGTACGTCTGGCATAGCCGCATATGTTAATACAAGTACTCTTGTGAGCGGCAGTTGGATTCGCGCTAGCCTATTGTGAGTCCGTGTTGTCGTACAATTTTATGAAATCGCACCCCCATACATTTATACCACGAGTCGCCACTGATATATATATATATATATATATATATATATATATATATATATAGGTCGTAATGCCATAGGTTAGGTTGTGAACGTAACTAACGAACATTATATTAATACGTACTTTATACTATAGCATTCTTACTCTCTAGCATTTTTACTTATAATCAATAAAGACCCTTGGGAAAGCCCAAGAAAGGAGCTGAAAGAGAGATTTACAGAGGCCCTAAGATCCTCTAGGCTAGCCCAAAAAGAAAGTGCGCCTCGGTGGTGTAGTGGTTATCGTCGCTGACTACGAATCCATCGGCCCCGGGTTCGAGACCCGATGGCAGCCAGCGCGCAGCAAAACCCAGCTGTTCATCCTTCCACGCAATAAAGAAAGAGGTTGGTAGATAAATGGGTACCCTAGGTGGCCTAGTGGTTAAGACGCTGGGCTGCTGATGGGGCGTGGTTCGGATTCCACGTTAAACTGTAGGACTAAGGTGGAGTGAAAAGCTTGACCTTCGTCAGAATGAACAATTCGGGCGGAAGCTAACCAAAGGTTATATATATATATATATATATTTCTATATTATATTTATTATATATATTATGATCGGTCTCATCTCGAAAACTAGACGTGCTAGAGGAAAACTGAAAACAGATTTGGAATCAGCGTCCCAACAGCTATCTAGCCCACCCATAATAATATCTGATGAAAAAATACTTGTTGGCCACTGTAACCCAAATAAAACTAATATTTGGTGTTGGGACAAATAGTTTTGTACGGAATATTCGGTATTCGGTACACTCCTAATATATGTATATATTACTTTCAAAAACAATGTTCTACAAATAAAATTAATTATGGTATACTTAAAAATAAATATGGCGATTTCATATTACCCAGCAAAAACATCCGAATCTCTCCTGTAAGTCATTGTCCAGTTGAAGAGGCCATCATATTTTTTGGAATATCTTTGGGACAGGGTAGGTGGTTCTCTTTCAAAGAAAATCCATCGTTGATGTTCCACTCTTAAGAAAAGGAAATTTTATTTTTTTAAATTAAAGCTACAGGAAACTTGATCAGCTTTCTCAGTAAATAAGGACCTAACCAAATCACTGAAACACAGACTGCGGAAGCCTAGTTGTAACGTAATTTAACCATATTTCAGTTACTTGATACTTTGATAATTTTTCATCGTCTTCTAGAAGTTACAGGTTAACAAAGACGGTGTGTCGTAAAAATGTCAGAGTTAAAAATTTTTTATTATTAAAAATGTATAGGTCGTAATGCCATAGGTTAGGTTAGGTGAACGTAACTAACGAACATTATATTAATACTTTATATTATAGCATTCTTACTCTCTAGCATTTTTAATTATAATCAATAAAGACCCTTGGGAAAGCCCAAGAAAGAAGCTGAAAGAGAGATTTACAGAGGCCCTAAGGCAATGACATAAATAATTGTGAAATCGGACCACCCATTCCACCCAACCTGGCACACTAAGCTTTATGCTTTACTGATAGGGCAGTGTGTTTGAGCGTGTTTTTTGTAAATGGATGACTGCCATGTGTATGTGTCTGCCAACCCTGAATGTCGCAAGTATTCATACTTCGCGGTGTTGTGCCACCCGAGAGGAGAGAAAATATCTTTCCAGCGAGGAATATCAGTGGAGGACCCCTGTATCTATCCCAGTGTACTTGTCCCTTATGGAGGATGAAAATGTTTCGTGGGTGTTCACCCGTTGTTGTCACTACGGCGAATTCAAGCGTCTTCCACTTCGAGGTGTTTATGAAGCAAATGATAAAAAAATAAGTTGTTCGATGGTTAATTATCCTATGTGGGACACATTGCAACCAGAGACGTCTCTCGAAAGTAGGGGGAGGACGAAGTGTAGGAGGAAATTTTTAAACGAGCATAAAGGAGCATTGGTACAGAGTGTAGCTCCAACTGGCCGCACCTACAATTTAAGCATTCTCCATGCATAATGAGAAATAATGCATAATTTTCATTTGCGAAATTTATTTTTATTACGAAATTTGATGTACAATAATTAAAACTATATAGTTCCATTATAATTAAGTAGATTCCTTGGAGATGAGTATGACTGTTCGGAGGTTTTGACGCCCAAGAGGTCTCAAACTTCCCATCATCTGAGAACTCCTAATGCTCTGAAGCAGGACCTGGCCAGCACCTTCTACTACATTTATTGCAAAAGGGAACATCACTACTTCTATATAAAACTTTCTCTACCTAGCTAACTTAGATATTCCGCGATTTAACTAACAAGTATTAACATTCGTACACTATAAACCCAAGTAGCGTCCCTAAAATTGGAAACATCTATTCGGAGGTTTTGGCTCACGAGAGATCCCATCGAACTTCCCGTCTCTACCAATGAGGGTATTATCTGAGAACCTCATGTTCTGAAACCAGACCCGACCAGCGCCTCCTACTACATTTATTATAAAATGAACAATACTACTACTTTATCTTAACTAGCCCTCCCTCAAGCAGCACCCTTTTAATAAAAAGAAAGAGAGAAAGGAAGGAGCAAAAGAAAGAAGGGGGAGAAAAGTAGTTTCCCAAAATAATTTAATTGGTTATTCGAAGGTTTTGACTCCAGAGAATTCCCATCTATTAGAAACGCATAAATAAAGTAAAGTCTGTCATTTGAGAACTGTCAGTTCTCTGATACCAGACCCGACTAGTACCTCCAACTACATTTACGATCAAAAGGGAACATCACCATCCCCAACTCCACCCGAACCAACTCTCCTTTGGAGGCTTTGACTCCCGAGCTTTCTCACAATGACAACACCCAGTACTCTGTAACCAGATCAGACCAGCGCCTCCTCCTATATTTATATCTTTTAAGGAAATCACTACTTCTATCTCAATAACCTATACTAACTAAAAATCATATCCCCAATTTACCCGCCATTTAATGCAAATTAATGCTACTAAATTACCTATCCAACCTATTCCAAAACATTAACTGAAGTGCTTGCCACGACCTCCGCGGATAGACTATTCTACCTCTCGACTATCTTATATGTGAAAAAAACCCTCGCGACGTTGGTCTCAAATCTTTTACCTCTAATTTTAAAACCATTATTTCTCGTCATGTTCCAATCGTCCAAATTAAAAAAAAATTTCATAATTTACGTTATCAAAACTGTTTAAAATTTGTAACACCTCAATTAATTCTCCTCTTAAAGCAGAGTTTCAAGCGCATACAAATTCAGTTCTGTCTCTATCTTCGTATGGTTTACTACGTAAGGTTGGAAAAAGCTTTGTCGAGCGGTGCTGAGCCCTTTCTACCATTTCTATATCTTCACATAGGGCGACTAAAACTACGGCATAATTTAAATGGTGCGACTAATAGCAAAATAGTATGTTTAGATTTGTATTCAAAAGGATCACCTGAAGATCAGGGCCCCCAGCCTTCGTTAATTAGTCTTATAAGGCTAACTAACGAAAATATCACGACTTAACCTAACCAATCGTTAGGTCAAGTGTACGCCCTTAACGATTGGTTAGGTTAAGTCGTAATATTTCCGTTAGTTAGTAAGGCTAACTAACGAAGGCTGGGGGCCCTGATCTTCAGGTGATCCATTCAAAATTACAAGAAATAAAACTCTATACTCTATTAGCTTTACTGCTCGTGATTGAACATTGTTTTGAGAACTTTAAATCTTTTCTAACAATGACACCTAAATCTTTTTCCTCAACGGCTTCATTTAACACACTATTTCCCATAGTGTAGTTAAATTTACCGTTGTGGTAACCTTTATGCATGACTTTACAGTTATCTACTTTAAATTTCATTTTCCACTTATTAGGCCACTCTATTAAATTATTAAAATCGCGCTGTAGATTCCCTCTATCTGGTAAACTAATAGCTTTACATGCAATTTAAGTATCTTGGCAAGTTTAAAAATCTTAAGTTCACACCAAGATTGTTAACGTATATTATGAAAAGGGCTGGTCCCAAAACGGACCCTTGCGGAACACCGCTAGTTACATTAATCCACCCTGACTCATTCTCATTAATTACTACCCTCTTTTTTTTTTACCAGTTAACCAATTATCAATCCAATTGAGAACTTGACCCCTTATTCAGTAAGCTTTAAGTTTATCTCACAATCATTTATGCAGAACTTTGTCAAACGCCTTTTGGAAATTAAATATATTATATCCACCGTTCTACTACAATCATAAATACCGATGACTTCATGAAAAAATTCCACTAAATTTGTTAAAAATCTTGATCACCTGAAGATCAGGGTCCCCAGCCTTCTTTAGTTAGCCTTCTAAGGCTAACTAACGAAAATATCACGACTTAACCTAACCAATCGTCAAAGCGTAGAGTTGACCTAACGATTTGGTTAGGTTAAGTCGTGATATTTTCGTTAGTTAGCCTTATAAGGCTAACTAACGAAGGCTGGGGCCCCTGATCTTCAGGTGATCCCAAGATTTTTTCTACGAAACCCATGTTGGCTTTGTTTTATAAAATTATTACTTTCAAGATGCTCGACTCTACGATCTCTAATAACTCTTTCTGAAAGCTTTCCAATTATAGAAGTTAGACTAATAAGCTATAGTTTCCCGCCTGCTTATCCCCCTTTTTAAAGATCAGAGTAACATTAGCAATTTAAAATCCAAGGGAACAACACCCTGCGATAAGGATTTATTAAATACGATAATAAAAACCCACTCTAATAGACAGAGTTTATTTCCACAACAGTTTCGATGCCCACTGGCATCCACCCGAAGAGGATGCCAGTGGGCATCGAAACTGTTGTGGAAATAAACTGTCTATTAGAGTGGGTTTTTTATCGTATTTTGACCTCACGTAGAAAAGTAAGTTTTTTGGACTTATTAAATATTTGAACTAAAGGATCAAGTATTTCATCTTTAACTCTTTTAGGTGCTTTGGGTATAAATGGACTGGACCTGGCGATTTATTAATTTTTAACTTATCTATATACTGTAGTGAGAAATTTCTTCAGTGTTAACAGTTACGTCAGTCAGCAATGAAAAAGTGCCATTTACATCACGAAACATATTACTAGCCTCCGGAATAAAAGAAGTATCTTCAACTGTAAAAATGTATGTAAAAATATTTAAAATTATCTCGCCATAATTATTTGTTACCACGCGCGTCTACCAGTGGTCCAATATTGTCCCTCAAGGCAGGGCCGGATTAAGACCTTTAGAGGCCCTAAGCACTTAAAAGATTTTGGTGCCCCATATATATGTAATTCAAAATATAAACAAAAATAAACCATAAAATAAAATTTTATTTTTGAAATGAAACAAAACTTACAGTAAGATGGAAAATAATGTTTATTTTTGTATACTTCCACTTCATTTATATTTGAAAAGTTTTCTCCTACTTTTTTTAATTGCAAAGTCTTTGATCAGATCCTCAAAACTAATCTTACGTAACACATCTGCTTCTATACTTAGTAAAGATAAGGCATCCAGCCTGCCTTGTTGCATAGTTGTTCTGTTGGTATTTTTAATATACTTCAACTGAGAAAATGAACGCTCAGCTGAGCAATTTGTGACCATTAATGTTAAAAATATACGAAAAGCAATTTCTACATTGGGAAGGCACACTCAATATTGTCTTCTACAATTATTTTATAAAGTTCAGCATGACTGAATCTTGTTTTTACATTTTTTTTTGCACTGAACTTATGGCACACATATGAGTGAAACTGCTGAAGCTCAGCAGAGAAATTAGTGTTCAAGTCCTCTGGGTAAGCATCAATCATCTTTTTACAACCCTGAGAATACCTTTCAATTTCAGTAGATGATGAAGTGGTGACATTATGTGGCACATCACTTAGAAAAGAAAATCTCCCTGCTATTTCTTTGTATATCTCTCCTCTTCTTCTCATCTCAGTTTCAAGTTTGTCAACAATTGTGTAAAAGGTGGTGATAAGAAATTTATCTCTGGCATTCAAATATACTTCTGGTGCATTTAAGGAAAGATTTCAAAATTGCTGCTGTTGCCATAGCATGTGCCTCCCATCTGGTATCAGAGAGGGATTTTAAGACACTTTCATTTCCAATGCAACCTTTAAGAATTTCCCACCTGCTGGTTGAGGCTAAAAAAAAGGTATAGAGCAACTGCACTGTAGAGAAATTAACCGCCTCTTGACAGCAGTCAACAGCACTTCGGCCTACCAGATTTAGTGAATGGGCTGCACAGGGCACATATATAGCAAACTTGTTTGTTTCTAAAAATTTTTGCTGCATCCCCTTATAACGCCCAGACATGTTGGCAGCGTTGTCGTAAGATTGACCCCTACATTTTGAAAGTTTAGCTTACAAACTTCACGTAAGTACTGCAACACCTGATTTGCCATTTCCTCACCAGTATGGCTTTTCATTTTCAGAAAGGTTAAAAGCGTTCAATAGGCTGTCCATCTTTAAGTACCTAAGTACAACACTTAACTGATCGATATGTGATAGATCTGGTGTTGAATCAACTGACAAACTAAAATAACCAGAAGATTTTACTTCGTCAACAATGAGTGCGTGGACCTTTTGAGCCATTAGTTGAATGAGTTCCTCACAGGTGGTTTTGGACAGGTAAGAAGGATTTCCTTTGCCAGAATTTCCATATTTCAAAATGTGACCCTGCTAAAAATGGATCAAACCGGCTTATGAGCTCAAGCAGCCCTAAAAAATTCCCATTCTGCAATGATCCAAATCTTTCTTCTGTTCCTCGAAAAGACAAGCCACGTTCAGCTAACGTACAAATAACAGCTATGACACGCCTCAAGACATGTTCCCAGTAATCACACTCTTCCTGATTTGTTTTTCCAACTGTTGTCCCAACCCCGCACCTTGTCTGCGAGTTAAGTTATGTTAGCATAGAGTCTCGGTGATAGTGCTTTTTTCATGATGATCAATTACATATATTTCGCCAGTCACTGAACCCTTCTCTTATAACAAATGTGAGACATTTTTAGGAGCAAACAGTTACAAACATACAGTAAACTGATTCCTGTTGATGGTGAATACAATAACTACTCTCTCTTGTATTTCTCACCATTGGCTTTTGTCCCAACGAAAAGTTTTTGTGAACAGTATCTTGCTGGTTTGCCACTACTGAAATGCCGGTAAGACTTGTCAAATGGCCCATTGTGGTGTTGACAGTCACTGGGTCCACAAGCAATCCAATAAGCCACATCATCAGCAGAGAAATCAAGCCACAACCCTGGATCTTTTGCTATATTTACTTCATCTTCTGCAGACTGATTCATTTCACCACCATCACCATGGTCCACTAAACTTTCATTTTCAGCAATTATTTCAAGCCCAGAATGTCTTGTAAAGCAACTTGAATCAACATTTGCAGTAGAGGTATCAAGAGAATTTACAGGCAAAGTGAGATCAGTAGTGAGACATGTGGTAGATGAACCTGCTTGTGACACCTCGGTGATTCCAACGTCATCATATTTTGATTTTGAAGTGATCAAAGTGGTATTTGTGTCCACTTCTGATGACGGAGATTGGTTTTGATTCAGAATCGGTATATCATGTTGACGTTGTGGTCGTGGAACTTGTGTGAAGAAATCAGTCAGCTTTGCAGTCTTGGACTCTAAATCCAAAGTCTTCTCTTGTTTCTCTTTTGATAGTTTTCGCTTTTGTGCACCACTTAACTGAACACGTTTCATCTTGGTTCTTGGGGTCTGTAAAATACAGAAATAAAAAGAATATTTTATTTGTATATTATGTGGCAATCAACACAGTTACACATATCACAATCTTGGCTTTGTTCTTTTATTCTCAGAAAGACAAAATGGGAACCGTACACAACCAAAGTGGCAATTTAAATATAAGTGGCAATTAAATAAACTCAACCGAAATATCAACTCGAAATGTTGAATACAAATCAAATCGAAAGAAGGAACCGAAAGAAGGAACCGAAACCTATAAAATAAAAATACTTAACATTAGAATTAATAATACGCAATCTATAAAACTATCAATATTAACATTTCACTATTAACGAGCCACATTTTATATTTACATTTATTTATTTATTTAAAACACAATATTTAATTATAGGAAATATGAACATTTGCTTAGGGCCTAAATTGTCCTAACTACGTTTGATGTTATATATACATTACAAATTATTCACTCTGGTTATTACAATCTAAATTCTTTTATACTGTTATGACAATAGATAAATAAATTATAAAATAAAGATACGTGTATGATAAAATATTGTTATATATACAAATAAAGTACACTTCATAGACTTACCCTAGAGAAGAAGAGAGAGCAACAGATAAACTTCTTCAACGCTAATTAACTTAGGTTAGTATATCTTATTATTATAATGGCCGTGATAAACATCACTTGATACAACAGCAATATAGAGAGTTTATAGTTTCTTTTATTTTAATATTAATTTATATTACAATTCTATAAACCTAAATCTTTCTGTAAAACAATACCAAATGATTATGTAAAATAATATTTAATATTATATGCACAAATCACACGTTCAGAATAACTTCCTATAGCACACGAAAATATTTAATCTATATGTATTTTTAATATGGCGCTCAAAGATTTGATATAAACAAAATAATAACGCAAAGCGTAAAGTGTGTGATTACAACGAAATATATTTATTCTCTCAAAAGGGTTGTTGTTCACTACAAATTCAAACAATGAAAAAAAATAAATACTATATATGAATATATATAATTCAGTTTTCAACAGCTTATAGGCTATAAGCCGCGATTATAATAGTATAATAAATCCATGGTAAATCCGACAATGGAAAATTTCTGTGGTGCCCCCCTTCCCTTGATGCCCTAAGCACGGGCTTATTTTGCTTAATGGTTAATCCGGCCCTGCCTCAAGGAGATTTCTATGATATTTCTAACATAATTGTAAAAATTATTTGGATTTTCTTTATATTCACGAGCTACTTGAATTCCAAAATCGTGTTTAGCAAGATCTAAGTAAACGTTTAATATTTCTACATAAATCTATACGTACAAGTCTGAAAGTAGGGGGAGCGATGTTTTTGGAATCATATGGAGCCCCCCTCAAAAGTTGTAGTAATCATATTTCATTAAGGAAATATGAAATTTGGTTATCAAATAAGTACAACCCCCCATGTCATACCCCTTGAAGTTTGGTACCCCCTAAATTAGCGGGGTTTTTTCATAATAATTAAAGCAACCGCATCTTTTATCATAATATTTCATCAAAATGATTGGTTAAAGAACTCGAACATAATTTTTGCTGATAATTAGCATGTGATCAATATTCAGAATATGTTCTAGACCAGCGGTCTTCAACCTGGACGATATCGCCCACTAGTGGGCGATTTGAGCTTTTAGGTGGGCGGCAAGAAAATTTATAAAATTCTTGTAAAATTCAACAAAATTTACAATATTGTATGCAAAAAATGATCGAATGTTTCGTCAGTTGTGTCATAACAATGATGAACAATTTGTTAGGTTATTATTACACATAGAGGTCCGATGGCTCTCGAAGGGTGCATGTTTAACTCGTTTTGTTGAACTATATGAGAGCGTAGTGCAGTTTCTAGAAGACCAAAATGAAGTTGATCTTAGCCAAAAGTTAAAAATAATAAAAAATGATGCTTGTTATTTGGCAGGAATATTTAAGAAATGCAATGATTGTAATTTGCAGCTTCAAGGAGCCAATATGACACTCATGAACTGCCAAAAAGTTATCTCATTATTCATTGAAAAGCTGGATTTATTCAGTCACAATCTTTCAAAAAGGGAATTTCACCAGTTTCCAGAATTGTTATCTATTAAGGATGACATAACAACAATTGATACACAAAGGTTTATCGATCATCTCAATAAACTTGAAACGGATTTTGAAACTCGATTCAGTGATGTTTTAACCATGGAAGTATATGATTGGATGGTAAACCCGTTTACTGCAAATGTTACTGAAGCTGATGTAACATGTCAAGAGGAGCTATTAGAACTCAGACATGATGAGGAAAGCAAGGGAAATTTGAATAACGGTGGTTATATGCAGCTTTGGCAAAATAAAAAGATGTCAAATGTATATCCCAATATGTGGAAAAAGATTTTTAAATTACTGATCGCTTTTCCTACTTCGTACCTAGTTGAATCAGGTTTTAGTGCTGTGAATCACATTCTTACCAAAAACAGGAATGCTTTAAAAATCCCTGAAAGAGGGGACATTCGTTTGTTCCTCACTAAATTCGAGCCAAACATTCGGAATTTAGTTTACAAGCATCAAGCACAAGGATCTCACTAAATTAAAGGTAAATGCATAGTTTTATTATATAATATATATAATGTACCATACATAATTTTTAATATATGTTTGTTGGATTTTTAATTTTGGTGGGCGGTTGGCTAATTTATCTCACATAAAAATAGTAAAAGTGGGCGGTAGGCATAAAAAGGTTGAAGGGCACTGTTCTAGACCTTAAAATTAGGAAATAAATCAAATAAAAACTTGTATAAACACGAAATAACAGTGTATTACATTTTGGATGCAATATACTTTTAGTGATCTAAGATAACATGACATCAATGGCCTTGTTAAAGTCCTCGAAGATTGCATCTGCCTTTGAGGAAACATTCGAAGGATACGTTTTAAGATTCACAGTGTATATATGGTGGCTGGAAGCTTTTTGTAATTTCTCATAAGCCTGAAGATGTTGCTGCCTTTGGGTACAGAGCAGGGGCATGTTAAGGGAAGGGCACTTAGGGCACGTGCCCTGGGCCCCGCGCTTTAATGTGTCATTAGATAAAGGTTTTTAGAAAGTGGAAACACGTCAAGAAAAAACTGAAAGTGGTTGGAAAATAGCATTATTATTGCACTTTTATTTTTACATATAGGTAACAGCTGATCCTACTGATGAATTACACCGGTCTGCATGAAAATCGACTTCTTTATTTTGAGTTGTGATTCTGAAGCAGTTCGCTGCGCTGAATTAAAAAATGATACCAGTTTTTTTCTATCACCCACATTTTTAAAGTTATTAGCAAAACAATTTTGGGGCGTTTTGTAATTTTTACCTTTTTTATCTTTAATTAATTTCGTTTTTCATATTTTTCAGATAGATAATTCTAACATTACGTCTTTAAAATTTTAATAATGGCTTCTAGAGGATGTACCCATAGTCCAGACATATTTTGTTATATTTGTGGTCGGTATGTTGTAAAACAAAGGACAAATGTAACGACCTTCATTAAGAGAGCTTATCATGCTTATTTTGGAATTAAATTAGGAGATCAAGACAAAAGTTGGGCTCCACACAAGGTTTGTCTTACGTGTGTTGTGGCACTAAGGAATTGGAGCAAAGGTAAAAAGAAAAGTTTGCCATTTGGGATCCCTATGGTATGGCGCGAGCCTAGAAACCATACCGACGACTGCTACTTCTGTTCTTGCAATGTTAAAGGTTATAATGCAAAGAATAAAGAGAGCCTTCAATACCCAAGTCTTCCATCTGCAATAAGGCCGGTACCCCATGGTCCAGAAGTTCCTATTCTCCGCCCACCCGAGAGTCTGGATCAATACAATTCAGATTCTGATTCAGCTCCAAATCCAGACAATGATGATGTTTATGAACAGCCAACAGCTGACCGAGATCCTCCTAAACCATTAACCCAAGCCGAGCTAAATGACTTAGTCAGGGATTTGAATCTGCCTAAGGACTCTGCAGAACTTTTGGGGTCTAGATTGCAGGAGAACAATTTATTGGCATCCGACACATACTTCGCTTGGTACAGAAATCGTGAGAAAGATTTCGTGCCTTTTTTCGAAGAAGATGGTCCCTTGGTATTTTGCAAGGACATCACAGGATTAGTGTGCAAGCTAGGCATCGAATACCAAACCAGTGACTGGAGGTTGTTTATAGATTCCTCTAAAACCAGTCTAAAAGGAGTGTTACTGCACAACGGTAACAAATATGCATCAATCCCAGTGGCCCATTCTACTCATTTAAAAGAGACCTATGATAACATGAAACTGCTTCTGGAAAAAATTCAGTATCAAAATCACAGATGGATATTGTGTGGGGATCTCAAAGTCCTTTGCGTGTTACTTGGGCAGCAATCAGGATACACTAAGATGCCATGTTTCATCTGCGAATGGGATAGTCGAGCACGTGACCAGCACTGGAAGAGGAAAACTTGGCCTCCTAGAGAGAATCTTACCCCAAGATCAAAGAACATTTTACATGAACATCTAGTTGAACCAAATAAAATCCTCCTACCACCCTTGCACATTAAGTTAGGCTTGATGAAGCAGTATGTCAAAGCATTGAATAGAGAAGGTGAGTGTTTCAAGTACATTTGTTCAAAATATCCAAAGATTAGCTACGAGAAAATAAAGGAAGGTGTTTTTATAGGTCCTCAGATTAGAAAGTTATTGACAGACGATCATTTCCTGAACACAATGACCAATAAAGAAAAAGAAGCATGGCTTGGTTTCAAAGATGTTGTTGGAAACTTCTTGGGAAACTACAAAAGCCAAAATTATGAAAGACTGGTGGAAAATATGCTTAAAAAGTTTTGTGCTTTAGGCTGCAACATGAGCCTGAAAGTTCACTTCTTATTTTCGCATCTTGACCGTTTTCCCGAAAATCTCGGAGATGTCATTGAGGAGCAAAGAGAACGATTTCACCAGGACATAAAAACCATGGAAAGAAGATATGAAGGAAGTTGGCATACAAATATGATGGCGGATTACTGCTGGTGTTTGCAACGAGATCAGCCTAACGCACAGCATAAGAAAACATCAAAGAAGCACCGGTTTAATCGTCATTAGTCAGATCTACCTTCGTAGTCTTAAGTCTTTGGAATAAGTCCTGAAATGTTTGCGAGTAAAGAAGGTAAATATATTTTGTTTCTTTCAGTTATTTTTTTATTCTTTCATAAACAAGCAATATGCTTGTCCAAGAGCTAGGAGCTATTTAATTCTGCTTTAATTAGGTTTTACTCTATCACCTAAAGATTTCGTGCTACAAGGGGTGTTGTAATACCTCATCTGTCCCCAAATGTTAACCACCCATTGATGGGAGGGGAGAGAGTATTTTGCTGGGAACGGGACTGGTTGTTAATATATTTACCCTACATTATTATGTAAGCGTTACTGTAGTCTATAACAACAAAATTTATGGTTTAGCATGTGCAATCCAATGTTGATCTCGATAAGATGGTTCACATTTGGGGATAAATGGGGAATTTATGACACACCCTGTAGTAAGAAAACCATACGTGATAGGGAAAAACTAACTATATTTTTGAGATCAGCGCACTCAAATTATATAGAATCACCAACTAGTTTGTAAAAACCGATCGACAAGTTTTCAAATGTGTACTGGTGTTATTGTTCTTACACTGTTTCCCCCCATGTTTTTTTTATTTTCCTTGATTATCCTTTCAAGTTTCAACACTATTTCTTACGTATAACGTACAGTATTATTGCCTTTTGTATATTTACATTGGCGAAGAATTTTTCTAACAAGTTAACTGCCATTTGGCAACTCCGAGTCTCGCCCGGAGCGCCAAAGAGAGGTTGGCCTGAAGATGTCGAATGCTTCCAGCATTGTTTTTGATTTGTCACTGTGAGTGGAAGGTATGTCGTACGTATTGTGTGTGTGTGTGTGTGTGTGTGTGTGTGTGTGTGTTTCTATTGAATGATAACATAAAAAGCTTGATACATATGGCACATCTACATACGCTGGGTGCTTTTACGATGACAAGATCGCCTTTCGTCTTTGTTTTACTGATATGTTTGTTAAAAAAAAGTTGATTTTTTTTACTTAACTATGTGACAATTTTCAGGACATTGTCATCAAACTGTCAGCTGTAAAAATTATTTTGCAATTATTCATATTACCAACTATTTCTTATATTCTGCCATGTTATTGTAACTAAAATATATATATATGCTATTAGTATAATTTTTACAATTTTTTTCATATTGTCGACCTTATTTTCTGGAGGGAGGAGATATTTAAACCCGAGTCCACCACACTGTATGCCATGATTAACCCTGTAAATTGTAGTATGCATTGATATTCATATATTATTATGGTAGGGCGGGTCATACTATGCATTTTTTTAAATCAATGGAGAGGGGTGTTCAAATGATATATTTTGGTGTATAGAACACAATTCTGAAGAAAATATTTAATTCTGATAACCCTAACCTACATCATTTTCCAGTTGATTATTATTAAATTGTTGATTATTTTACTATTGTAGTTACCCCAGAATATGTCTTCTTACGTTTTCTATCATGGCTGCTCACGTTATCTCTCACAGAGCATTATTCTAACTAATTCATATAATCACATATAATGTAATTCATATAATAATAATAATATTTAAATACTCAAATAAAAAGGTGTGCCATTCCACTTAATTGTAATTATCATACAGTTTGGTATATGAAATATTTTGACGGTTTTCTGGCGCGCATAAGGCCATTTTCTGAGCCACCTTTCTCAGAGGCTAGAATGTAACGTTTCAGAACATTCTAAAACGTTTTGTGAAATATTTGAAGTGACTCATGATTTATGAAGCTATTTTACCACCTCGGCTTGCAGTGAGGGGATAGACTTAGTGATTATCTACTGATATTTTTTTTGTTACTGTTCACATGTGAGTATTATTCTGTTATATTTTAGAAAAAGCTAAATGGATGGATGATGATGGAAGCTGAGGGCAGTGACCAATCTTTTCCCGCAAAGATCAAGGAAGAACACTATAGTGTTGTTAGTGAGCCTGGCAGCTACTATCTGTTCCACTTTACCCCAGAGAAAGCAACTAAAGAGGAGTCACATGCGGAGAAGATTGCTAAGGTCCTGTTTGCCTGGCTGAAAGAGAGGGGTTATGATAAGACCTTGTTGGCCATTGGAGGAGACTCAACAAATGTCAACACTGGTGTGAAAGCTGGAGTAATGCGGAAGCTGGAGCTGCACCTGGGGAGAAAGCTGGTCTGGTTGGTGTGCAACCTGCACACTGTTGAACTTCCCCTGCGCCATCTCATTGTTGACCTTGATGGCCCTACTCTGTCAGACAAAAAATTATCCGGGCCAATAGGAAAGCTCCTTGATTCTGCTACAGACTTTGATATCAATCCAAACTTCACCCGAATCTCTGTTGGCCCTCCACTGATCAAGCTTCCTGACAAGGTCATTCAAGATCTCTCAACTGATCAATACTATGGCTATAAAATTGTCTGTGCAGTCAGGGATGGAGTACTTCCTGCAGGGCTGGCTCTGTTAGAGATAGGACCAGTAAACCACAGCCGCTGGCTCACCACAGCGAACAGACTTCTCAGGCTCTGGGTGTCAAAGCACGGACTTAAAGGAAAGAACCTGAAGATTCTGCAATTCATTGTGAAATTCATCATTGGAGTGTATTACCCATGTTGGTTCAACGTGAAGGTCAAGCACTCCTGGATCGAAGGGCCTAGGCACATCCTCTTTCAGCTGGACTGCCTCAAGTCCCAGAGAAAGGAGGTGCTGGATATTGTGATGCCAACTGTGAGAAGATCTGCTTGGTATGCCCACAGTGAAGTCATCCTCCAAACACTACTCTGCTCTGAGGATCAGAAGGAGAGGATTGAAGGGGTGGAGAGAATCCTGGCCATCAGGGGAGAGGGGGACCCGGACACTCAGCTGGGGGACTCCTCTGTTAGGAGCAGAAGTACACCTGACATCAATTGTGACGCTTCCAGCATCGGTGACTTGATCAGCTGGTCAGAAGGTGTGTCAGAGCCACCTCTTACCTGCTCTCTAAGCACCTCAGAGGTGAAAAACTTCATCAACACCCCCATGGAGGTGCGCAACTGGCCTTGCCACACACAAAGCATTGAGAGGGTTGTTAAAATGGTGACTGAGGCTTCTGCTAAGTACTTCTCACAGGAAAAGAGGGATGGAGGGATCAGGGCTCAGGAGACCAGCAGGAAGCTGATGTCCAAGTCTGAGTCAAAGCAGGATTTGTGCAACCTGGCAAAATTCAAGATGTCAGGAGAATGATCTTTGTAATTATATCCAGTGATATACATGCAGTTCACCTATTAATAAATATATGTAAAGTTGATTTGGCCTTGTCAATATAAATGATTTACCTTATATCTTTTAATATATTATAAAGGGGTTCAAAAGGGTAAAATTGGCAATTTAGAAATACAAAATGATGTAGGTTAGAGTTATCCTATCCAAAAAATAAGCTCATATTTGAATTCCCCATGTAAAAACACATAATTTAGACACCCCTGATGGTAGGATTTCCTTCAGATTCATGTTGTCACCTGAGTACGACCCGCCCTATAATATTATGGTTTCCAGGTGTGTTCACGGAACCAATGGGCCCCGCAACTCATCTGGTGCCTTGGGCCCAGCGGTAGCTAAACACGCCCCTGGTACAGAGAGGGATGTATCACGTGTATACCGGATTTCCAAATATATTATTTGTTCCTTTGTTTTGCCATCTGCATCACTTTCTATGTACTCATCAACTCTCCCTTTGTTAGAAAATCTAGAAGAGGAAGAGCCATTGTTGTCCCAAGGCGATATGATGACTAAGCTGATTGATGCAGCATTGCTTGTATATATTAAGTTAAGTTGTATATATATATATTTATATATCCATCTCATAATTGTAAGGTTAGTGAAAAATTCACTTAATTTAGAGCTAGCATTTTTGGGCTCTTGTGGCATCATTGTTTGGGCACTCTTGTAGCATCATTTTTTTGGGGACGCTGCGCGTCCTTCCTACTCGTTTGTTGAATGCGGCACTTACAGGGTGTGGTCTTATAGAGAGCTCTCTTGCAATTCAGTTTGGTTGTTTAGATACAAGATTGTTGCATCGTGCAATAGTGCAGGTTGTGTTGTTGTTGCAAGGTTTAGAAAGAAGACCATAAATAGTGCCCCTTTTGTTTTTTATCTTAATTTTATGCAACTGAGGCCTAAGGTAGGCCCACATCGAGCCAGCAACCCTGAGGTAGGACTTAATAGGACCTCCAAGTCCGTAAGTTTTTAGTCTAGCTTAACTTGGGCTGTAGGTTAAACTGGCCCTTCAGAGCTTGGCCGTTCACGGCTCAGCTGGGATTCTGAACCCAATAAAATAAAAAAAAAATAACACCCTTGAAGAGGCGGAAGGTCCTTCCATACCCTTCAAAGCGACAAGGTCTTTGTTTCGCCGTTTGTCTACAGCAAGGTTGGCAATCTCCCTGTCTTGTCGTCCCTGCATTTGTAGTTCTTGCTGCATGGCTTTCCATGCAATCATTATCCTTGGGATTCTGCCACCCTTTCTGACTAGAGAACCATAGGCTCTAAAAACCTCAGATTCAGCAGTGGCGGCTGGTGGTCAGGGAGGGTAGGGAGGCCCAAAATTGTCTATAATATATGCTATATAAATAAAATAGATTACAAAGTGTTAGATGCCCTACTTTCTGCATTTCACGAGCGTATAGAATTAATACTATCAATAAAATCCTCTTTCATAGTTTTTAATGATAAAAACAGAGGAAGCTCGGCCTCCCATGTCTCTTCTGAAAAGCCGCCACTGTCAGATTGCCTCTTCTCTATCAGATCCATAGACTTGAACTTCACCTGCGATGATGAAGCAGCAGCCAACTGTGAGGCACCTTTCCTCGACAGTTCATAATTTATAAAGCCAACGCTTCTTTCGACATCTAGATTGTGTATAGGACCATTATCCAGCTTGTCACTTGGGATCTTGGAGAGTGTGTGTGGTGCATCTTCATCATACTCCCTGAATCATAATCAATGTAGGTCCTTTAGTTACGAAATTATACCCGGTGTAAACTTATTTTCTGACCGCCCCTCGTACTAAGCAGGTTTCTCCCAGTGCTTGCTGATGGTTTCCAGAAACAGAAGGTCATTCTGTTTCTGGAAACCATCAGAAAGCACTGGGAGAAACCTGCTTAGTACGAGGGGCGGTCAGAAAATAAGTTTACACCGGGTATAATTTCGTAACTAAAGGACCTACATTGATTATGTTTGTATCAGGTGAATTCGTTAATCATTGTTGGCAACACTGCACGTCGATTCGGCTGCCATCTACCGTACATTGGTTATATGAGTCGGTTGAACATGGCGGCTCAACTAGAACAGTGCCCTGCCCTACGGAGCAGTCCAGGACGTTTACGTTTAATGGCCACTTGTAAACGTTCCAATGTTGAACAATATACAGCTGCATTGATTGTTGTGTGTTTTTGCATGAAGCCTGCGAGCAAAGCGCCTTTGTGATCCCAAAACACGGTAACCATCACTTCGCCAGCGGACCTCACAATCTTGAACTTCTTTGGTAGGGGGACCCAGGGTGTTTCCATTTCATGCTGGCACGTTTTGTTTCCGGAGTATGGTGTTGAACCCATGTCTCGTCTCCTGTGACAATGCACTCGAAAAATTCTTGAACACTGACAGACTCGGAATATCGTTGCAGAAATGACAGGGACTGTTCCAGTCGAGTCGCCATGTTCAACTGACTCGTATAACCATGTACGGTAGATGGCAGCCGAATTGACGTGCAGTGTTGCCAACAATGATTAACGAATTCACCTGATACAAACATAATCAATGTAGGTCCTTTAGTTACGAAATTATACGCCGTGTAAACTTATTTTCTGACTGCCCCTCGTAATTTGATGACTTGTGGTTTGAGAAAGTGACAAATTTCAGATATAACACTGCAGATACCTTCGTCATACTTTGTGTTGCTGAACTTCTCGGCTGACAAAATCAAAAGCTGGCTCTGTTATATTCAGTAATTTCTCAGAGTCGACTGTCGTCAGATCCATATACAGCTGTTGGAATGCAGATATAAGCTGATGGTTAGTGTTAGTTGAAGTTGTCATGGACAAGGATGGCTCTACAAGATGTAGACCAAATAAAGTTGCAACACAGTACATTCATTTTGAGAAAATCCAGCTCCAGGAAGCACCGCAGTATGCAGGCAAGCTGATTGGAGACATTCTCATACTTGCGGAGAAACCTAGAAATATCATCTAGATCAGTGGTCCCCAAACTTTTTGAGTTATTGCCCCATTTTCATATGGATACCTTCATAATGACCCCCACCCTACCTGTACCCTAAGTAAATCTAGTTCCAGTATTGCCATGTCGTTTATTTATGCACTTTCTGTACTTTAGAAGTACTTGCAGAGTACCAAATTACCCCACTGAAAAAGCGAAATTACCTCAATGCAGTAATTTACCTATAGTTTGGGAAACGCTGATTTAGATGATAGTGACACAGCAGACGTAAGAGCAGTCTATTGAAGCGCTCATCTTTGAGACTGACCGATTTATTGTTTTTAGGTGCTATATGAGTGTCAAACTCGGTCTTGTTCCACGGCTTGTGGCCAAAATCATGATTTATCAGGAGGATCAAACAGTCTAGTGCTTGTTCTGTTACACTTGATACGTTGGTCGTGGCATTGACTAAAAAATTAGAGTAAATCTTGCCTCTACCAATTGTGTTTTCTATTTCACCCCATTGTTTTGTGATGATCCTGAACATTAGTGAAGGGTGCACACAGCAAAACAAGTGACTTGGTATATGGTCAGTTTCAGGTTGCTCAGCAGCAATGTAATCCACACCTACATTGTGTGTAGTTTGATCAGTCATTACAAAATCAATTTTTTCAAAGAGCTGTTTAGATGGCTAAGATATTGAGGACAGCAACGTTCAGGTCTACCAGGTTGTGACGGGATTCTGAACTGACTGGCATAGTAGGCAGGGACCTGTACTTCCTATTTATATTAATTCCTTGGACAGAGAAAGATCCACAACCTTGTTTTTTAGAACCGTCATCAGAGTAGGTTACTGTCACTTGCTCTTCAGAGGCATTATCTCTTTCACCATTTCGTGCATAGCCAGAACCTCGAGACTTTTTCTCGCTTGCCTGACATTTTTGACATGTGGTAGTGTGTCCAAGTCTATAGTTTGTCCTTTATCGTGGTGTTTCCACACTCTACCAAACATTTTGTTCCCAACTCTGATCACAGTAGCCTCAGCCTGAATCTGAGACATGTGGTGGCAGCTCTTTAATTTATCTACCGTCTCATAATACTCGTGGTCTAAATTTTCTGATGCTCTCTCTGATGTGCTGATAGTGGGAAGGACATTCATCTTCACTTTCGGTTAATGTTTCAGTGGACATGGGCCGGCGTTTCTTGACTTTGTAAACTGATGATGATGATTCTAGAATATCAGTGTTAATTGACTCCATATTGATGTACCTCTCATCACATGACCGTTCTGTACTACTACTACTACTACTACTACTACTAGACTCATCATACTTTACCGGTTGTATCATCTTTCTTTTTTTCTGCTACTTCCTTCTTTTCCATAGATTGCAGGTCTTTTTTTTTTTTTCCGCTCCATGGATTTTATCCATTTTTTATTAACAAAATCTTCACGGTACATTTTTATCTCGGCTTTCTGGTCTTCAAGAAACCTCCACTCTATCTCTGTCATCTTTACCCCATGTGATAGCTGAAGCTTTTTCTGTACCACGTCATGCTTCCGTGTCTGCACTAATGTCGTGAACTCCTTATAAAGTTCTAGAATGTTTTTCTTCGCATACTTTGTTGTCACTGTATATAGATTGCGGAATATCCAGTGCTCTTGTAGAACCTCAGCTAGAAGTAGAGCTGTATCATCCTTAGGACGCTGAGCCTAGCCTGCTCGTTTTGGCCTGAGGAGGTAGAGCATATTTTGAATAATGTGTTTCTGGGTTGGGAGTCTGCTATGTGGAAACTGCTTCCTCAACATAATCTAAATTTCTTCTTATTGCATCATTACACTGTCAAATACGAGGGGCGGTCAGAAAATAAGTTTACACGGCGTATAATTTCGTAACTAAAAGACCTACATTGATTATGTTTGTATAAGGTGAATTCGTTAATTATTGTTGACAACACTGCACGTCGATTCGGCTGCCATCTACCGTACATTGGTTATACGAGTCAGTTGACAATGGCGGCTCGACTGGAACAGTGCCCTGTCATTTCTGCAACGATATTCCGAGTCTGTCAGTGGTCAAGAATTTCTTGAGCGTATTGTTACACGAGACGAGACATGGGTTCATCACCGTACTCCGGAAACAAAACGTGCCAGCATGGAATGGAAACACCCTGGGTCCCCGCGACCAAAGAAGTTCAGGATTGTGAGGTCCGCTGGCAAAGTGATGGTTACCGTGTTTGGGTACTCCAGTACCGAGTACTGCATGTTAAAATGTTGTTTGCGCTCATCCGCTTTTATTATATTACTGTGTAAAGATTAAATATAAATATGGCAAATGTTTCGAGTGAGTTGCCTTCTTTCAGGGTGTGTGGTCATATAGAAATCATTGAATGTGACTGTATAATTGAAGATTTACCAAAAAAACCATTCAGTTGCTGAGAAACTTCAAATTAAGGAACGTGGAAGGCCTACGCCTGAATTACCAGGTATATTTGTGACATGTAAAGACGACCGCAATCAGGAATACACAGGGCATTTCTGTGTTTCAAATTACTCGAAGCACAAGTGGTTGATTGGGTGTCCTAAATTAAATAAACTTTTCTTCTGGCTTTGTGCCCACTCCCCACTGCACCTCTCCCATCCTAGACACGCAATCTCGGCCTTATTTTGGTGAGTACGTAGCCATGTATACGTTCATTTAATTGTTTATTTCATTCGTATTCTTTATTGATTTGTTTAATATATATATATAATATAATATAAGAATAGGTGCGATAAACCGAAATAGCTGATCAGGATACGCCACTGGTTCGTGTTCTTTTGCCAGCTACTGCTGATGAAGAAACTTGGTGTGATGACCCAAGAAACTAATATTTAGGTCTCAGCTATAAGAATAACAAGGCTTTCGCATCACATTTTGTGACGTATAAAGTAACTACAGAGATAAACAATTTATACCCTTATTAAATGAAAGGTTAATTAAACCTTACTTTAACAAAAATAATTTTTGATCTCCCATTTTCGTCATTAATTTCACACAATTTAATTAATTTGTAAAGCTGAAATCGGAATTCCATTGTGTAGATAAGAAACAGTGTTACTTAATGACGAAAAGTTCTGTTGCAGTCTTTTATTAATTAGGATTTTTTGTTTTACCTTTCTTTCGGGAGAGTTTTGAAGTTTAGTCCCCGAAAATGAAATAAGATGGCATCAAATTCTGTTACAGGAATTTCTTTTCTTTTTCTTGTCATAAAACATCTTTTCTCCTTACAACACGCTTCCTCAAACGGTTTACGTCCAAAGCCAAATCCAAACTGAGGACCATATGCCTGTAAGTAAGAATAGATGAGGTGCCGGTGTATCTGCTTAAATGGGTTCATAGTGGAGAAAAATAAAGAGAGAGAGAGAGAGAGAGAGAGAGAGCCTTGAAATTTTAAGGAATTATAAATTATTAAACTAAAAACTCGTTTGTTGACATGCCCTACTGAGCTTTATTCGTATGAAAGTTTAGAGAATGTTTTTGCACTATTATGAAGTATTACTGTTTGCGGCTGTAGAGTTCACATACTGTACTTTTCCCTCTTCACTGTAGCGTAATTCATTTCTTTCACTAATTACTGAAATTAGGGTTTAGTTATTAGTGTTGAACCACTTATGATCATAGTAGCATTATTTGTAAATGGAACGATTCTTACTGGGATGTTTGCCCGAAGGCAAACGGAACAACCAAATTCTACAGCTATCTGGATCTGAATTTCAAAACTGTATTGATTGTTGCATGTTTGAGTGGTTGCTTAACTTGGTATCGTGCTAAAAAGTAGAACGTCGGTTTAAATTATACATTAGGGCTTCTAATATACTATTGAGCTAAAATGTGTGGTGTGTGTGTGTGTGTGTGTGTGTGTGTGTGTGTGTGTGTGTGTGTGTGTGTGTCCGCCCGCTTTCTTCGGAACCATGCACAGCCTAAACGGCACCTCGGAAAATTTTGCAACCACCACCAACTGATAGCCCATGAGCTGACGATAAGCTCTATCAAGTTTCCCGGTCCTAGGTCACGCGGGAAGCGGTATAATGGGGAGAGGGGGTGGGGTAATTGGGGGAGTGGGGGTGGAGGTAATGGCTTTTTTACTTTTGTGTGGGGGTAATGGGGGAGTGGGGGTGGGAGGGTAATGGCGTTATTTTTTAATTTTGTAGCTTAGCCACTTCTTCCTATGAGGGCTTCATATAATATAATAATAAAAAAAATACATGAAAAAGTGAAAAAAAAAGTCTCTCTCTTTACATTTGTGATTGATTGGATAGCCCGAAAGGACTCACAATTTAATTGGGATATTAAGTTCCATTCTTTCATCGATTTGCAGTTACGATTCATTACAATTTTTTTAATTATATTACCGATATTTTATAAAGTATTGGTGGTTACGATTGTACCATCCAGTGATATGCCATATATATGAGATATGTGATATGCCATACTTTTGTCGTTTAGCCACTTCTTCCTATGAGGGCTTCATATAATATAATTTTAAATCTACAACCAATAAAAAAAAAAATGAAGTAGTGAAAAAAAATCTGGAGGGCGATAGCGAGCCACCGCTTGTATAATATTCTACAGAACTACAGACTAACAATTAAGTACCCTAAGATCTACTTCCTGTTCTCCCGAGAAAACTGAAATTTGGTGACAAAAAAAGATGACAAAGGAAATTGGGTCCGAAAGTAAATGAACTTTCATGTCGCTATTTCATTAGGTGTATAATAGAATGCATTACATATGCAAGAGAAACCATAATGGCTGCCGTAAGACTGTATACATGTGGTTAAAGCATTAATATAAGTTTGTGTTAATATGAAATGTTTCTCACAAACGGAATTACTATCGTGATACCGACATACAAGCTTAGAGGACGTAAAAAAATCCCTTCGATTGGATGTTTGGTACTATAAAATACTGGAGTAGAAAATAGAAAATAGTAGAAAATCCAGTTAAATTCTTTGACATATTATACAGTAGATACAAATCAACCAAGAACAAGTTCGGAAACTAATCTCTTAATACAGAAGATTCAGAGTTCTTGGAAGGAGACGTAATTAAGGCTCTATCGAAAATACGAGAAAATGCAGCACCAAAGGGGCTAAACACATGGATTGCTATGTTTCTGAAGAAATGTAGAGAGTATTGCCAACCCACTCTACATGCTGTGGAGAAAATCACTCGACATAGAACAAATTCCCCTTCCATTCAAGAATAAATAACATTGCTTCCTTATTCAAAGGAGGTAACGGATCAATGCTCAAGAACTATAGGCAAGAAGCCCTCACCTCCCACCTTATAAAGTGCTTCAACATGTAATTAGAGGCAATATTGCTTATTACCTATAGTACAAGAAAAGAAGTTTATTCAATCCGAACAAACATAGCTTCAGGGTTTGGAAATCATGCCTATCACAGTTATTAGACTACCAAAAGTAAACACTGGAAACATTTGTCAAGGTCAAAACATAGACGTACGAGTAATACAAGTATAAACTGATTTTTCTAAAGCGTCCGATAAATGTGATCATTAAATTATAGCACACAAACTTAAGAATATAGGAATTACTGGAATGCTTGGACAGTGAATACTTGATTTTCTAACCAAAAGAACAGAGTGGTAGTATGTGGAATCAAGTCTGGACTGTCAGAAGTCGCCAGTTCTGTCCCACAAGGTTCAGCATTACTTCCTTGATGCAGATATTAAAGATAATATCATATCATGTTTCACGGATGACAATGATGTGCAAGGAAATAGAAGGTGACAGAAAAATTACAAAACAGTGAAACATTAGTCAATTGGGCGAAAGAAAACACTGAAGTTCAACGGAGAAAACAGATTTGGCAACAACATGAAATTACAGAATAAAGGATACAAGATATTACAAGATCAGCAGATAAACAAACCCACAAGTCAGGGGTCCTGGGTTAATAATGTCATCAGATGCAGAATTTAGAGAACACTTCAACATTAAAATTATAAGAGATGGGAAAAATAATGGGAATGATCTGTTGGAGCTTCCATAGCGGAAAAATAAACATCATGCTGAAAGTATGTAAGAGTTTTAGTCCTAACACTAATCGAATATTGCTCAGTACTCATCTGGAGAGGGTCTTGTTCAAAGTCCCTGTCTAAAAAGCAACTTTTTCTTACATTATAGTAAATAACGTAACCTTTTAGGCCTATGAATACCATCTTACGACAACCATTATGACTTGTCTCGCATATGTAATGCATTTTATTATAGACCTAATGAATTAGTGATGAGCTTTAAGCATTTACATGAGTGCGGATTGAAGTTCCTCCAACTCTAGCGCATTCACCGCAACAATATAAGATCACCAAACCCGCATTGAAAAAATTATAAAACTGTGTTTAAAAAGGCTAATTAATTTCGGCCGGTCACAACCAAGCCCTTTTCAAAGCCATAAACTAGTTAAAATGCCTAAAAAAGTTATAAAACTTCCGTCCCGCAAAAGAGCTGAAGTTTAGATATAGTGGTGGTGGTGGTGGTGCAAAGTAAACGTCCTCTATTTAGAACGCTGTCATTCCGCATGCATTTATTTCAGAGTACTGAAATTTATAAAAGTAACAGCAGGAGTAGTATGCCCGCAAAAAGGGAGAGAGAAAATGGATCAATTTGAAAATTTCCCCCCTCACCGTCCTTCATGAGGATCCTTCACCGTCCTTTGTCTTTCATGGTCCTTTTAAAAAAAAAAAAAAAAAAAAATCGTTTTCACCTTCATTCAAAAATAAAATTTTAAAACAAAATTTAAAAAAATAAATTTAAAAAAATTAAATTTAAAAAATTAAATTTTAAAAATGATTCGTTTTCACCTTCCTTCAAAAAAAAATTTAAGAAAGGGTTGATCTTGGCCTTCCTCCTTGAAAAAAGTTCTTTCATGAGGCAAACAAGAACAAACATGCAAAAACATACATACATTCGAGTACTTCCTGTTCAGGCAAGTTCCGCCAGACAGTAGAAATGAAAACTTAAAATGAATATCTGAAAGGTTTTAATAGGCCTAACGAGATTACGCATCGACATCAGCACATCCAATTTTCAAATGTTAACAAATTGCGAACAATACATAAATCAAAATCAGAATAAACATATTTTAAATCGAAAACAAGTTCTTTGTTTAAGATCTGTATTATGAAAAATAAAATGAACATTTATTTTAATTTAAATAAATTAATTTCTCTTTTTTAAGGGAAACTGGCTTATTTTCAAACGAGATGACCTTCAAATACAATATATGCTCATAGGGCATGCATATTTGTTTATTTACTTTTAAATATGTAGTTTTCTGTTATTTACACCGATATATACCATCACATTCACTTTCACATGCCATCTTCTGGTATGTGAATTAATAATTTTACTGTACAGCAAATTTCGTTATAAAATTGCATGTGTTAAAAAGAACATCAAGTTGCGTAACGCAGCTTTGAAACTGAAGCATCAATTCTGTTATCCTCCTCTAAACATCCACTTAAATATTATTACTAATATTAATTTATTGTTATTATTACATACATATGTACACGTGTTAAGAGTATTTAAATTAAATATATTGATTTCAATTCCCTTCGTAATAAAAGCATCTGACAACTCTACCCCAATCTTGCTATATTTTTCTCACAGTAACTGTTTTGAGAGTAGTAGTTAAGTTTAACTTTCTTTTAACGACTATTAGCTGCTACTAATCTTGTTATTATTATTATTATTATTATTATTATTATCATATATATAAAACATCCAAATAAGTAGGTTCGGGTAAAAACTTTCTTATTAGATGCAATTAAAGAAAACGGGATGTCGAATTTGTGTGGATTGTCATTTTTAAATAGATTCAGTGGGAAATAGGTACTGAAAGTTGAGAGATTTTTCATTAAGAACCTTTCTAGTTGTAGTTATAGTTAGGCATATTCACATTACTTTAATTATCATTTCTCTAATTTAACGGCTGTTCACAATTCCTCATAACTCTCATAATAAACGTATTTGTTTTCACACCAGTCAGGCCAGTATTTACATCAATCACACAGAATGTTCATGCTTATTGTTTTTGTCATTAGCTGTACCAATCATGTCTTTACAAACTGAAGCGTACCGTTATACAACGTTTAAAATCTTATAATTTAATACTTTATGATATCAGATCTCGTATAAAAAACATCATTTTCTGTACAAATGGCCACAAAAATACTTTCAATCATAATAATGTACTTATAGAACGCACCATATGCTTTTTCACTTGTATTAAAAACGTAAAACTGAAAGTTGTATCATCACGCGATATTCGATTCTGCAATGACGTAGGTGAGCCATAACATTTAATTTAAAATTATTTAACAGATCATTCGAGGGAACTGTACATCGATCTCATTATAACTTCTGACTCATAATAACCCGCCATGCATATTTACAAGAGTCGAATTTAAATAAATAAATATATATATATAATATATATATATAATAATATATATATATATATATATATATATAAGGAGTTTGTATGTGGCATTCCAACAGAAGGCAGGAAGTGTCTGAACCCTGTTTCTCCCATCACTGTCCTCTCATCTGGCCTTTTTACATGTCACGTCTACCTGTGAGCAGTCCAGCATACTCTCAAACACGCGCTTCTCACTATATCCCTTACTACACACGCATGCATCTTACACACTACACAGTCTTTTCAAAAAAGGTGTAGTTTCGGAGATTCGCGATTGTCCCCTCCTTCCTGCCTGCATCTTATATATTACCAAGCAAGTCTCTCTACAGTTTACAGGTTTCCTCATTGTCTAAAATTTATAAAGTTCTCTCTTATTGTTTTCCTTATTGTAACGGACATCACAACCGAATTTAAATAGTATTTAAGTATTATGTCGAGCAACATAGCTAGATAACCCCGCCACAGCCTAGTTTCTTTGCATAATCATGAAACAAGATTATATATATATATATATATATATATATATATATATATATATATAAAATCTTGTTTCATGATTATGCAAAGAAACTAGGCTGTGGCGGGGTTATCTAGCTATGTTGCTCGACATAATATACGGCAAAAGTAGTTTGAAGATTTATTCCATCACACGACTGATTATAATTATACACTTTAGAGGAGTTTGCAAATTGCATATACTTAGACAAAAAGTATTAGGTCTTATGCTGATTTCATGTCATTATCAGCATGCTTCACTGTCCTTTCAGTCATTGTGACCATAGATCGTACCAGAACTATGGTCTTGACAAACCACAATGTGTTAAATTTAAATATTGATTTATTGTTATTATTACATATATGTACACGTGTTAAGAGTATTTAAATTAAATATATTGATTTAAATACATTTCGTAATAAGAGCATCTGGCAACTTTACCCCAATTTTGCTATATGAAAATGAAAAGGTTTATTGGCAGACTATAGTCCATATGGCAAATATTATTAATACAATGACAGTTCATACACTAAGGGTAGAAATATATACAATTGATTAGAAATAATACTGCACTGTCGAAGTTAAGTGGAGCTACAGACAGACGTTTTCGTACCAAGAAGTCCATAGCTTAGAGGATAAATGGCAGGACTCATGGATAGCTTGGATGATCGGGTTGGTTGATTTTTTAATTCTTTGCATTAGAATGTGTTCAGCACGTCTTGTTACCTCCGGGAAGCTCGGGACATTGCGGGTAGCAAACATTTGCGAAGCTGAGCATCTCGGGAGTAATTTATGTAAGAGTCTAAAAGAACTGTTGTACAGCAAATTTAGGGTACTGCCAGAACCTTTTTATAATTCACCCAGAGTTGCAGACCGTAATATACTGCAGAAAGTACGAAAGAGTGTATCTTTAGCTTCACTTGTACATAAACGAAAGCTCCTTATGGTCATATTCGCTTTAGCACACAGGCTTCGAGATTGTTTTCTTATATCCGAGTCATCACTCAAGGAGCTGGTAATAGTTTGACCCAATTACTTAAACTCTTGTACTTCCTCAATTACTTCACCATTCATTTTAAACCTTATGTGAAAAATGCTCTGTATCAATTGGTCCACAATTAACCCACCCCTTATATCCACAGTCTAACTATAGAGTAGATTAAGTCTAGCCTTGTAGGGGTCAGCCTAGAGATTCCGGAAATGGTCCAGAGCGGGCAGATAAATTGAGGTCCACAGTAGGATTCCTCACCAAATTAGGTTAGGGCAATCTACCTTCACCTTTGTTACGCTATGAGTTGATGCTAGGTCTTAGGCCACAATGTAGGCCTAATTTGTCTGACCCAGCTTAATTTACTGCGTTTACTTCTAACTGGGTTAAAAACACAATTAGTCACTTACTACTAGTTATTAGAGACCCTTTTCCCCTTTTGTTTAATTGTTGAGAGCGTACTTGCTGGTGGGGATCTTTTTTCCGTTGTTTGTTCTTCCCTTCCCTCGTTCCGTCTTGTAGCCCCGTTCCTCGTTTTCGTTCTCCCTTGTCCACCTTTTCGCTGGGCTTTTTCCACCAGCGACCTCTTGGTTTTTTTGGTTGGTTGATCGGTAATGTATATCTATTACCGAGCACGCTCTTGTCACACAGTATATAAATACTAGTGTGGAGAATAACTCTGGTGAGCAACCAATTGGTTTCATCCACCCAGTTATTGACATAAAAGGAATTTAATAATTGTTCGATTAACTACCTACCTACTCAGTGAACCATTTTCGTTACATCCCAACTACCCACACATCAGTTTTCCATATACTGGGGGCCCCGGGAGATAAAAATTTTGGTGTCAATGTCACCAATTTTTATGTCTGAGTATAGACTAGCTAACTATTTGACTGTAAATGCCTGTTAATCTGATTAACAGTGACTATCCTCACCATCTCATGGAGAAGATGTAGCATTTAATTAGAAGAGAAAATATACATCCATAAGATGAAACTGTCTATGGTCTTTACCATAAGAAAAGGAAAAGTGAAAGTTAGAAGATAAAATTACAATTCCCCAGCATCTATTTTTTGTGTAAAACTAGTCGCGCCTTTAATGCTGTTTGTCGCTGAGGTCATGTGTCTGTCAATGTTGTAGTAGGATGCGTTACCACTCCTACTGTCAAAGGAATAGTTACTGGAAGTTCAGTGTCTCCAGTTGTTACTGGCGGTGGAGAAGGTTCTCCAAAGTCCATTGTTTTGGGTCCAGGCTCTAAGGGGTACAAAAGAGAAATGTCTCTTGTTGTGTCACCCGTTGAAGTCCTTAATTTGACCACTCTTGTTACCCCGTCTGCCCCTGGTCTGAGTTCTAAAACTCTAGCCAGAGGCCAGTATTGTCTTGGAGTACTGTCATGTATGAGAACAAGGTCCCCTACCTTAATTGTGTCAGACCAATCCTTCTTAGTCATTTGTTTATGTCTCTCCCTTAGACCCATCAAGTACTCAGTTTTCCGCTGTTTAATGAAATGAGCTTTAACTCTAGTTAAATGTTGTAACTTAGTCTGGAGCTCATCATGTCGTTGAGTCCAGTTTGGGTCTTCTGAAGAGTCTATATAGTAGTCCGGCAGGAGACTAACTTGTTCTCCCCGAATCAAATGATTTGGAGTTAATGGTTCCGGGTCATTAATGTTGTCACTTACATAAGTGAGTGGTCTATTGTTAATGATGTTCTCAATCTCAGCCAGGAGAGTGAGCAACTCAAACAAGTGTATCTGTTTTTTACCATTTGCTTTCTTCAAGCAATTCTTTACTGCTTGTATATTCCTCTCCCAGATAGAACCATACCAAGGAGAGGCAACCGGAATATACTTCCACTTTATGTTTGAATTTTGTATATATAATTGTGTGAATTCATTGCTTAACAAATCGTGGATGACTTGTTCACCAGCCTTGAAATATGTAGCATTGTCAGTCCAAACTGTCTTGGGTACTGAATGTCGTGCACAGAATCTCTTAAAGACAGCAACAAAAGACTCTGCTGTAAGGTCCTCCACAACATCCAGATAAACAGCTCGTGAGGCAGCACATGTAAACAGTGCAATGTACATTTTTTGTTCAGTGTCAACCACCCCCACAGTCAATGCTCCTGTATAGTCAATGCCTACAGTCTCAAAGGGTCTGTTGAGAGTAACACACTCATCTGGCAAAGCAGGAGGATTTGGTTTCCTGTAGGGCCTAGCATGAATACGCCTACATGTGACACACTCACTCAGGACTGTTTTAACCCTTTGCCTGTCCCGTGCATCACATATGATACACAGAGCGCATCATAAATAATATTTAGTGTGATACATTCTATGATCACATATTACCCACCAACTAAACCAAATAAACCTCCTATAACCAAAAGTCTGAAAACAAGCATGGACGTTTGGACCAAACTTATGAAAATGCTTTGGACAGGCAAAGGGTTAAGTGATCCTTCCCTTGGGTATCCAATAAGTTTTTCTTAATGTAGTTAGTGTCTGTGGTACCCCCATATGATGTACATCATTGTGTGTTTGTCTGATGATTAATGTTGTCAAATAGCTAAGTCTAGGTAAAAGGATTGGATGTTTGCTTTTGTAAGACAGTTTTGATTTGTCTAATCTCCCTTTACACCTTAGAAGGCCTTCCTCATCTCTGAACAAATTTAGATCCACAACTACTGATGGTACAGGTTCTTTGGTTTGTTTCCCATTAGTCAAGAATTCTAACTCTTTATTGTACTCCTTTTGTTGTGCATGCCCTATCCAGTACTTGGTTGCAACTTCTGTATAATTATGATTGTTTTTATTTAGCTGTTTGTTTATTGTAGTTAAACAGTTGTGAGCAAACCTCAAACAGTAGGCTGTGACCCTGACAAGTTTGCTGAAATCAGAATAATGTTCATAATTAGTGATTGGTTCAACCTTTTCATTTGAAAAGATTAAATTTAATGTCAAGTTAACTTGTTCCACAGGCCATTGGTCTGTATTACAGAGCCACTTAGGTCCCATGAACCAAGTTTTGTTTGACTTCAACAACTTGTGGGATAAACCTCTGGTCAGAAAGTCTGCTGGATTTTGTTTAGTTGGAACATAGTGAAAGTTTACTTGTAGGCTTTCATTAGCTTCAGCTATTTCTTTTAGCCTATTTCTTACAAAGATATTCTTACTATTAATGCTAGCATTCCGTATCCAGGCAAGACAAATCTGATTGTCAAGCCAGATGTCGATATCAGTTATGTTCACATCATGGTAAGCATCCTTAAGCAATGAAATGGTTTTAATGGCTATATAAGGCTGGTGAACAAGTCATCGACGACTTGTTAAGTAATGAACTCACACAATTATATATACAAAATTCAAACATAAAGTGGAAGTATATTCCGGTTGCCTCTCCTTGGTATGGTTCTATCTGGGAGAGGAATATACAAACAGTAAAGAATTGCTTGAAGAAAGCAATTGGTAAAAAACAGATACACTTGTTTGAGTTGCTCACTCTCCTGGCTGAGATTGAGAACATCATTAACAATAGACCACTCACTTATGTGAGTGACAACATTAATGACCCGGAACCATTAACTCCAAATCATTTGATTCGGGGAGAACAAGTTAGTCTCCTGCCGGACTACAATATAGACTCTTCAGAAGACCCAAACTGGACTCAACGACATGATGAGCTCCAGACTAAGTTACAACATTTAACTAGAGTTAAAGCTTATTTCATTAAACAGCGGAAAACTGAGTACTTGATGGGTCTAAGGGAGAGACATAAACAAATGACTAAGAAGGATTGGTCTGACACAATTAAGGTAGGGGACCTTGTTCTCATACATGACAGTACTCCAAGACAATACTGGCCTCTGGCTAGAGTTTTAGAACTCAGACCAGGGGCAGACGGGGTAACAAGAGTGGTCAAATTAAGGACTTCAACGGGTGACACAACAAGAGACATTTCTCTTTTGTACCCCTTAGAGTCTGGACCCAAAACAATGGACTTTGGAGAACCTTCTCCACCGACAGTAACAACTGGAGACACTGAACTTCCAGTAACTATTCCTTTGACAGTAGGAGTGGTAACGCATCCTACTACAACATTGACAGACACAAGACCTCAGCGACAAACAGCATTAAAGGCGCGACTAGTTTTACAGCAAAAAATAGATGCTGGGGAATTGTAATTTTATCTTCTAACTTTCACTTTTCCTTTTCTTATGGTAAAGACCATAGACATAGACAGTTTCATCTTATGGATGTATATTTTCTCTTCTAATTAAATGCTACATCTTCTCCATGAGAAGGTGAGGATAGTCACTGTTAATCAGATTAACAGACATTTACAGTCAAATAGTTAACTAGTCTACACTCAGACATAAAAATTGGTGACAATGACACCAAAATTTTTACCTCCCGGGGCCCCCAGTATATGGAAAACTGATGTGTGGGTAGTTGGGATGTAACGAAAATGGTTCACTAAGTAGGTAGGTAGTTAATCGAACAATTATTAAATTCCTTTTATGTCAATAACTGGGTGGATGAAACCAATTGGTTGCTCACCAGAGTTATTCTCCACACTAGTATTTATATACTGTGTGAAAAGAGCGTGCTCGGTAATAGATATACATTACCGATCAACCAACCAAAAAACCAAGAGGACGCTGGTGGAAAAAGCCCCGCGAAAAGGAGGACAAGGGAGAACGAAAACGAGGAACGGGGCGACAAGACGGAACGAGAGAAGGGAGAAGAACAAACAACGGAAAAAAGATCCCCACCAGCAAGTACGCTCTCAACAATTAAACAAAAGGGGAAAAGGGACTCTAATAACTAGTAGTAAGTGACTAATTGTGTTTTTAACCCAGTTAGAAGTAAACGCAATAAATTAAGCTGGGTCAGACAAATTAGGCCTACATTGTGGCCTAAGACCTAGCATCAACTCATAGCTTAACAAAGGTGAAGGTAGATTGCCCTAACCTAATTTGGTGAGGAATCCTACTGTGGACCTCAATTTATCTGCCGCTCTGGACCATTTCCGGAATCTCTAGGCTGACCCCTACAAGGCTAGACTTAATCTACTCTATAGTTAGACTGGGGATATAAGGAGTGGGTTAATTGTGGACCAATTGATACAGAGCATTTTTCACATAAGGTTTAAAATGAATGGTGAAGTAATTGAGGAAGTACAAGAGTTTAAGTAATTGGGTCAAACTATTACCAGCTCCTTGAGTGATGACTCGGATATAAGAAAACAATCTCGAAGCCTGTGTGCTAAAGCGAATATGACCATAAGGAGCTTTCGTTTCTGTACAAGTGAAGCTAAAGACACACTCTTTCGTACTTTCTGCAGTAATATATACGGTCTGCAACTCTAGGTGAATTATAAAAAAGGTTCTGGCAGTACCCTAAATTTGCTGTACAACAGTTCTTTTAGACTCTTACATAAATTACCCCCGAGATGCTCAGCTTCGCAAATGTTTGCTACCCGCAATGTCCCGAGCTTCCCGGAGGTAACAAGACGTGCTGAACACATTCTAATGCAAAGAATTAAAAAATCAACCAACCCGATCATCCAAGCTATCCATGAGTCCTGCCATTTATCCTCTAAGCTATGGACTTCTTGGTACGAAAACGTCTGTCTGTAGCTCCACTTAACTTCGACAGTGCAGTATTATTTCTAATCAATTGTATATATTTCTACCCTTAGTGTATGAACTGTCATTGTATTAATAATATTTGCCATATGGACTATAGTCTGCCAATAAACCTTTTCATTTTCATATAGCAAAATTGGGGTAAAGTTGCCAGATGCTCTTATTACGAAATGTATTTAAATCAATATATTTAATTTAAATACTCTTAACACTGTACATATTATGTAATAATAACAATAAATCAATATTTAAATTTAACACATTGTGGTTTGTCAAGACCATAGTTCTGGTACGATCTATGGTCACAATGACTGAAAGGACAGTGAAGCATGCTGATAATGACATGAAATCAGCATAAGACCTAATACTTTTTGTCTAAGTATATGCAATTTGCAAACTCCTCTAAAGTGTATAATTATAATCAGTCTTTTGATGGAATAAATCTTCAAACTACTTTTGCCGTATATATATATATATATATATATATATATATATATATATTAGTGATGTAGGTCACATCCGCATCCGCATCCGCGGAACATCCGCACATTTTCTCGCGTCCGCATCCGCACTTTGGACTGCGGATGTCGTGCGGATGTGGACCGTTGAGATAAAACGTCATTAATAAGCGGAAATTATCAAATTCTACTATATTAATAGAACTAGTTCATTGTGCGCAAAAGTGATGCAAGCGACAAGACGAGAGGCTGTTCTTGTATGAAGTTACTCTCTTGCAACCTACTTAGATCCACGTTACAAAGCTAAGTTATTTTCACCTAGTTCATTAGAACGACTTAAATCATCACTTGGCAAAGCAGTTGAAGAGCTTCAATCTCTTGAATCTGTCGCTTCGCCACCCACCAAAAGAATAAAAGTTTCAGTGACAGAACCAACACCTTCAACAAGCAAATCTATCACAGAATCTGTCTCAGTTTCTTGAGTCAAGCAGCAATGACGAGACCTACGCGATGTCAAAAGATGTAGTAAAAATGATCGAGAGCTATCACCAAGAAAAACGCCTGGCTGCATGTGGCAATCCTATTAGTTGGTGGAAAAATACGCAGAATATCTATCCATACTTGAGTAAACTTGCAAGGAAACATTTAGCCTGTCCTCCAACAAACGTACCAAGCGAGAGATTATTTAGCAGTGCTGGATTAATATATGATGAAAAGAGAAACAGACTGGCAGCAGAAAAGGCAGAAAAATTAATGTTCCTTAAGCATAACCTTCCTCTAATTAAGTTTGAATATTAAACGATGAACATCTTAGTTTACTTTATTTTAATTACTCATTTATAAATATGCCTAATAAAACTTTAAACTTAATATAAATAGTTATCAAGCTAATTAAAGATCTCTTTCTATAAGGGTGGAGCTTGGGGAAAGAGGTCGGGTAACACAATTATGGTTTCTAATTGTGGCTGAAACTCAACAAAATATAACGAATTTATTTGCAGACGAATTCACTAATTGATTTCTATATGTTAGATGCTTGCTATTATTTTATATGTTCAGGGAAAAGTACAGCAATTATTGTACAATTAATCAATTATACTACATTATAGCTACAGCTCTCTCTATATAATAACTTATTATATACGTTAAACACAACAAATCTCGAATATATCCTAAAAATAACGAAAATGTAGACATCCGCATCCGCATCCGCGGATGTTGAAATCAAACATCCTCATCCGCATCCGCGGATGTGAAAAAAATGACCCGCTACATCACTAATATATATATAATATATATTATATATATATATATAATCTTGTTTCATGATTATGCAAAGAAACTAGGCTGTGGCGGGGTTATCTAGCTATGTTGCTCGACATAATACTTAAATACTATTTAAATTCGGTTGTGATGTCCGTTACAATAAGGAAAACAATAAGAGAGAACTTTATAAAATTTTAGACAATGAGGAAACCTGTAAACTGTAGAGAGACTTGCTTGGTAATATATACGATGCAGGCAGGAAGGAGGGGACAATCGTGAATCTCCGAAACTACTGAAATTACACCTTTTTTGAAAAAGACTGTGTAGTGTGTAAGATGCATGCGTGTGTAGTAAGGGATATAGTGAGAAGCGCGTGTTTGAGAGTATGCTGGACTGATCACAGGGTAGACGTGACATGTAAAAAGGCCAGATGAAGAGGACAGTGATGGGAGAAACAGGGTTCAGACACTTCCTGCCTTCTGTTGGAATGCCACATACAAACTCCTTATATATATATATATATATATATATATATATGGCGCTAGGACAGTTTGCCTACTGGACAGTTTGCCTACTGGACAGTTTGCCTACTGGACAGTTTGCCTATGGACACCATGCCTATGTGGTATATTTATCCTTACCTTATTTAACTTATTTAACTTATTTAACTTCAGATTCATGCAAAAGAATTAATTCAAAATTAAAATGTGTTGTTGCCCTTAATAGCATAAATGTCTGAAAATATATCAAGTAAGAAAGGGAAACAGAAGTTTTCACATAATGGATATTTGTATGTGTTTGATAAATGTAGCAAGCGCGACCCTTCGTTACTTTTTTGGCGATGCGAGCAAAAGAGTCAGTGTATTATAAGGTGTGTATATATAATATGGGTACTTTTCCGTTATCTGCCCCTTGACGATTGGTTAGGTTAAGTCGTGATATTTTCGTTAAAACTAACGAAAATATCACGACTTAACCTAACCAATCGTCAAGGGCGTACAGTTGACCTAACCGGGCAGTGACGATTGGTTAGGTTAAGTTGTGATATTTTTGATAGTTTTAATGAAAATATCATGACTGAACCTAACCAATCGTCAATGGGGCAGATAACGGAAAAGTACCCATATTATATACACCTTATAATACACTGACTCTTTTGCTCGCACCGCCAAAAAAGTAACGAAGGGTCGCGCTTGCTACATTTATCAAACACATACAAATATCCATTATGTGAAAACTTCTGTTTCCCTTTCTTACTTGATATATTTTTCAGACATTTATGCTATTAAGGGCAACAACACATTTTAATTTTGAATTAATTCTTTTGCATGAATCTGAAGTTAAATAAGTTAAATAAGTTAAATAAGGTAAGGATAAATATACCACATAGGCATAATGTCCAGTAGGCATAATGTCCGTAGGCAAACTGTCCGTAGGCAAACTGTCCGTAGGCAAACTGTCCGGCCACGATATATATATATATATATATATATATATATATATATATATATATATATATATATATATTTATTTATTTAAATTCGACTCTTGTAAATATGCATGGCGGGTTATTATGAGTCAGAAGCTATAATGAGATCGATGTACAGTTCCCTCGAATGATCTGTTAAATAATTTTAAATTAAATGTTAGGGCTCACTTACGTCATTGCAGAATCGAATATCGCGTGATGATACAACTTTCAGTTTTACGTTTTTAATACAAGTGAAAAAGCATATGGTGCGTTCTATAAGTACATTATTATGATTGAAAGTATTTTTGTGGCCATTTGTACAGAAAATGATGTTTTTTATACGAGATCTGATATCATAAAGTATTAAATTATAAGATTTTAAACGTTGTATAACGGTACGCTCCAGTTTGTAAAGACATGATTGGTACAGCTAATGACAAAAACAATAAGCATGAACATTCTGTGTGATTGATGTAAATACTGGCCTGACTGGTGTGAAAACAAATACGTTTATTATGAGAGTTATGAGGAATTGTGAACAGCCGTCAAATTAGAGAAATGATAATTAAAGTAATGTGAATAGGCCTAACTATAACTACAACTAGAAAGGTTCTTAATGAAAAATCTCTCAACTTTCAGTACCTATTTCCCACTGAATCTATTTAAAAATGACAATCCACACAAATTCGACATCCCGTTTTCTTTAATTGCATCTAATAAGAAAGTTTTTTACCCGAACCTACTTATTTGGATGTTATATATATATATATATATGATAATAATAATAATAATAATAATAATAATAACAAGATTAGTAGCAGCTAATAGTCGTTAAAAGAAAGTTAAACTTAACTACTACTTTCAAAACAGTTACTGAGAAAAATATAGCAAGATTGGGGTAGAGTTGTCAGATGCTTTTATTACGAAGGGAATTGAAATAAATATATTTAATTTAACCCTTTACTGCCCAAAAGGACAAATTTCTAACCTTTAAAATACATGCATTCATAACTTAACCCAACAAAATATTTGGCCAGTAAAGGGTTAAATACTCTTAACACGTGTACATATATATGTAATAATAACAATAAATTAATATTAGTAATAATATTTAAGTGGATGTTTAGAGGAGGATAACAGAATTGATGCTTCAGTTTCAAAGCCGCGTTACGCAACGTGATGTTCTTTTTAACACATGCAATTTTATAACGAAATTTGCTGTACAGTAAAATTATTAATTCACATACCAGAAGATGGCATGTGAAAGTGAATGTGATGGTATATATCGGTGTAAATAACAGAAAACTACATATTTAAAAGTAAATAAACAAATATGCGTGCGCTATGAGCATATATTGTATTTGAAGGTCATCTCGTTTGAAAATAAGCCAGTTTCCCTTAAAAAAGAGAGAAATTAATTTATTTAAATTAAAATAAATGTTCATTTTATTTTTCATAATACAGATCTTAAACGAAGAACTTGTTTTCGATTTAAAATATGTTTATTCTGATTTTGATTTATGTATTGTTCGCAATTTGTTAACATTTGAAAATTGGATGTGCTGATGTCGATGCGTAATCTCGTTAGGCCTATTAAAACCTTTCAGATATTCATTTTAAGTTTTCATTTCTACTGTCTGGCGGAACTTGCCTGAACAGGAAGTACTCGAATGTATGTATGTTTTTGCATGTTTGTTCTTGTTTGCCTCATGAAAGAACTTTTTTCAAGGAGGAAGGCCAGGATCAACCCTTTCTTAAATTTTTTTTTGAAGGAAGGTGAAAACGAATAATTTTTAAAATTTAATTTTTAAAATTTAATTTTTTAAATTTATTTTTAAAAATTTTGTTTTAAAATTTTATTTTTGAATGAAGGTGAAAAAGATTTTTTTTTTTTAAAAAAAAAAGGACCATGAAAGACACCTCATAAAGGACGGTGAAGGATCCTCATGAAGGACGGTGGGGGTGGAAATTTTCAAATTGATCCATTTTCTGTCTCCTTTTTTTCGGGCATACTACTAGCAGGGATGTGGGAATGATTTTTTTTGGAAATTGCCAACAAGACGAGTGGTTTCTATAGCCATTTTCGCTGCTGAATACGAATCTGGCTGGTTCTTGGACCTAAAATGAAGTTTTGACCTGGTTCAGTGGATTTTTTTTCAAAATGGCGAGCAAAAAAATAGTTTTCTCTTTTCGATGTTTCAGAAAACCGCTACCCCTCATATGTAATATGTCTTTCCATATGTTTTCAGGGTCGCTGAAGTTGAAAATGAACAAATTAGAGACATTCGATGCGTGGTTTAGCGGTTACAGGCAAAAAATGGAAAAGAAAGGTATTATTTTATTAAAAAATCATGTACAGAAGAAACACAAGGCATTCATATCAGTTCCATGATGTAATTCAAATCATGAAATCATCATATTTACAACACATTGTTTAATAACCTATCAATATCACTAGTAACATTGGCTTCTGGTCGTAAGGCATTCCATTCTTAATAGAATTTCTCAGTTCATCTACAGTCTACACTAAATTTTTCCATTTTGAAATTCCCGTCTCTCACTTTTACAAGTCTCATTTGACGAATCTGGTGTGATTGTGAGTCTCAAATAGGCAATTTCTGTGAGGAGCTGCTTTTCGTTCTCTCTGTACAGAGCATTCAGGTTGTTTAGATTCGTAGGGTCTCTATGTTTCTTGCAATTTTCCAAAACCGCCAATATTTTGCCAGCTTTTTTCTTTTTGAGCTCTTCTTTTTTCAGTAGGGACAATTTATTTGTAGCATGCACAGTAGCTAGAAAATTTTCCTCTAATTTCTTCACTTTCTAGGCGTTCTTAGTGAGCTGATCATTAAAGCCGCTCGCTTTTTTGGTACCATTCGACACTTAGGTTTTTGCTGGCAGTGTTCATTCTTTCTCAGTTAAAATGTTTATAATCGTCTCTTGTTTTTTTTTTTTCTTTTTTTCGCCACTCTTTTTTCATGAATGGTATAGACATTTTTATTAATCTAATCTCGTCTTAGTTCATTTGCAACTATCTTGCTGGCTTCATGAGGAGTCATTAACTTTTTCTGTCCTTTCACTCCTTTTTTGCAAAGTGCAAGCATCTTACCAATCACAACTGTCCCTGGTGGCAACTTTACAGTTGGTTTAAATTCGTCCACTTCTGTGTAGGTTTCCCCAGAAAGTTCTTTTCTGGCGGCACTGCGTGATTTCCTTTCACCAGACATCATTACCAATCAGCAGTCAGTCGCTAAGCATTAGGATCTGCAAGTACAGTAAAACCCCATTAGTCGGCATATAACACCGAAATATGATAGGTAATACAAATTATAGTCATGATAGATGTAGTAGATGAAGATGATTATATCAAATATTATATTTGATACATTATTTACTCTTATCATTAAAATATATATACTATATTATTATTCAATAATATATACAATTATTATTAAAGTAAATAGTACAAGAAACCACAAAAGAGAGAGCAGCCAAACACCAGAACAAGCCAAAACACTATCACAAGCAAGCCTAAATAAAACATCAATATTACGACACACTAAATATATACTTAATAACATTGAAGAATGAACATAACCATGATTAAAAATATAGCAAGCATTTATCAACTAATTATTTTTTTCTATCAGTTATAAAGGTTTGGAGGTGGGAGGCCTCATTTATCCTTTATGTTCGATATGGATCGGGCATTTTTTTCAAAATGTTCACCTTTCTGCTTAACCACACTCCTAATGTGTCTCATTTGTTCATTTTCGAGTTCAGTGACCATGAAAACACATGAAAAGACATATTACACGTGAAGGATAACGGTTTTTTGATGATTAAAACAAAAAATCGATTTTTTTTTGGCCGCCATTTTTAAAAAACCCACTGAACCACAGGTTAAAAATTAATTTTAAGTCCAAGAACTAACAGGACTCGTATTCAGCAGCCAAAATGGCCATAAAAACCACTCGTCCTAAAAAAAAAAAAGTTTGATTCTCCCACCCCTACCTAGATAGGTCTAATAAACATATTTACGTTTATTTCATAAGAATTTTACGAAGGTATCACAAATGGTAGTCGGTTTCTAAACGTTTCAGATTAACGCTTCAAGAAAGATCTTTGACAGTGAAAAGTAATATACGAGCGAAAATAGCAGAAATAAATGTTCATGTGAAGAAAAATTATAATTTACTCACATAATGCCATGCAAGGATCTTCTTAAATCCTTTTCCTTCATCGGTCTTCAAGAAATCAAGATTTTCTTCGGGAAAATTTTCTTTGTTTAAATTAAGGGGAGGAAGCGAGAGGCATTCCATTTTGACTGAAGGAAAATGGTTTTCCCAAAATCTAGAAACATTTTTCACCGTCCGGTTCCTGTATGAGATATTTAATCATATGTATTGTGTAAATTCAACGTGGAGTTACTGTGGATGAGAATAGAGGAATATGAGCTGGCACCAAAGTATCTTTAATCAAACCAGCAGTGTGAGTCATAGAGCAGACAATACCGTCACACCAAAGAACAACTTCTCATCCAAGCAATTCAGAATATTAACCTAATCAAATAACCCTCTACCTTACTACAACTAACCTAAATGCTATACAGAATTCTTGTACATTAGCCAGTTTACATCAGAGCCTATGAGCTCTGCACTGCATGGTAATATATTGATTTGTTTTCTATGTTAACAAGACTTATTGACTTATTGTAGAATATGGCGCCATGTGATGAAAGATGTGAGAAGAGAAAGATGATTTCTGGAATGTGCTAAGTGATGTGGTTGGAAGTTTGGAGGAATGCGTAGAGTGATTATAATGGGTAATGTTAATGGAGAAGTAAGAGTTGGCTCTGAGCCAGGAGTGATTGGGAAGCATGATGTACTCGGAATGAATGTGTTCGGAGTGAATGACAATGGCGATAGAATAAAAGAACTGTATGGAAGGAGGTTTGTGTGTTACTTCCATCATAAGGACATTCATAAGTCTACATTGTGTAGAGGGAGACCAGTAAGATAAATTGTTAGTGAGTACGCTGAGGGATTTATATAATAAAAGGGCTGTGCGAAAGGCTGAAATCGAATGAGCGACAACAGAGTATAGAATTAAGACAAACTCAGCAAGTCCTTGGAGAGATGGATTATGAACAAATGTACATCTAAACTACTATGTATAAGGAATGTTTAGTGACGACAGCATTTAATGTGTGCGAATGTGTACGAAATGGAGTAAAGAAAATTACGACTTTATAGTGGATCAGCAAGGTGAAGAAGGTAGCGAAACAGAAGAGTTTGGGAGAAGAATGTTACAAGCTCAGCCTGGCAGTGATGAAAGAAGATGTAATATGTACAAAGATTGCACCCAACACAACTCAATCCTTCCCCTTCTCTTAACATTCTTGGTGTTTCCTTTTCTCGTTATCTTTCTTGGAAAGACCACATATACTGTACTCTTTCTAAAACAACTTCTAAGAAGTTAGGTGTGCTGTACCGGCTCTAGCAGTTTCTTCACCCCCATTCAGTTGCTCTCTCTGTACAGGAGTCTTGTTCGCGCCTGTATGAAGTACGCTTCTCACGTGAGGAGTGGCTCAACCCAGACAGCTATATTTGACCGTATGGAATCAAAGGCTTTTCGTCTCATCATTTCCCCGCCTCTTACTGACTGTCTTCAATCCATCTCTCTTCGTAATGTTGCCTCACTCTATCTTTATTATCCCTTTTATAACGGACACTGTTCTTCTGAACACTCTAACTCTATACGAGGAGATCGTAGACACCAATCGACCAGGGAAATGTTAGCTAGGAGACAGGGAGTGCTGGAACTCCCGTTTCTCCTGTCACTGTCCTCCTTAGTTCATCTTTTTCCGTGTCTCATCTACCCTTTGAGCAGTCCAGCATGCTATAAACACACACTTTTCCCTCTATTCCGTACTACACATGCATACATCTTACACACTATACAATCTTTTCAGTATATGAGGGGTCCCGCGTCTTAAGGTACCTAAGCGCCAAAATTAAAATTTGTCAGAAATCGCCTCCAAAGTTCAGCAATATTCTCGCAATAGTGTCTCTGTTATTGATTGAGCTAGAACGTTCATTTTGGCTAAATTAGAGTTCTAAGTATGCTAATGAAGATGTTGATGAGTTTTTGGAATAGATTTTCATATTTTATATTTTATATACAGTACATATTTTTTTTTTTTTTTAATTTTCTTATTATGCCAAACTTTGGGTGAACTGTTGGCTGACGATAGAGGTGAAAAAAGTAGTTCGCTTCATAAGGTTTTCAACCATACTTCTAGTGCCGCAAGGTCATTATAACCCAAACCACGCGATAGAGAAAGGGTGAAAATAGTGATATCCATCAAAAACACGTTTTCGCCTGTGGTGGCACTTAGTTACCTTAAGACGCGCGACCCCTTTTTATATATTATATATATATATATATATATATATATATATTTATTATAACTGCAAACACGCAGTATAATTAACGTAAAGAACGACGCTTTGTATAGGAGAATTATCCGCGCAAGATGAGAGCGAAAGAACGAAACAAATGAAAAAAATGAGGTAACCACCCGGGAATCGAACCCGGGATCTTCCGATTGCCGGTCAGATATGATAACCATTACACCACGGGCCTCACTCAAACGAATGCCGTAATTCCCGGGTGGTTACCTCATTTTTTCATTTGTTTCGTTCTTTCGCTCTCATCTTGCGCGGATAATTCTCCTATACAAAGCGTCGTTCTTTACGTTAATTATACTACGTGTTTGCAGTTATAATGTATATAATGTTACGGCATACGGGAGGTGCCCCTTTGGGGCATTGGTTTCTGCGCGTATGTAGAGGAATTACGGCATTCGTTTGAGTGAGGCCCGTGGTGTAATGGTTATCATATCTGACCGGCAATCGGAAGATCCCGGGTTCGATTCCCGGGTGGTTACCTCATTTTTTCATTTGTTTCGTTCTTTCGCTCTCATCTTGCGCGGATAATTCTCCTATACAAAGCGATATATATATATATATATATATATATACAGTATATATATAAGGTATTGAGCCTTAGAGCTTCTCTTTGGCTCTCTCCTTCTTCTGCGGAGGCGTCACTTTTGCGGGCGTTCGCCCTTAACCCCCCCCCCCCCTCCTTTTCCCATAAAAAAAACTGCATACCTTATCCTTTAAGGAGAGCTTGCAGTACCAGACTTTCGACACTTTCTCATCCTTTTTCTGTCCAACTCTCTAATGTAAGGATTATTCGTTATTCTCAATCTTTCATCTACTCAATTGGTCAACTCCAGAACAAATTTCGTCAATCCATCTTTCTCCCTGTCTCCGACCTCCAATCTTTCAAATGCAGCGTCCAGGCATCTCGAAAACTCTGAACCTTCATTTTGGTTCTCTCCTCCTTCAATTGGCTTACGGGGGCATTTTTACGGGCGTTCACTCTTAGCCCGTCCTTCCTGCATAGTGTATATATATATATATATATATATATGATGAATAAAACCACGAAGGAAAGGAAATACAGAATGGTGCTCAAGCGCTTTCGTCTAATGACATCCTCAGGAACACTGAAGTACATAGAGAGTTACAGCCTATATATAGGTTACAGAAAAAAAAAAATATATATTATATATATAATAAACGGAGAAATTAAATTAAAAAAAAAATTATTAAAAGATTGTGGGAGGGGCATACAACTTTGTAAGGAAACACTATCGATTTTTAGCACAAGATCAAACTACCGATTTTTAGCACAAGATTAAATTAATTGATTCCAACCAATGTTAAAAAAAAAAAAAAAAAAAAAAATTATACTGGAAATCTGCCCGGGTTTTATCACTACCCATCTTGTATATAAAAATAAATTGAAAAATAAAAGTTATTAGAGTGGCATACAAGTTTACCAAAGATTTAGCGTTCTACCCTTCTTATCTAAATCTTTTCTGAAGGAATTCAAAACAACAGGATCGAGTTGAAAAAGACCTTTGCTTATGTTGAAGTTATTTGAAAGTTGGATAATAGCAGACTCAAGAATATTTCTATTAACAATGTTGCTAGAGTGAAATAAAACTGAAGCATTATTCCAATCAATATAGTGGGATAACTCTGGCAAATGGACAAAAAGGGCACTGGACGACTGTCCTGTTCTAACGGAATATTGATGCTGTTTTATACGTGTGTGCAAATCCTTTCCCGTCTGATCTATGTAAAAGGAATCACATTGTTTACAACCAATTTTATAGATAATGCCTGAATTATTGGTAGGGCTATATTTTACTACGATATTTTTCACAATATTGTTATATGAAAATACAATATTCCGTTAGAACAGGACAGTCGTCCAGTGCCCTTTTTGTCCATTTGTCAGCGTTATCCCACTGTATTGATTGGAATAATGCTTCAGTTTTATTTCACTCTAGCAACATTGTTAATAGAAATATTCTTGAGTCTGCCATTATCCAACTTTCAAATAACTTCAACATAAGCAAAGGTCTTTTTCAACTCGATCCTGCTGTTTTGAATTCCTTCAGAAAAGATTTAGATAAGAAGGGTAGAACGCTAAATCTTTGGTAAACTTGTATGCCACTCTAATAACTTTTATTTTTCAATTTATTTTTATATACAAGATGGGTAGAGTGATAAAACCCGGGCAGATTTCATTGGTTGGAAACAATTAATTTATCTTGTGCTAAAAATCGGTAGTTTGATCTTGTGCTAAAAATCGGTAGTTTGATCTTGTGCTAAAAATCGGTAGTTTGATCTTGTGATAAAAATCGATAGTGTTTCCTTACAAAGTTGTATGCCCCTCCCACAATCTTTTAATTTGTAATAATTTTTTTTTTTTAATTTCATTTCTCCGTTTATTGTATATTATATATATATAATTTTTTTTTTTTTCTGTAACCTATATATAGGCTGTAACTCTCTATGTACTTCAGTGTTCCTGAGGATGTCATTAGACGAAAGCGCTTGAGCACCATTCTGTTTCCTTTCCTTCGTGGTTTTATTCATCATAAATATTTTTCACGTGTTACTTTTGTGAAATAATTTTCATATATATATATATATATATATATATATATATATGGGATTGAACTCAGAATAGTCCCCTGAGGTTTTTTCATGATACACACAGACCGTGCATGGAACAAGGAAATCTTCTGGGAAAATTAAATCCACTCTAGTCCAAATAAGTAATGGTAAATGACACTATAGTTATTTTCTTTTTCATGTTAGCCCGACGTGGGCAACGGGTCACTCGCAAAGAGGCCCCAAAAATATAGCTTCCCTCACCAGCTATCTGCAAACCAGATAGGATCCAGCACGGTCTCTGTATCATATATTCATATATTTAGACATTAAATAAATAAATAAATAAATAAATAAATTTCCAAGTAGCGCAAATCGCAAGTCACCCAAATAATTCGGATTTTCTTGTATGACATGTACTGCTTACATCAATTTATAGCGACTTTATGCACACATTAAAAGATTTATGAACTGTGTTAGGACCTATAATTATATAAAAGGACCAAGATATGAATTTATACTACGCCGCTTATTTAGGCAACAAACTAATTAACCTAATTAATATCTATGAAGATCATTTACCCACGAAGCGGGGATAAGAGTGCCCCAAGGGGTAGGGTTGTCAGGTCTCCGGTTTTGGGCCGGAGTCTCTGGAAATTGAGCTTTGTAAAAATGTCATTAAAAGTAGAATTTGCCTCTTTTCTTACAGATTTTTGGCAAAATAAATAGTATTCTAAAACATGAGGAAGTTTATATATCGGTTTAGCTACATAAATAATGATGAGCTTCGTAGGTAAAATCTCCGGATTTAGAAACCATCTGATCTGGCAACCCTACCCAAGGGTCACCTGAGCGAGAGCAGAAACAGAGTAAATGGGCAACTCAACTTCATCCGATGCCAGCGGCCGGGAGCGAACCAGCGCCACACCGCTCGGAGGCTGGCACCATAACCACTGAGCTATCGGGCACCCAAGAATACCCTATTTAATCTACAAAACACGTAGAATTATAGTACAACTTTACAGAATTATAGTGAAATTCCATAGTTTTGGTTCAGAGATTCGTGTATAAGAATGGAGGGTTTCTCTCTTATAAATTAAGATGGCGTATGGGTTTACATGTTACGAACAAGTAATTTAAAATTTTAACCAAATTTAGTTGTGGAGAAAAGTTTTCCACAGGGGTCTCCTTCCAGAGGGTAATTAAAGAAAAAGATCATGGCTACAACAGCTTAACTCCACGAGGCTATATTTTCGTCTTAGGGAAAGCGATTAGTTTCACTCACTAAGACAAATAAGTTTCATATGCTGTATGTATTTTTGTCTAAACTGTTGACCTTTAGAATGAACCGCGTGAAAAATAAAGTAAATGAATAATAATTGTCTGCGTAAAACTTTACTAGTTTCTCCGCAAGGGAAAATGTAGCATCGGGTAGAGATTCAGACTTATTTTAATCAACGCTGAAAATTTGTCCGCGTTTCAACTTGCATCAAATCTGATTTTGTTCCAAGTTTTCTTTCATGAGCACCGACTGAACGAGGAATCCCAGTTCGAAGTGAAGATGAATTCATTTTCACAAGTATATCAGTTACATCAGTGATGTTTGTGGCTAAGCTAAATTTTGCTTCGTGTGGTAGCCTATGAAATGAGAAAGGGAAGTCAATCAATCATACGTCTCAGCAAAAAAGCAATAACCTATTAAATAATAATGACTGATGATGATGGAGATTCCTCTCATTTTATTGTATCTGCTCCTACGCATACATATTCTTGAATTTAGTTATAACAAAAATCGGTGTAGAGTACTCACTCGATTATCTGTGATTGAGGTTCGATCCATGATCACGAGTAATTTAGTATATCCTGTAAGTGGGTGAGTGGTGCAGCCGCTGCTGCACGCCACCACTGATTGGTAGGGATGGGCGATACCAGATATTTGAGTAATCGTCATTACTGATTACTTTTAGGGTGAATAATCGATTAGTAAGCGATTACTATTCGATTACAGTGACTGGCAATACAATATAGTTTAATTTCGGTTGGTAAAGGTTAGACTGGGTTCCTTTATATAATATAAATGTAGAGACCGACCAGAAATTCCTTCCCTCGCCGTTCTCAGATATCATGGAATCAAAACAAAGGCTTAAAACTCAAACACGTGGACATGAAACAGGCCCACGGAGGAAACAGATTTTGTGGTACTTCCCGAAATGCCCACCAGAAGGCGTCACCAAGGCCTATAAAAATGCGGGTTCTTTCTCAAATCACACTCACTTGCCATTTTCTCGTTTTTGTCGTTGTCTCGCTCTTAGCGCCTTCGTCAGTAACACCACTCGTCACGCCACCCACTCTCCGGCCTTCGCCGGAGAGCGCCCCGCTGTTCCTTCAAGGCTCGGTCGAGCATACACGAAGTCTATCATCAAGTAAGGCCCTCTAATTTCATCCTGCAAGAAGCAACATCACTGCTGCAGGAGTTTCTGCTGGCCCCTTTTTAACAAGTCTCTACCGCCTCCAACACTCATCCTCTCGCCGGTAAGGCCAGTCCGCCTTCAGATGCATCACCTTTGAAGCCAGGTCCGGAAACCTTCTAGTAGGCTACAAGCCACAAGCCTAACTTTGCCGACGTGTTAAGCAATTCCCGCGTAGCCTATATACAGGGTGGGCCGTAAGTTTCCATACATAGGAAAAATAAACATTTTTTTATGGACAACCATTTTTATTTATATAATATGCTCTACATGGTTGCCATTGTTTTGAAAACACATTTCAATACGTGTTCCCCACTGTTGATGAACACGCATTAGCACAGTTGACGTTATGCTTGTAATGGCGTTGGTGATACGTTCCTTTAGATGATTTATGTCTCGTATCTTTTCCTGATACACCATGGCCTTCAAGTGCCCCTAAAGATAGAAATCAAGGGGGGTGAGATCTGGGGATCTGGGAGGCCACTCCACAGGACCACGCCGACCAATCCAAGCATCCGGAAACTGCTGATCCAAATACCGACGCACGTATTTAAATTTTCCTATGTATGGAAACTTACGGCCCACCCTGTACACGTAGTGTAACCTCAACCTAGCGAATAGGCTATATCCTAGGGTTGCCAGACGTCCCGCATTTGATCCAAAAATCTAGCGTTCAAAATGTCTCGCAAAAAATTTTTTTAAGCAAATTTTTTAGGGATGAATTGATTTAGAATTTCAATATTATGTATAATAATTTCAATTTATTCACGATGTTTAATTGTTAAATATTACTGTAATAAAATTTTTCTAATTTTGTTTGTTGTAACCGTTGAAGAAATCTAGTTTCAATTTGAAAAAAAAATTTGGTCTTAAAAAAAAAACTCGGAAATTTTTTTGTCCCGCGTGAGTATTTGAAAAATCTGGCAACCCTACTATATTCAAAAGTGTACGCAAACAACCAGCAAATTAACTTTCCTATTACGACTACAGTAGGCCTGTTCAATTATTTTACTGTATTCAACTATCTTACCGTATTTCAGTGGCGTACTAAGGGGGGTGCGAGGGGGGCGGTCCGCCCCGGGTGACAGCCAGGAGAGGGGTGCCATCGGGAAAGTTGAAATACCAGTACAAGTTTTCAAACCAAATTAAAAATTCGCCAAAGTAAGAAAAATTTTTAAAAATGCTCAAACTATTACAACAGCTTAATGTTAATTTCTACTATAAAATAAATTTTTATTTTTATTGGCAATACAAAATTTACAAACGAAAAATTAAATATTTGATAAAAATTACATCGAAAGGCGAACGTTTGTTGACGTTCCAAGTCTTGTTCACTTGACACTGTGACTCCACATACATGAGGTTATGTTTCATTAAATAATTATGATAAAGCATAAAGTGCTGGTGTTTATAACAATATCATGGTACTTATACCAGTGTCCAGTAATCAGCGTTGAAGAGGCAGAGAAATGGACAGCATTGCAGTTTCTGGGGTTTATTATGAAATGGGATTTTTGTGAATCTTTGCCAAGCTTGTCACTGTGTTTGAGATTCTTTTTGACTGTCTGTGTCTCTATTGCTTCATGTGAAAGAAGTTTTTCCAAATTGAAATTGATAAAAAATTTCTTTCGCTCGAACCATGAGTCAGACAAGATTGACAAATCTGGCTTTACTTTCAACTGAACATGAATATGCAAAGAAGGTGAATTTTGATGGTCATTGATCAATTTGCAGAAATTAAGGCTCGAAAGCAGAGACTGTGAATCCTCTCTATTTACCTTTAAAGAATAGGCTGAGCGTTGAGACTGGATTTCCCGTGTTTTTTGTATAAAATAAAATGCAGTATTACCTGTTCACTGAATTTTTAATGTCCTGCATTTTTCTTATTTCCAATTTGCTTATGACAGTACTGTACTGTTTAAAAATCTACTTTCAAACATAATATATTTTTCTGTGTTTAAATTTTAAAATTATTCATGGGGGGTGCCAAAGGAAGGATCCGCCCCGAGTGCCAAATACTTTAGGTACGCCCCTGCCGTATTTGTATCTACTTGTTTATGTGCTCATATATGCATTTTATGTTTACTTGCCTAATCCGTTTACTGTACCACACCGTACTTTCATTAGTCATTGCCTCAGTTATTATAAGCTTAATTACATATTATTGTGTGTTCACTTGGGCATATCTCATAAGCCTACCTAAATTAGTGTTTCTTGTCATTGTATTTACTTAACGCTTATGCCGTGTAACCATTTCTTATTGCTAATCATCAGTCATTTCATGAATGAGAGAGTTTGTAAATTGTAATTACTGTATATTTTTAGCTTAAGTTTGTAGGCTACTTTGATAGTAGTAAATAGTTGTACATAGCTGAATTGAGATTGATGTTTTGCAGGATTCTATTATTACTAGCTCTTGACTTGGATAACCTCGATAGGCCCTAGTGGCTTCATGTTTTCCAAATGAATTACCGTTAAATCACTGTGAACGAATAATTCATTTATTTTTCTAATTAAAAACAAAACAAGAAAGTAATTTCTATCTCCTTATTAAATATTGTTTGTTTGGGCTGTGGCCGAAACTGGTGACCTCTAATTATTAATTTCAATTTAAATCATAAATTATAGTAAGCCTATTTTCTAGGCTAATATATATATATATCGGGTGGGCAAAAAAAAAAAAAAAAAAAAAAAAAAAAAAGAGGAGACCTCGAACTTTGGCTGTAAAATCCAAAGTCATGGTCAGATTTCAATATTTTTTTCACACCCAACAACTAAGTAAATTTCCAATACGGTGGGTGGATTCCAAAGAAAACTAATAAAAATTACGGATTTATTGAATATTTCTTTTTGCCACTGGAAATTCTCCATTTACACTACTGCATTGTCGGGTCGGCAAAAAAAAAAAAGGGAGACCTTTTAAATCTTTCATATCTCGGCAAATACGGTACATAGAACCATGGAATTTTAGTATGTTAGTACTAGGTAATTTTATGGTTTGTTTGCCATCTTTTAGCATTTTAGCTGAGAAATTGGATTTATGGCGAATATTCCAGAAAAATCTTGCTAATCATAGGTTCAAGTTGAAAAATAATTAAAGCGATTTTAATTAACGTAAGCCAACTGCAGGAGGCTTGGACAAGTTTCTCAAGAAAATCGATACCAGGTAGCGGTATTAAATTTGGCCATCAAACAGTCCTGGTTTAAATCCTGTCAATTACGGCTTTGGGAAAATTTGTCAGAGAATTTATCGGGTCGAAAGAAAGAAATGTCGCTCATTTACAACAGCTTCTGAAAAAATGGGATGAGATACCACAAGAACAAATCAATAAAGCCATAGATGAGTTCCGTCCTAGACTGAAAAAGGCTGTAGAAGTTCGTGGTAAACATATCGAGCAGTTTTTTTAACATAAAGGTAGCACCACATGCGAGTATTTTGTAACTTTTTATCTGCACATACAATGCAGTAGTAGTGTAAATGGAGAATTTGCAGTGGCATAAAGAAATGTTCAATAACTCGATAATTTTCATTAGTTTTTTTTTAAATCCGCTCACCTTATAGGAAATTTACTTAGTTGTTGGGTGTGAAAAAAATATTGCAATCCGACCATAACTGGATTTTACAGCGAAAGTTCGAGGTCTCCCTTTTTTTTCTCCCACCCGATAGAGATATATATATATATATATATTATATATATATATATATATATATATGTGTGTGTGTATGTATATGTATGTATATATGCGCATATATATATATTTATAATTAACTATTTTCATATTTATTTTTTATTCAATGATTTATGACAGTCGTCGAAAAATAAATACATGTTAAAGTAATCGAAGTAATCGATTACGCCCATCCCTACTGATTGGTCTACCACCTCGCACCACCACACACTATTATTTATTCTATTACAGTATAATATAGAATTAAATAGTTTGTATCAGACATGGGGCCGATTATAATCATTATCTAGTAATCCGCAATTAGACGATGAAATGAAAAACCTATTCATTTCTTAACAAATAAACGGATAAAATAGCTAATCTAATGATTAAGAAAAATTTCTCAAAGTATCATCTAAGCGTCATACAAAACGCGATTAAACCTTTGCAAAATGACTCAATTTTCCCCCGTTTGGTAAGAAAACTGAAACGGGCAAAAAACGAACGTACGATTAACCTGACGCCGCTTGCCGCTTGTCTAGTGAACACTTTTAGTCTTTAGATACATTTCAGCAGAAAACGGCATTATCTCTAGAACAGTTTCGCTCTGAGTTAGATGCAGCGAAAGCATGTGCGGCAAGGCCATCTTACGTGAATGTGCTCCAGAGGGCGTCAAGCCGCCTAGGTATGTGGAGAGTAGGAGGGGGAATGGTACCCGTACTCCCAAGTCCCCCCCCCCCCAGCGGGTGGACGTAAAATACATCACGAGGTTCAAATGAATGGCTCCCCTCCTCAGCATGAGTCGCTGACCTCCGAGAGTGCGGATGCAAGTTTGCCTGTAAATGGAGGCAACGCCGACGGGTGTTATGCGCCTGGAGTTGTATTGTCACCGCCGCTGCTATCGTCACCGTTAAGGCCGCCACACACCGAAAGCCACGCTAATCACGCCACGCACGACAGCCACTCTACGTGGTCCCTCATACCAAAAGACACGTGGCGTGGCAATGGTGCCAGTATCCATCCGACCTAATTTCCTTCCAACAATTATCTTTCCTGTATATGTCCCTGTACTCTTTCCTTATGTCATAAAGGCATGGGTACCGCCTGACTTCTTCAATCAACTCTTCCATTGGAAAATTGGTGCGAAACGGGGCGGATGGGGAATGAGTGAATGAGTGCGGCTGATTGAACCACTTCCGCCAGTGGAGATGGGATAAGCTCCACCTACTACGAAGACGAACTGAGCATGCACAGCTAAAGACACGTCTCGGAATATCGCTAAGGGTGCGAACGCGAGCCACGTGGCGCGGCTGGCTGACGCATAGTGTAGCTAGCTAGCGTGGGCTTCGGTGTGAGTTGCTTCCTTGAAAATCATTAGAGCGATGCTGAGCCACGTGGCGGGCGGCCGGGCGTGGCGTGGCTAGCGTGGCTTTCGGTGTGCGGCGGCCATTAGAGGGGAAAGACGCCGGTGTACTCGTATGCACTTGGCAGGTAGGCCCCTTCCTCCTCTAGTAGAAGAGGAAACACGCAGGCCACCGCGGATGGAGGCGTGGTTACATCTCACCCCACGTCGCCTGCAACGGGGGTAGGTTGCGTGGGCGGCAGTATGCAGCCTCCGGCCAGTAGCTCCCCTCCGCCCCATAGCAGAAAAGGGGTCAGGCAAATTCCTCTGGCTGAAGATGTGGTGTCTGCCTCGGAGGCCGAGGCACCTCTCCTGCATCAAGCGACCACCCAACCCAGGAGATCGACACCCGATGAAGGGTGGAGCGGTTAGATGGTAGTGGATAGGCGTAAGAGAAGTAGGTCCCTTAAACCGGTAACTGCGTCATCGCCGCCTGGGCGGAAAATCAGACTACTGTTCTCTCAGATCAACCCCTCAAATGAGGAATGTGATATTCGACACATGGTGGAAGTAGTGTGTGGCGAATATAGTAACTTAATAATTATTCAACTCAACACCAGATCTCCATGTTATAAATCGTTCAGGGTAGTAACCCCTCGGGTGAGTGCTCAGTTTAACCCCTATAATACGAGTCAGTGGCCTGAAGGCATTATTGTGAAGGAATATATTTACTTTGATAATAAGAGAGGTAAAAGTGCCGTAAGTAGCAAATTGTAGTAATAGGCGCTTGAATAATAATATCTAAACAAAGAATAATTTTGATGGTATTTGTGGGAATGGTGGTAGTTGTGATTGTAATAATAATTATAATATAAATTTTCTTTCATTCATGGCGGCTAACATGTTGAAAATAGTTCCGTATAACGTAAGATCATTAAGGAATTCAATTGTAGATGTTCATAAAATCTGTGACAGAGCAGATCTGATATTCCTGCAAGGGCTAAAATTTCTCTCTACCATCTATAATGACTTTATATAGCATGCGTCCTCAGCAATAGACTTATCAGGTGAATTATTGTACGGTAGGCCCTTTGGTGGAATTGCTTTCTTAATAAAAAAAAAATTGTCAAAATATCAGGTTGTAACATAAATTCTGCTCGATTAGAAAACGGACGATAAATAATAGAATAACCTCAAGATAATGTGAAATAGTTTTAGAAATGTTGCCAAATACACGCGGCAACAGGTTCGCATAGGTTTTATCATGATACAGAATGATTTAGACTAGTGTAGGATTAGGCTAATGAATATTTTCTCTGGTGTTTTTCATACAATTACAACGCCACCCCTACAATATTACAGTAATTGAAAAAACATGGAGACCACGAAAGAGCATATTCGACATGTGATGCTGTATGAGTTCCATAAAGGATCTAACGCTAGTGAATCCGCAAAAAACATTCAAAGAGTTTATGGAAATGATGATGTGAGCAAATGGATGTGTAGATGGTTTGAGAAGTTCAGAAATGGAGACTTCAGTCTGAAAGATTATCAACGAACAGGACGACCGAATGAGTTAGATGAAGAGTTGCTGAAAGCAACAGTAGAGGAAAACCCAACGATGACTGTAAGAGAACTTGGCCTGTAACTCGGTGTTAGCCATATGACCATTCAACGTCATTTGAAGCTGTTAGGAAAAGTAGTGAAGGTTGGAAAATGGGTTCCGCATGATTTGTCACGAGCGGATCTTCAACATCGAATCGATATTTACACATCACTGCATTCTCCGCAACTGCAGGCACCGTTTTTTAATCGGATCGTCACTGGGGATGAAAAATGGGTCCTCTATAACAATATTAAGAGTCGACATTAGTAGCTTAGCTGTGAAACAAAGCCTGAACTTCAGCCAAGGAATGGACCCCATCCAAAGAAAATTTTGCCATGCGTTTGGTGGGATATGCAAGGAATTATTCATTTTGAGCTTCTGCCAGATAACCAAACAATCACAGCTGAAGTCTACTGCCAACAACTCCAACGATTGAAGATGGCATTAAAAGAAAAAGTCTTGTATTAATTAATCGCAGATGTGTTCTATTCCACCAGGATAACGTGCGCCCTCAAACTGCTCGAATCACCACTGCCCAGTTGGAGGCATTTCGTTGGAAAAAAATGCCTCATCCACCTTATTCTCCGGACATCGCACCTTCAGACTACCATTTATTCAGAAGTCTGCACCACCACCTAGCTGGACAAAAGTTGCAATCCAAGGAAGCTATCGAAAACGAAATGATTGCTTTTTTAACTCGAAACCAAGGGATTTCTTCGAATGTAGCATAAAAAAACTTTTCTACAGGTGGGAGGAGGTTATAGAAAAAGAAGGGAATTACAGTATATTGATGATTAATTTGTCATTGTCCTTTAATGTTTGTTTTGAATGAACTAAAAAATCGAGCAGAATATATGTTACAACCTTGTATATAAAATTTTTAACAAGTGATAATGTAAGGTTATAAGGAATTGAATTAAAAGTGAATAATGATTGCATATTAATTATAAACTGCTATTTATCATACAACAACGGCAGTAATCTAGATGAATACATTGATTTGTTATATAAAATTAAGTCACTTTCAGATAATCCCAAATATTCCCACTATAATAATAAGGGACTTTAATGCGCATGTGAACTCGGAATTGTATGTAGAATTGGGTAATATGTGCGAGTCTGCTAAATTAAGTATAAGTGATGTAGAAGTATTAGGTGTAACTAGTGGTAATTTTACATATGTTAGTGATATGAGTGGGACCACCAAGTGGATTGATCATTGTCTCACTAGTAATAATTTAAAGGATCGAATTGCTAGTGTTCATATTGTGCATGATTTCCTTCTCTCTGATCATAGACCATTAGAATTATAAAGAAATTTTACTAACTTACGTGAAACACGACATAACAAGAACTCAATAGGTAAGAATAATCGCGTTAACTGGTTTAATGTCAATGTGCAACAAAGAATAGAATATAAATACAGAACAGGTCACATCTTTAATAATTTAGAAATTTTGCTCTTTTCCTGCAGTAATCTTTGCTCAAGCTCAAATGATTCTCACTGTGAACTCAGACAGGTACTGTATTATAATAATTTAGTACCGGTATCCCTGTTAAGAACTTAAGAGAAGCAGGAAGACCCCCGATTAAATCTTACAACTATCATACTAAGATTATTCCTGGATGGAGTGATTTTATTGCCTCTGAAGAGGGAATCGAAAGACGCCTACGATTTATGATGCCTTCATGCTAGATCCAGATTAGGACCGGTTTATACGAATATTTGTAGAAGTAGGGGTCAGTATAAGGCGGCCATAATGCGATGTAAACGGGAAGAAGATTCTATTGTAGTAGTAAAAGCATGCGAGCCTTAAGTAAATAATGAAAACAAATTTTGAAAATTTGTTAAGAATCAAACGGGTGTCAAAAATGCCCTCCTTCCGACAATCGATTGGGTGTCGGGGAAAGATGAAATTGCAAGGCTGTGGAAAAACTACTACTCAAACATTCTTAATATTGTGAGTAGGGCTAATCTAGATAGGCTGCAGCGAAACACCTGTGAGAAGGACCAGGGAAAATACTTTGATATCAGTCTGTGAAGTAAAGAGGTTAAGTAAAGAGTTAAAGACTGGTTCTGTGTCAGGGGTAGATGACCTTTCGAATGAGCACAATATACCAATGACGTGGTGTGTCTGCATATTTCATTGCTCTTTTCAGTCATGCTTGCTCATAGTTATATCCCTGCAGAGTTCATGAGGGTATTTATCTTGTCTCTTGTCAAAAATAAGTTCTATCCAACAATAATTACAGGCCTATTGCTGTTGCCTCCTGCTTCTCGAAACTACTAGAGAAACTCTTGTTACACTGATTAAATAATTACTTATGGACATCTAATCATTTTGGTTTCAAGGAGTCCCACTCAACTGATATATTGAAGGAAACTATATTAAATACACTGGCAGTAATTCAACTATTTATAGCCGTTCCCTAGATATAACTAAGGCATATGATAGAGTGAACCACAATATTCTATTTAAAAAACTAGAAGACAGGACAGTTCCCATGTACATATTAAATTTAATGAAATTTTTTGTATTCCCACCAATCTTTTACTGTTAGGTGGGGCACTGTACTATCCGAATGTTTTGGTTCCTCTTGCCGGGTGAGGCAAGACGCCTTGCTCTCTCCTCTGTTGTTTAATGTGCATGTTGATGGATTGATTGCTTCACTTAATGAGGCAACAGTCAGATGTTGTATAGATAATACAAAGATAAATAATTTAAGTCTGTGCCGATGTATGGTGTTAATAAGTCCTTCTGTTAAAGGTCTGGAATGTCTGCTAAATGTCTGCGAATTATATTCACAGAAACATGATATTCTTTTTAATTTTACAAAACTTAGTTATGCAATTCCATCCTAAAAGCTCTAATCAGCCAGCTGATATTAGTTTCAAAATAAGAAGTGAAGCAATAGAGAAAGTACAAGAATTTAAGTACTGTAGTTGGGTTAAACTATCACCAGCTCCTTGAGTGATGACTCGGATATAAGAAAACAATATCGAAGCCTCTGTGTTAAAGCGAATGTAACTATAAGGAACTTCTGGTTCTGTACAAGTGAAGCTAAAAACACTCTTTCGTACTTTCTGAAGTAATGTATACGGACAGCAACTCTGGGTGAATTATAAAAAAAAAGTTCTGGCAGAACTCTAAATTTGCTATACAACGGATCTCTTAGATTATTACATAAATTCCCCCGAGATGCTCAGCTTCGCAAATGTTTGCTACACCCGCAATGTCCCGAGCTTCCCAGAGGTAACAACATGCTCAATACAGTCTACTGCAAAGAATTAAAAAATCAACTAACACGATTATCCGAGCTATTCATCAGTTCTGCCGAATGTCTTCTGAGCTATGGAATTTATGGTATGAAAACGTCTGTCTGTAGCTCCATTTAACTCCGACGTTACTGTACTATTTCGCATTAATTGTATTTCTATCCTTAGTATTTGAATTGTCATTGTATTCTATTGTCAGTTCGTATTATTAAGATTTGTCATGTGGACTATGGTCTACCAATAAACTTTTTCATTTATATATTTATATATATATGTGTGTGTGTGTGTGTGTGTGTGTGTGTGAAAATTATTTCACGAAAATAACAAGTGAATAATATTTATGATGAAAATAACCACGAACTAAAAGGAAACAGAATGGTCCTCAAGCGCTTTCGTTCCTGAGGATGTCATTAGACGAAAGCGCTTGAGCACTATTCTGTTTCTTTTTTCCTTCGTGGTTATTTTCATCACACACACACACATAATTGATAGCGCCCTTATTGATCAAGTCTGCAATGATAAGTATATATTTAAGTTTGCATGACTATGCTGATGAACGTAGTTTTTCATGCAGAAAGATACGTTATAACATTTTAAGAGTGCCTTGAATCTATATTTAACCCTAATAATGATTGTGGCTGGAAAAGACAATAAATTAGGGAACTTGGAGCTTGTGGAACTCGAACTCGCGCCGCGTGGTTCGAGCGAGATCAATATTTACTTCATTCGACCATGTTCCGTGAATTACCTCACCATTATAGAGTAAATGAATGAGTTTAAACGCAATAACCACTTCCAAGGAAATGTTTAAATTGTACAGACGAAATTTTGGGTTAGAAATCAACGAAGTAGTGTGTCTGTTTTATTGGAGACTAGTCCGAAAAAGATTTCTTCAGTTGAAAGATATTTTTCATACTTTGAGAAATGCTTCAAAAAGTGTATATTGAAGAAGCTAATACAACCTTCCTATTGTTATTATTTTATTCTTCTGTTTTCAATCGTAGTTTTGTAACTATTTTTATCCCAAACTACTTGCACCTAATATTTTTCCTATTTTCAATATTCCTTAATTCCCTTCCTTACCTCTAGTCAGAGATGGGCAGTATTTAAATACATTTGTATTGTAATACTTTTATTTATAAATACTTTTTTCGGTGTGTATTTAAATACTTTGAAAGAGTAATTGTTATTTGAAAATACATATTTTTAAATACATTTCGCAAATACATTTCTTAGTCTCAACTGTCAGATAACAATTTACGCCCTGAAACAAAATACAAAATCTTTCTAATCATCTAAGCCACCTGATCCAATCGTTACTAGATGGGCCAATTGGTTGAATGCAACGTTTTATTACGCGAGGCATCTTCCAAAAGTAAGACAGATTGTGGAAGGATTCGAGGGCAACGGGATCCTCGTTAAAAGAGCGAAAGCTGGCATCAAATCAGATGGGTTAGGTTTTCAGCTCATACAGTTGCAAGAACAGTACTCTTCATTATGTTCTCTTTTAGAAAAAATGGAGGGCACAGATTTTACTATCAAAGAAGCATACGAAGCGGTCAATACCATATATTTTGGAGAAGATTATGTTAATATAAAAAATTATATCAAAAGGCGTTTGCAAACAAATGATATCAAGGATATAATTTTGATGACCAGGAATGCTATATCTCCATCATTATACATTCTACTAAAACACTGTCAACCTACCTCAGCATCCGTCAAAAGAAGTTTTTCGATTCTTCGAAAACTCCTAGCCAGAGACAGAAACTTCAAATCCGAAAATGTTAAAAACTATATTGCGGTGTTGTATAATGCAGATGTGGAATAATTGTATTTAAAGATGTTAACTGACTGCATGTGGAGTGTTGTATAACACTGGTATGCATCAATTTTGCTGTCAAGGGTTTTGTAAGTGATTCTTATAGAGTTTTTCCTGCTCATTTCGAATCTGCAATCCGTTTTTCTCAATCAGCTCAGGTTATCCGGCTATGGCCTCATAAGTAAAATAGAATTTTTCGTGATTTTGTCAAAGCGGAATTGGAACAGTAACATCTATCATCACTTGTTTCACTTGTATAATATCTTTTTTTACTTTTCAGGCATATAGATAAAATATTTCATAATGAATAGAGCGTGTAAAAATGATCCCAATAGATTCTGCTACATATGTGGGACGGTTACCATCAGGGGTGCAGTGCTGCCGGAGCGTGCCGGAGCGCCGCTCCGGCACCTCTGCAAGAGGAAGTTTGGAGGAATTACCATAACCAGCAACAAAAAAATTGTCTCCATTAATTATCAACAGTTTCTTACTAGTCTTGTGAACAATTTGCAGCACCGTATGTTCACGACAACATCCATGAAAGGTTCTCAAACTTCTGAACCTCAAAGTATGTATAAATCACTGCTAAATGAAATGTATGTCCTTGAAAAAGACTACTGGCCTGATGAAATACCACCTAATTACGGAGAAGCTGAAATCTCATCTCTCTGTAAGAGGTTTAAGCTTTCTTCTTACTCTGTACTAAATGCCTTTAGAGACTATGTGGAAGATCATGGGCGCCGCATCCCCCAAGATTTACACCCATTACTGAGCTGTTCACAAGTTATTCCTATTAGTACTGCTGAGTGTGAGAGGGGATTCAGTCACATGAACTTGATAATAACAACAACACGCTCAAGAATTCTCATAAATCATGTATCAGCGCTTATGTTTGTTAAACTACATGGACCTCCTCTAGTTCAGTGGAATCCTGAGCCATATGCCATATCATGGCTGCGGTACCACAGATCGGCAGATGACACCAGGACAAGAGTTGCTTCAGACCCCCGAAAACATATCACGCCTGACCCTTTGTGGAAATTATTGTGAAACTTCCCACTGGTGGTATTTGGTAAGCACTAAGTAGTTTTAACTTCTTAAATTGATAAAATACATGATTGCTCTTTTTCTTTATTTGCTTGATAATTATATTTATTTTATGATAATTAGTGAGTGCAAACACGAAATACTTAGTCATCGTGTGGCATATATAGAAAGAGGATAGGAAATGGCAGGCTTTTGTCAGGCCCACCAGAGCTCCGGCACCTATAAAATTGGCACTGCACCCCTGGACTTACCATGCCAAATAACCAGTCCCAAATCACTAAATTTGTGAAGACAATGTATAGAGCATACTTTGGAATTAAGCTAGGGGACCAGGACAAAAAATTCGCCCCTCATATGTGCTGCAAGACGTGCATTGAAAATTTGAGAAGATGGAGCAAAGGCAGAGCGAAATCTTTGCCTTTTGGAATTCCCATGATTTGGAGAGAAGGAAAGGATCACGTGACAGATTGCTATTTCTGCATGACAAACCTCCAAGGTGGGCTTATAAATTTATTTTTCTTAAATATTTTGAAATCCTCGTATGAAACTTGACATAATATTCACCATAATGTAATATTCACCATATATAGCATAATTTCACCATAATGGTAATCATACATTTACATATACATATTGTTATAGAAAATACATTTACACATACATATTGTTATACAAGTTACATTTACATATACAATGATTGTATATTTTCTTTCTTTTTCATTCATATTGTCCCCGAAGGGACAATATGAATGAAAAAGAAAGAAAATATACAGACTCCATCGACCTATTTCATATCTTACAGACCGCAGCCTTCCCTCACGAGCCGCCACTGTCTGAATGCTTCTTCTATTTCATATGCAAGTTTTATAGCCATGTTTCTGTGTTTCTATTTTCAGGAGTTAACAAGAAGAATAAACACATTGTTGTATACCCTGACATTCCTTCTGCTATGAGACCTGTACCCCATGGTCCTGGAATTCCAATACCCGACCCACATCAAACCCTGGACTTCGATGATTCTGATGATGAATCAATGACCAATGCCAATGACCAGTCCCAGTCGTATACACCTCAAAATACCGCTTCAAATGAGCCGAGGCCTCTCAACGAGGCCAAACTTAATGATCTTCCCAGGGATTTAGGACTTTCCAAATTAGCTGCCGAGATCTTGGGCTCACAACTTCGAGAGGACAACTTGCTGGCTCCGGGAACAACATTCTCCTGGTATAGGAAACGAGAGGAAGAATTCCGCAAGTTTTTTGCAGTGCACGAAAATACCTCTTCCTTAGTGTACTGCTGCAATGTTGAGGGGCTAATCGAATCCTTGGGCCTGCCATATAACGCATCAGAATGGAGGCTATTTGTAGACTCGTCTAAACGAAGTTTGAAAGCAGTACTTCTCAACATTGGGAATAGGGTTGCATCAGTCCCTGTAGCACATTCCGTACAACTTACTGAGAGCTACGATAACATAAAAATTTTACTGGATGCTCTCGTATACGACCAACATAACTGGAGGATCTGTGGAGATTTGAAGGTAATACTAATATCATGAGTAAACTTTTGCTATTGACTATGTTGTTTTTCCAAAGGTTATTTGAGAGCGTATAAGAACACTTAACTTCCCCACAGAAGTGATACAGTCCAATGCATAGATTTTCTTATCTGATAGAACAAATTCTCTAAATTCTTTAAATATTTTCATTTTTTTCAGATTGTGCATTTGTATTGGGAATGCAAGGGGGATACACGAAATACCCATGTTTCCTCTGCAAATGGGATAGCCGAGCGGATGAGAAGCACTATGCACAGCGTGAATGGGCATCCAGAGAGAATTTTGAACCTGGGTCGCATAATGTCGTTTCAGTGCCCCTTGTACCACCAACAAAAATTTTGCTCCCACCACTTCATATTAAGCTGGGCTTGATGAAAAATTTCATCAAATCAATGAATAAGGAGGGTTCAGCATTCCGATATCTCGAGAGTAAATTTCCTCATATATCTGATGCTAAACTAAATGCTGGGGTTTTTGATGGTCCTCAAATTCGAACTTTGATCAAGGATACTCAGTTCGAAAACGCAATGACTCCAACTGAGAAGAATGCCTGGCAGGCATTCAAATCAGTTGTCACTGATTTTCTTGGCAAGCGTAGAAGTCCAGAATACGAGTCCGTTGTCGAAAACTTGGTGGAAGCTTTCAAAGCTCATGGGTCGCGCATGTCCATAAAAATGCACTTTTTGTGGTCCCACTTGGACTATTTTCCTGAAAATTGCGGGGATTATAGTGAGGAACAGGGTGAACGATTTCACCAAGATATCAAAATAATGGAAGAGAGGTACCAGGGAAACTGGGATATCAATATGCTGGCGGACTATTGCTGGTGTTTGAAGCGAGACGTGCCAGAAGAAAAACACAGACGGAAAGCCAAAAAAACTTCATTCCTTCCTCAATAAACTTTTTTCCATATTCATTGTATGAATAAAGTATTTATTCACAATGTTTTCATTTTTCACGAGTGTTCTTATAATATTACTCGTATCTACAGTGTTTAAGCTAAAAAAATCAATAAATTTGGGGATAAAATTGGACTTATAATAAATGGCCAATAGAGAAAAAACCTGACCTGATTGAGGAAAACCAATGTCATTTTCGAATTCAGCATGGTCGAATTATATAATATGAGTTGAAAAAACCCTCACAGCAGACAAAAAAATTTCATATGCATACCAGTGTAATATATTAGTTTTATGTATCAATCTATAAATGGATTATACAATTTATCACTAAAATTACACAACTAATAGTTTGTAATCACGAAAATTGCTTTATAATAAGTCAAATTAGACAATTTAATGGTACATATTTATTAGGTCAATAAAGTCATTTTTGGAGGAAAATAAAGCCAATTTTGTTTTTGTTTTTAGGTCAATAAAAATTGCATATTCATATATGTTTATAAAGTTTATAAACTGACCTCCTCTTAACCCTCTCCCTTCAGTATTTTGTTTATGAATATCATCTCATCAACCAGTCACTTATTATTATTATTATTATTATTATTATTATTTTATATTTTTCTAATCAATATGACCCTAACAATTTTCTATTTCCAGTCTTCCTTAATCTCCTTCGTCACTCCTTTTCCTAATCCTCCTTCCCCTGCCTTCGGCCCCACTCTCCTTGTATAGAGTATATTATTGACTTGCCCGAATACCCTCTTCAGTCACATCTGATGAAGTCCTTAATATAGGCCGAAAGCATGTGCACTAATAAACCAATTTCTAATTTCTAATTTCTAATTTCCCCACTTCTAGTTTTACTCCCTTAATTCTTCAACTTCTCTTAATTGAGAATATTTGCTTAACATATATAATAAATGTACTCTATCTTACCTGCCAACAACTTTTGATAGGTAACGTTGTGCCTCGATGTTACTGTATGAGAAGTAGTAAAGGAAAAATGTAAGCCCAATAACTGCCAAAACTAGTAGTACCTTAAGATTAAAGAAAAATTATTAATTCATAGTACATAAATTTGTTTTAAGCATCTTAATTTTATTTATTTTAAAATAAAATAATAATCCAAACTATGATAAAATAAATGACAACGTGAAGTTATATTTCAAACGGCTCTTTGTCTTTCGAAAATGGCCTAATAACTGGGATATATACGCATCATTACTGCCTCTACTCTCCCGTTTGTTTCGTCAATTTGGGTTTTAGCCATTTCCCCATCGTTTCCCGGCTCCTGCCCCTCGCCTCTCATCCCCCCCCCCCCCCCCACGACTCGGCATGAACGCTTACTCTACTACTCCGCTCGAAACATTAAATTCTACGGCAAAGAATCTTATAAATTTACAAAACATCTGAGATGACAATTCTCTCCTCTCAGAAGACCCAGTATAGTCCGTAAATCACATTAATTCCGTGTAATTTAACGCCATAGTATTGAAACAGTTATTTTTTATAATAAAAATATTAACCAAAGTGTGTGAAACGGTGGGGAAAATAAAAATTAACCAAAGTGTGTGAAACGGTGGGGAAAATAAAAATATTAACCAAAGTGTGTGAAACTGGTGGGGAAAAAAATAAACGCCGAAAAATAATGTAGGCCCCTATTCGAAGGCCGGCCGCACGCAGGATCGTCTTGCGACTCGCGACTGACGATTTGGGTCGTGTATGATTTTACACTGACAGAATGGGAGCCCCGCACACTGCAGCAACCGTGACGTGCTGCAAACATGAGTAGATGTTAGCAGCACAGGGCATGCTAGTGATTGTTGATAAGGATGTGTTTTTGATAATATATCTTAAGTCCTTAATTAATGGACTTTGTTTTTTTGCTTTGGAACCTATCCCCCTTTTTAACACGTAAACATATCACTCTCATCTGCGCGATTCTCATCTACGCTTGAGAGGCTGTATTGTATATCAAATGGCCTCCACGTTCCTCCAGACATGCATCAACATGTTGAATCTTGTTTCTGAAGATTCTCGTCAACACATCGGTTGTAATTTCGCTAATGTAGTCTCTGATAGTATCCTTCAAATCTGGGATACTGTCATTATTCTGTTCCCGAACGCTTCTTCCAGCAGCACCATGGAGGCATTTCCAGCATTTATTATAACTTGCAAGTACGTATTATTCCGTTTGTACCAGGTGCAGTGTGACTTTTCGGACACCCGGTATAAGTATCAACTTTAAGAAGCTCCCAACTCTGGAAGGTGAAGGTCAGTGTAGAGCTGGATTTCATTACGCATGTGTAACTGTGTAGGTATGTGTGTGTGTGTGTTGCAGTAATTCCAATTATGTTTCAGTTTCTATGCCAACAGTGCTGTGTGCGATTGTTATCTTTATTGTTAATGGAAACACGCAAGAATTTCTTTTCGATGTATCACGCCGTACAGACAGTTAGGGGTGATATATCAATAAGACCCGCCCTGTTAATACTCTGGAATCAATATTTTGCATTAGCGGAGTATGACGAGTCGTAAATATTTTTATTTAATGATTGCAATACATGCAGTACAAGATTAGTTCTCTTTCACGTTGAGGCTAAATTTTAGTCAAGTTATTGTATGAAAGTAGTATCCCCGCTTTTGGGGAGACACATGGATCAATTTGAAAGTCAAAACCATCTATGACGTCTGTTGCAACTTCCAGGGTGGTAGATCTACCCACACGGAAGAGATTCTTTAGTGACGAGGACCTTCAACCTTCGAGACCTTCTGGTGGGTCTCTGAAGTCACCCCTCTCCATTGGCACCGGCAGCTCTGTTGGACGCCTCTGGTGATCTGGCTCCTGCTGCCACTCCATCGACAGCAAGGCCCTTTGGCCACGGGATCGAGGTCCTGTGGCATCCCCACTGGTGGGTGGCTGTGTACGGGTGCCCTTGCGCTCCTACAGGCCCCCACATCTGGATCACCCAAGCCCGTGACTCCGACATCGGCCTCTGGGCTGGGGAAGGACCCAGATACAACAAAACGCTCATCCACCTCCAAGATACCGCTTGCCTCTAAAGGCAAAGGTAAGATTAATTCTGGAAAGGCCCTCTTCAAGGACCTTCCAGAAACGAACCCACCTAGAATTTTCAAGGTCCTTCAGTGGAATTGTTGTGGGTTACGGGCCAACTGGGAGGAGCTTCTGCTACTCCTAGACCAGGTGTCCCCAGTTTGTGTGTGCCAGCAGGAGACGATGGTGGGAGAAAGGGTTATCCTGCCCCTAGGGGTACACCATTCTCCACTCGACTCCTGATCCAGCCGGTGGCCATCATGGCGGCTCTGCCACCTTTTACCGCCGAGATGTCCATTTTACCACCTTACCCATCAGATCTCCACTACAGGTTGTTGCTGGGAGATGTTTTCTGACACGATGGTACACGGTGTGTTCCCTGTACTTGCCTCCTAACACCGTCGTGCAACGTGGTAATCTCGAGGGGCTATTACGCCAACTTCCACGCCCCTTGGCGATCTGAATTTCCGTCATCCTCTGCGGGCAGATGTCATCTCCAACCCCAGGGGTGACCTCCTCGCCTCTATTTTCGATGATTGGGATCTTTATATTTTAAACACTGGTGACCCTACACACTTCCATATTCAGACAGGAACCTACACTGCAATAGACCTGTCAATATGCACCCCCAGACATTGCTCTTACTTCGATGGGAGGTGGCTGCCGACCTTCATAGCAGTGATTACTTCCCAGTCATTCTAAGCGCTGCGAGAAGTCCACCAGTTTCCCGACTCCCAAAGTGGTGCCTGGACAGAGCTGACTGGCGCCGGTTTTCGGAGTTGGGCACCTTATACCTGCTGGTGGACGACTTTCCCACAGTTGATGAGGCCGTGAAGTATTTCATGGATAGCCTGTCTCCAGAGTATACCAAGGACATCTGAAACATTTTCGCGACGCCCTGTTCTCTGGTGGAATTAGGTGTGTGCTGTGGCACGTGGAGCGTACAGGCGAGCTGCTACACGCTATCGTGCTCACAGACACAATGACATTTTAAAAGTAGAATTTCGTAGGGCCAGGGCTCACGATAGGTGGGTCCTGAAGACCGCACGCCGCGATTCGTGGGCCTCCTTTGTGGGGACTGTACGCTCTTCCACACCCACGTCCTTAGTGTGGAAGAAGGTGCGGAAGATATTAGGTAAACATACACCCAGTTCTCCACCTATTTTAAAAATTAATGGTACTCCTGTGACTGAGCGTGACGCGGTGGCTGGCGCATTTGCGGAGACCTTTGCTGGGATATCCAGGAGAGATCCACATTCTCCCTATGTTGCACAGCGCCGGCGTCGGGAATCTATTTTAATTAATTTTATTTCTCGTGGACACGGGGGTGGGGGGAGTTATAACGTTGTTTTTAGTAACCGTGAGATGCGAAAGGCTCTGAGAGGGTGCAGTGACACCTCTCCAGGACACGACGACATTCCCTATGCCACCTTCCTGACGGGACGATGGCGTTCATACTTGACCTTTTCAATAGAATTTGGCAGGAAGGGGTCTTTCCGGACAGTTGGCGGTTGGCAATAGTGATCCCCATCCCTAAGCCGGGTAAGGATCACTCCCTTCCGACCAGCTTCCGCCCCATTGCCCTCACGTCGTGTCTCTGTAAGGTTATAGAGAAAATGGTGAACGTCCGGCTAATGTACCACCTGGAAAGAAAAGGTCTCCTGTCCCCGACTCAGTCTGGTTTCCGCAGAATGCGTTCTACCACTGACGCATTACTGCGGCTGGAGTCCTCAGTTTGCGAAGCCTTTGCGTCCAAACAACACCTTTTATGCGTCTTTTTTGACCTGGAAAAGGCCTACGACACAACCTGAAAATACCATGTTCTCCAGCAGCTGCACAAATTTGGCCTGCGCAGCAACCTGCCTAAGTTTGTGCAGGAGTTCCTCCGTAACTGTAGGTTCCAAGTCAAAATGGGAACCTCTCTGCCGCTGCCATACAGGAGGAGGGTGTCCCTCAGGGCAGCGTATTGAGTGTCACCCTCTTTGCTCTAGCAATAAATGGCATTGTATCCTCCTTCCCTGTGGGTGTGTCCAGCAGCATGTTTGTGGACGACCTGGCTATCTGGTTTGCAGCGTCACGAATGTCGGTGGCAGAGCGGCAAATGCAGATAGCCATTGACCGCATCTCACTGTGGGCGAACAAGAACGGTTTTCGGTTTTCCCAGTCTAAGACCGTTGTTATGCATTTTTGTCGCATTCATGGTGTACACCCGGGCCCTGACTTCTCTTTGTATGGTCACAGAATTTCTTGTGTTGAGGCTAATTTTTGACCGAAGGCTTACCTGGGTTCCCCACCTCCGGTCTCTCAAAGCTTCCTGCATGAGATCCTTAAATCTCCTAAAGGTCCTGGCGCACACCACCTTGGGTGCTGACAGGGCAACTCTTTTATGGCTAAACTCTGCCTTAGTTTTATCAAAATCGGAGTACGGGGCTGAAGTATACACCTCGGCGACCCCGGCCCGACTTCGAATTTTAGATGCTGTGCATCATGCTCGCGTTCGTCTGGCCACGGATGCTTTTCGCTCCTCTCCCATCCCTAGTCTCCTTGTGGATGCTGGAGAGGTGCAGCGACTGCCTGATTCGCCCACTTATTTTAATATTTTTAATGAACGTTTTAATGGTTTTTTATGAAGCCCACCCCACGTCTCCCCAACCCTTTGGTTTTAGGGCGAGATTGGTGGTGGCTGACCTCTCCCTCCCGCGGGTCCCAGTCCGTCCCGTGGCGCCACCGAAGCTTGCACATTGGGTACTGCCCGAGGTGAGGTTTTGTCGGCATTTTATTGGTACCAAGGAGGACTGGGCTGACCTTATTTTAAGAAATGTTTTTAGACCATATTTCCCACACATGGACTCAGGTTTGGGGTTGTCTTTCCTGAATTTAGCCGCTCGGGCAGTCTCCCTGCCTCAGCATCTGTTTTCACTGCTGAGTTATCAGCCATTCTTTTAGCCCTGAAGAATGTATTTAATTGTGGTGGGAGCCATTTTACTATTTTCAGTGACTCCAGAGGAGCACTTATGGCTCTTGAGTCTTTCACTAGTCAGCACCCTATTGTTGTAGATATTTTAGTGGTTGATTTTAATTGGGCGTCGTGCCCGTGTGGTCAATTTCTGCTGGGTCCCTGCACACGTTGGTGTGCAGGGCAACGAACAGGCGGACGAGGTGGCGAAGGCGGCCGCGTCTCGCCCTCCACCTGTCCGCTGTTCCCTCCCATACCGTGATCTGTTCCCGGAGGTGCGTGTATCTACTCTAGATTCCTGGCAGAGGAGGTGGAAGAACACCACCCCTAATAAGATACGAGAGATCACAGATCTCGTCGGGCCATGAACGTATCCCAGGATGTCCAGGAGATGGGAGACGGCCCTGACGCGTCTCCGCATCGGCCACTCACGCCTAACACACGGTTACCTGATGGCTGGGGAAACAAGGCCTGAGTGTGGGTGTGGCGCTCCCCTCAGCATCTGGCACTTGCTCCTCGAGTGCCCCACTCTCGGTGTCTCAGGAGGAAGCATTTTTCTCATTGCAGGGGGAGAGGGCGGTGATTACCTCCTCCCCCAGATACTTGGACCTGATTTGGCTTTCCCCGGGAGTGGGATTTTTTATTTTATTGAGGAAGCTGGCCTCCTCAAATTTTTATGATTCATTCAGCTGATATTTTTCTGTTTTTTTTTCTTTAGTTTTTAGTGTTTTTATACAGGGTGTACATAAAGTCAGGATCTATTTTTGTGAAGCACTTGTAAATTATATGGAATTCAATCATAAAATGATAAAGTGGTAACATTTATTAAATAATTAAGCGTAGGATTCGACGTGACGCCCATCAGTATCCCTGCACAGCTCAAATCGTTCCGCAGCATTTCTAAACACATTCTGGAGCATTTGCGGGGTTATGTTATCTGCAGCAGTTCGTATACGTGTACGTAAGTTTTCAAGACTCGTAATCTTCGTCTGATAGACGTGCGATTTGATAAAGCCCCATGCAAAAAAATCTAAAGGGGTTAAAGCTGGTGATCTCGCTGGCCAAGGTCTGTTGCTTCCGCGTCCGATCCAGCGATTTGGAAAACGTCCATTCAGATAATCCTGAACAATTTTGGCATAGTGACAAGGAGCACCATCATGTTGATAGACGACGGTACTAACAATCCTATCCCCAATCAGCTGAGGTTCAAGGAATTGCTGCAACATGTCCAGATAAATAAGCCCCGTAACTGTAGCTTCAGCAAAGAAAAAAGGACCATAAACCTTAGATTTTGTTAAACCCATCCAGACATTAACTTTAGGTGAGTCTCTTTCCCAATTTTGGACGAAATCATTCGGTCTTTCATCTGCCCAAATTCGACAGTTATGGCGATTTACTTTCCACACGTATGGAAAGTGGCTTCATCACTAAAGAGAATGTTGTCCATTAAATTGTCACTCCAGATTTGTTCTACGAGATCAGCACACACAGCACTTCGTCGAGGGAAATCTTCCTCATGTAAATCATGTAAAACTTGCAAATGATAGCTTTTCTTCTGCAAATTAACTTTCAAAATTTTGTGCACAGATGACGTCGGGAGGCCGAGTCTGTGTGATGCGCACGAACGGACGTACGTGGCTCCTCAGTGATAATTCCGCGTACTGCATTCACGGTAAGATCTGACATACACGGTCGTCCTGATCTTGCTTCATCATTTACAGATCCCGTTCGTTTAAATTTGTTCACCAATTTTCGTATTGTCTTGTCTATTGGCCCCGGCTTATGAAATCTCCTTCTAAACTTCTCTCTGATGTCATTGTATTTCTTTCCCTCGATTCGCCAAATTACTATTGCCACAAGCTCTTCTGTATTCATTCTAAGGGCTTCTGAAAAGAAAAATAGGAAAAAAAAATTATTTCACAAAAATAGATCCTGACTTTATGTACACCCTGTATTTTTAGTGTTCTATTTACTTTTGACTATGACGTGTCTATCTGGAGCATAATATGCAGTCTGTTTAAGTTTCTCATTTCTACCATATCTCAAGAGCTGAAATTTCTCTGTGTTAAATGTCAGTGTTGTCTTCTGACCATGTGTATATTTTGTTCGTGTCCCTCTGCAAGGCCTCCACTTCATTTGCATCGCTGATTTTTCTGTTGATCTTTGTATCGTCCGCAAAGGACTGAGCTGCGTACTTCTGCTTCTGATGATGATACAAATTGAATTTTGACGACCTGTAGTTGTTCTCTGAGGAAGTTGTAGAAGTTGTAGATCCATTTTCCCACTTTGCCTGTTATTCCCATATGTTTCATTTTATGTGTTATTACAATATACCATGATCGCATTTGTTGAAAGCTTTAGCAAAATCCGTGTATATGACATCATAGTTTTCATTGCCTTCAAGTGCATCTAGGATATTGCTATAATGCTCTATAAGTTGTGATAGGCATGATCTTCCTGATCGGAATCTCTGCTGATTTTCGTTGAATCTTTCCAGTGTCTCCAAGAAGTCATAGATTTTCTCTGACTATTCTTTCAAATATTTTGGTGAGGTGGGACGTCAATGACACTGGTCTATAGTTCTTTGCTTGAGATCTATCCCCTCCTTTATATATGTATAGGGACAATGTTTGCGCTTTTGAAGATGAAAAAAAAATAATAAATATATATTATATGTCTCTTGGTCGAGTGGATAACGCGCCAACTCTTATAATCTTTTAATGCGCTTCGGTGGTGTAGTGGTTAGCGTCGCTGACTACAAATCCCCTGGCCCCGAGTTCGATTTCGGGTGACAACAGTCGGCGTGCAGCATACCCAGCTGTTTATCTTTCTATACAGTAAAAATTGGTTGATAGATAAATGGGAACCTGGGTAGTTTAGTGGTTAAGACGCTGGGATCGTGAGATCGCGTCCGGCCGAGGACTTTGTAATTTCTGACCACCCGTGGTGGGTCGTGGTTCGGATTCCACGTTAAGCTGTAGGTTAACAATGGAATGAGCTTGACCTTCGTCAGAATGAACAATTCGGGAAGTAAAACCAATGTTTATATTCATATTTTTATATGCAAAATCGATGAAGACTTAGCCACTACATTATGAAGGGATAAAAGTTAACAACTTTCATGCATTTAAATAGCTGAGGAAATCCATAACGCTTTCGTGACAATTTAAGTCGTCCGTGATTTTACACTGACAGAGTGGGAGCCTCGCACAATGCAACAACCGCGACGTGCTGCTAACATGGGTAGATGTTACCAGCACAGGGCATGCTAGTGATTGTTGATAGTGATACGTTTTTGATAATATACATTGATTAATCGACTTTATTTTTTGCTTTGGAACCTATCCCCCTATTTTACATGTAAACATGTCATTATTACTGCCGACACTAATTCCGCTAAGCATAGGTGTGTTTGTGTACATCGCTCCATCTCATCTATTCTTACAAACCATTGTTAACTCTTGACGTGACATTGGATTTAACAGGTTGTGGTAACTAGTTTTTTGCAAACTTCACAGACGACTAAAATTGCCTAATTTTAATTTGAACCTAATTTCTCTTCACATCCAAGCTAACCATCTAGTTGGGTGTCTCTGTATGTATTTCTAATAAAACATCTATAAAAGCACGAACTAGACTAATTTATATTTGACATTATTACATTCTAATTTTATTACACACTTCGATATAACTATAAGTTATTAAATAATGAAATGTAACACCAGTGTTTATACCAACTCGTCTACGTTCATCTTCGTATTCATCTTTGTAAAAATACGTCAATGGGTCTCGAAAACACGAAACGTTCTTTCCATTAAAAGAGTTTCAAATCTTTTATTTATCAAATTAAATGGCCTTCCTTCGCGAATGTTTGATCCGGATTCGTACGTTAAATCTTAGATAAACTAGGGACATCACTCAGACATACAAATGCGGGAATAGCGAAGGGAGAACAAATGGATTCGACGAGGGAGTCTCTATGGAAGCTGTTTTGATTATCAAAAAAATTTTCCCGTAATTATTATGTGTGCGATGAAAATTTTTTGCAGTTTTTGTTTCTTAAAAGTTTTTGATTTTCAAAATAAAAAAATTTCACTCTTTTATTTCTTACCCGATAAAACAACTGAAATTTAGATGAGCCACGATTGGCAGTGAAATCCGCAATGGGAATTTTATAAAATTTCAACACTCCAGTTGTCAGCACCTCTTCTAATTTGTACTAAATTAGAGAGTCCTCAACTTTATCGAATGTATTTTTTTGTGTACAAATATATTATAAAGTTCTTTAAAAAGTAGAATAACTTAAAAAATTTAAAGGACGAAAATTGCAAAAAATCAAAATCAGCTGCAGTAAGTTGTTTTTAGCACATTGACATCTCTTCCCAAGTTTTATACGCTTAAAAAGTAATAGTGGGAATAAGGCAAACCTTGTAAATGCTACATTATTGGTACAATATAGATATTATACAGTATGTTTAAAAAAAAAAAATCCCGAGAAAAAAGCGTACCGGCATCAGAAATTTTAGCTTCACCCCTGTGTATATATTAGGGTTGCCAGACGTCCCGCATATACAGAAGTGTCCCTTATTTCATTGCTTTGTTCCGTTGTCCCAGAAAGGTCTGTCGGGACGCATATTGTCCCGTATTGAGTGGCCCTGATACTTTGACGCAAAAATACTAAATAAATCGCTACACAATCAGAGATAGTCAAAATTCAGAACTCAAAGCATTGAGGAGCTGCCACCTGCAAATCAAAGTTGTCAGACAGCGTCACAGTGCAAATTATCACTCAGTGGCAGTTCTGATATTGTTCGAATACAGATGTGTTGTGTCGGTAATACTATACAGTATATTGCTTTATTTTTTTTTTTTGGCGTGAGCTCTGTTCACCCTTTTAATTAATTATTAATTATGCCGAAACGCAGGTGTACATTTAGCGACGACTATTCTAAACAGTGGAATTTTATTAAGAAAGGGAAACAGTGCAACAAGGCTGAATGCAAGCTATGCAGACGACTTTTTAGCACTGCGCACGGCGTAAAATCGAACATTGTACAGCACATTGTTACACGCAAGCATAAATTAAGTGCATTTTCTGTGGCAGGATGTTCGAAACCCATTGACAGTTATTTTGTAAATGAAGATTCTGACGAAGAAATCAAGGTTATTACAGTTGAAGTTACTATGGCTTTTCACGCTATCAAACATCACTACTTCTTTAAATCTACTGATTGCGTGAACAAACTGTGTCCTACTGTGTTTTCTGATTCAAAGATCGCTGGCAAATTGTCTTCTGCTAGAACCAAGTCAACAGCGATTATTAATGTATTAGCCCACACACTGCTGAACAAGTTGTCAAGGACATAATTGACCCAACGTACTACGAAATATCTACTGACGCAAGCAACCACAACGTGGAAATTTTTTTTCCCATTAGTGGCTCAGTATTTCATCCGTGAAAAAGGAATACAAGTCAAATTGTTGCGCATATGTTCCTTACCAAATGAAAAATCGGAAACTATCGCGAAATTTTGCAAAGAAACTGCAAAATTTGGGCACTGATATGAAAAAATGTATTGCTTATGACTGATATAATATGACACTAATTTTGGTAGACGTCTTCGATACCGAAAGAACAGTGTTCAAAAGACTTAAAACTGGTATGAATGAATGCTTGGAGGGAATTGGGTGGCCAGCACACGTGCTACACAATACAATGCAGTCCGCATCTGACGTACTCTCTACTGATGTTGAAGTGATTGTTGTGAAACTCTTTTCGCACTTCAGTATCTACACTGTTCGAATTGAACATCTTAAGGATTTTTGCGTTTGTCGGGGTACAATATCAATCAATCCTCTCACACTCGAAAACACGCTGGCTCTCTCTAACAAATGCAATGGAAAGAATCCTCAAACTGTTCGAAGGGCTGAAATCGTATTTTCTTTCAGAAGAAAAAGCTTCAAAAACTCTGAAAACCTTTTTTACGGATCCATTGAGTGAAGCCTACATGCACCTGGTCCACAGGAACATCCTGCAGATTGAAGGTGGAGAGACAAGTGCTAAGTGTTGTCTGTTTTAAGGGAGACTGCTTAATATGTGAAAGAAAGATTGGAAGCAAAATTTTTGCCTTTAAGTGTAAAACCCATTCTAAATAAGGATGTAATCTCTGAATCCATGGCGAAGAAGTTCCGGTTAGAAGCAGAAGACTTCTATCAGACTTGCTATAATTATCTCATGAATTGGATAACCCCCGAGCGCTCTGACACATTTGCATGGATGTCGCTTACCACAGTTCCAACTTGGGAGCAACTGGAGGTAACCTGCATCTACATAAAGGAGAGGGGGTTAGAAATAAATGATAATGACATGTTCAGTCAGTGGACCATTCTGAAGAGAATCGCAGAACAAGAGCGCCAGTCTAACGCCACGGCCAATTCATTTATCAGGGAAATGGTCATCCAAATAGTATCTGGCTACTCGACTAAAATGAGGCGGAGCACCGTCATGCATAAACCACATACGACGTCGGACACCACGAGGAACTTCATCGCTTAAATCATTCCTTAAAAAATTGGAATAGGATTCTCCTGGTAATCTTCCAGGCAAAACAAAAGGACCGATTAAGTTGTCGGCAATAAGTCCTGTCCATACATTGATACTAAATTGTTGTTGGTGCCTTGACTGGATGATGGCATGCGGATTCTCTTCGGCCCAGTGATGAGTGTTGTGAAAATTGATCACGCCATTTCTTGTGAAGCAGCCTCATCAGAAAAGAACACGGAGGATAGAAAAAGAGGACCGCGAGCACACTGTTGAAGGAACCAAGTACATAAAGCCTCTCGTGGTGGGAAATCAGCTTCAGTAAGGCCTTGTACTCTCTGAATGTGATATGGGTAAAGCTGTTGTTCCCGTAAAATTCTTCACACAGTTATGTATCTTACACCCTCTGTTGCTGCTATCCTTCGGGTGCTCACCAGGATGTTCCTCCACGCGATTCAGGACTCGCTCCTCCAACTCAACAGTTCTGGCGCTGATTGGTCTACCACCATCTGAAACTCGTTTGTTGAATGATCCTGTATCACCAAGACGCTCGTCTATTCTCTGAAAGGTCTTCTTATCTGGCAGATGGTGATTCGGAAACCTTTCCGCGCACAGACGTCTTGCTGTGGCCACATTCCATTCGGCAAGTCCATACATGAGATGCATGTCTGCCATTTCTCTGTTTAAATAAGCCTCCATCCTCGCTTCAAATGCACACTATCACTGAGTAGCACAAAAACTTTTTTTTTCACTGGACTGCAGTTATTAACGGTAAGAAGTGACGAATACGAACAGTGAAACACCGCGATGCACCTCTGACTGACTGATGGCTCTACACTCAACGATATTGAAACACGTCGTAGAGTGTACGAATCATTACAATCGGCAATGCCATACATGAAATAAGTCTCGTACACACGCGCAAACATTGTCGGCAAACAGTGTTTGTAAACAGTTTGCGGAAAAAATTGCTGGAACACAAAACGGACTGTAACTCGGAAACAAAGCGATTTTGGGCATGTTTATATAAACTTTTTTCATTGTTTTCAGGTCCTGAATCCATCCTGAAAGTGCGTCCCACATGTTATGAAACACCCTGTGTGTGTGTGTGTATATATATATATATAATATATATATATATATGCGCCTCGGTGGTGTAGTGGTTAGCGTCGCTGACTACGAATCCATCGGCCCCGGGTTCGAGACCCGACGGCAGCGGCGCGCAGCAAAACCCAGCTGTTCATCCTTCGACACAATAAAAAAGAAAGTGGTTGGTAGATAAATGGGTACCCTAGGTGGCCTAGTGGTTAAGACGCTGGGCTGCTGATGGGGCGTGGTTCGGATTCCACGTTAAACTGTAGGTCTTAGGTGGAGTGAAAAGCTTGACCTTCGTCAGAATGAACAATTCGGGCGGAAGCTAACCAAAGGTGTATATATATATATATATATAATATTAGGTTGGAGTGAAACAGGGGGTTAAAATTTGTTAGAATTTTATTTGGCATGGATGTGAAAAAGTTGCTGCATGACACCACAAAGAATCCTTGAAAAAAAATAGATTTCTAACTTTTTATTTTCACCGGCCCCAGTGACCTTGAAATTTTGTATTATTCTGAAAATATGGATTTTTTTTATAAACTGGCGGTCAAATTTTTTTTTTCAGAATTTTATTTCCCATCGGTGTGTAAAAGTTGCTACATGAGACAACTAAGAATCTCTTGAGAAAATAGATTTCTGGAAATTCATTTTCACCAGCCCCAACGACCTTGAAATTTTGTATTTTACAGGAAATATGCATTTTTTTCTAATTTGTGAAATATTTTGTATACTATCTAATCATATACTATGCAGTGTATGCAGCTCTTCGCTGATTTAAAGCTTAGAATTAAAGCTTCAGTCACCCAGAATTCACAACGAGAGGTGGTTGCATGTAAAATTCCACCCATGTCTACACTCCACCTATCCACATATGAGCATTTACTGTATATTATTCAAAGTAGAATGCTATATATTACTCTGCTCAATATTCTGACCTAGTGTCAAAAGTTGGCATCGTTTTACGCAATTCAATTCTTGTTTTGATGATTCCGTACCTTCGTTCCAGGGTTTTTTTTTTATGTGCAGTTCTAAAAGAAATTGTGCAGTTCTGTAGGCAAATATGTGCAGTTCAAAGATGTCTTTGTATGTTTTACTAAATCACAAATAGAGCACTTATCATAAATTAAAGTGAAATCGGCTCTTTCAGGTTGATAAGTTATTGCTGGAATAACATTCTGCATATCATATTTTTATTTTAATTATGTTGTTCTAATTTTTTTTATATTTCAACATCCTTCGTAAACATTAAAATATATACTGTATTTTTTAATTTTATATGTTAAAATCCTTTAATTTGGATTGGGGTCTAACTGGGGTGCTGTTTCTTGGATTGGGGTCTAACTGGGGTGCTGTTTCTTGGATTGCTCCGTTTAAAATTTATGTTCACAAATTTTTTTATTGAAAACACATGTGTAAGTGCGTAGGACTGAAGAGTAAATAGCTTTGATGAGTGAGTAGGATACTGGATATTGCAGGATAAGTTATTTTTCATCTATCTGTGGCCTATAAAATGTGCAATTCTAAATATTCCTTTAAAAAAACCCTGCTTTGTTCTGCACCGTAAATCAAACTCGATGCATCGGTAACTAGCTTAACAGCACGCTCAACAGCTTGCGTATGACAAGGGAACTTGAAAAAAGAAACAGTTTCTCATCAGCTGATTTGTTTTGCCGGAGAGTCAACCATAGTGTTTCGTCTGTACTATCTCTCACTACAGGTGGCTCCAGACGAGATCCATCTTGCCAATATAGTAAAGTCTCCAGTAGAGGTGGAAAGAGTACATCAATACGCGAGTATTCTTGTCCTCGAGTACGGGTTTTTGTTGTACTTGTTTTCAATGCAATGCGTTCATATGGTCTAATAAGCTTTGCTCTTGTAAGCAGCCAAGCACCAATTAGTTTGAAACCACACTCTTGCACGTGTACTCGTACTCGAACACTAAAAAAAACCCGTACTCGTACTCAAGCACTAAAAAGGTATACTATACTCGTAATCGTACTCGTACTCGTCCAACTCCATAATTTTGATACTCTTTCCACCTCTGGTCTCCAGATTAATTTTTGGGACCACGACTCTCGGACATCAGCTGGTTTGTTTGCAACAAGTACTACTACGTACTACCAGTTTTCAAATGGATAGACGCTCGTCTTCCAGTATGGCCAGCAAAATATTCTGATGAGCAAAACACGCGTTTTGATTGCCTTGTCAACTATGATACGCAGATGAGTGGGCAAGTATCTAGAGGACGAAACTAGTTTCTAAAGATGACGAGGACCATCAGAACAGGAAGGTTTGAATTTAATTGCGAACCAGACCGGCACATAAGCTTTTACAACATACATGACCAGTGTAACCAAATTGATGCGTGGATTCATGGTCTCAACATAAAGGCGCATGAGCTTGCATGCCGTTGTTAGTCAACGTGATTGTACCATAGAACCGAACGACGATTTGCTAGAGCTTCACTGCAATAACCAGATGTCACTGCTTCATAGATTTCGTACATATATTTCTGGTCTGTACTCGGATAAGTCCATTTGTGGTAACTCAAGGCCAACAATTGGTTCAAATTCAACGACTGACCTGTTGCACTCCTTCAGAGTTAGACCAATAGGCAATAGGTCCGAGAATGTTCTGGGCCAGAGCGTCACGCCATCAAGTTGTAGTAATAAGTGGCGAAGAGGCAATTCATTTCCATGTAAAAGACAGATAAACCGTTGCAACGGTTTGCTGTAATGTTCTTCCAGTGCTCCTACAATCCCACCTTTCGAACCATTGTTTAATACAGTTCCGTCACAGCCAATGGCAACGATTTTCTCGGATTTAATATTGGTAGAAACAAGAAAGTTCGTTATAGTAGTTGTTTTACTGGAAGTTGGAGTAATGTAACCGATGTAATTAGAACCAGGTTGTCAATAAAATAATATGTTCTTCTTTAACAATTGTGGAATAAACTTTACTACCCCTCGTTTCCATTATGTACGTTAAATCATGTCTACCAGCAAAGTAGGTGCCAATCGCTGAGTCTGATAATGAATTAGCAGTTGATGACGAAAGGTTTTGCTTTAATTTGTTTCGTTCGCGTCTAATTTTGCTGCAATCAATCACTGCAGATGAATCTTTGTGGTCAATGATCCCCATATCTTGCATAACAGCTGAACAAATTGCAGCAGCTGCAAGATCTGATAAACCCCTTCTGTCACATTCTCTTATTACCATAGGAAGTGTCAACCTCATTTGAGTTATTTTTCCTGACGATGAAGGATTTTTTATTGTGCTTTCTTCATAATCACTTCTTTGTACTTGCTGTGCTAGAGAATGTAATTGCAAGGTACTGTGAGGATTCTCGTTGTCGGATGAAGCATCACTTGTACTTACATCAGAAGCAGTATCAGGACTGATTAACCCTGCTGTACTTTGTTTTTTAGCATCAATTTTCACTACGTCGACCAGTCGCAAGCATTCTCTTTGCTTTCTTTTCTGTCTCTGAATTATCGTTTTTGTCGCTGGATATCTATTGATCCAATCTTCATTCTTCGTTCTGTTCATTGATCAGTAAGGAATTTTCGCTCATTTATTGGCACTTTGCTATTTTTCTCACAGTTGCATTTAGAGAAGTCCACACATGTGCAGGATGCTATATCAAATAGTCTGCCAGCATCTTGTTTGAATTTCTCCAACGAGGCTTGATAACTTTGAGTTTCGTTTCTTCTCTTGAGCGGCTTCAAACGACGTTGGTATCTCTTGTAAAACTCCTTGATACGTGCAGTGACGCGATAATGATTGCATGTGGGAATTGATGCTCTTTTCCAAATTCCTTCCACCTTTAGTGCCACGTTTGACACCACGTCTGACACAAGAGGATTTCGAATTCCATTTTGTATAAGTTCGGATCTAACCTGCAAGAAGCACTAAAGAACACTTTCATGTGTAGGCAAAATACTGCAACATAACACACACGGTTGTCCGAATAATGGACTAGAGACACTTTTCTGGAAGATAGGGAAAAAGAAAATAGGGGGTTCAACTAATGAGAAAATAGAGTATTAAAAATCAAAACATGAGAGAAACGCAGAACATACACAACCACTGTAGCTAGCTCTAGAAGCAAACTGACAAATTTGCTTGTCACGTTGTCAGTTTTGCCAAATATAGTCAAGTTGCTAAATATTCAGATATGACAAAGTTATATTAAAGCATAAAAATAATCCCTATAAAATATGAACAAGGAACATCTTTAAATACAATAACCGTAAGAATTAATGTTAAAAAAAAATTCGACCCGCGATTTAAAAATATAATTCATATTTTCAGTAGGATAATGCAAAATTTCAAGGTCATTGGGGCCGATGAAGATTAAAAGCTAGCGATCTAATTTTTTGAGAAAAACTTAGTAATGTCATGCAGCAACTTTTGCACACCCGTGTCATCGAGATTCCGAAAACTTATTTTTTCACTCCACCCTAATATTATCATTAATAATGTCATTTTTTTTTTATTAATGCAATGATTTGATTTCTTTTAACTCAAGTATAGCTATGATCTAATTTTAATTTCCAACATTTCAATCATTGCGCGATGAAATATCATTTTCAATCACTGGGATTGAAATTCTCGGTTCGGTGTACATTTGTGAATTATTACACACTCAACATCGCTCATGCTCGGTTGATATGTGCGCGCGCGCACACACACACACACACACACACACACACACACACACTGTCAAATAATCGATAATACATTTTTTATGCAAGAAAGAGGGGCCAAGGGGGAATACCCACAAAAACGCTCACTCCCATAGAAGAAGAGTCAAAATCAAGATCCAGAGTTTTCGAGATGCCTGGACACTCCGCGTTTGAAAGATTGGAATTCATAGACAGGGAGAAAAATGGATTGAGAAAGGTCATTTCAGAGTTCACCGGTTGAGTAGATGAATGGTTCAAAATATCAATTAACCCTTGCATTAGAAAGCTGGACAGAAAAGGAATGAGAATGTATCGAAAGTCTGGTGCGTCCTCTCCGTAAAGGGAGGAGCATGCAGTTTGAGAGTTCAGAAGAGCGTGTCCGTTATAACAGCGATAGTAAAGAGAGAGGGATTGAAAATAGAGAAGGATTGAAGCCAGAGAAGGGTTGAAGCCAGAGAAGGGTTGAAGACAGTCAGTAAAAGGCGGGGAATTGATGAGATGAAGAGCCTCTGATTCCACCCGGTCAAGTAAAGCTGTGCGGGTTGAGCCATCCCACACACGAGAAGCGTATTCCATACAGGGTCGGACAAAATCCTGTAGAGAGACAGCAACTGAGTCGGAGTGAAGAAACTGCGGATCCGATACACCACACCTAACCTCTTAAAAACTGTTTTGGAAAGAGAGTATTTGTGATCTTTCCAAGAAAGATCACGAAAAGTGTAAACATCAAGAATGTTTAGAGAAGAGGAAGGATTGAGTTGCGTATTGTTGAAGATAAGGGGATAGTCGTGTAGAAGATTGTGACGAGTAGACAGAAGAAGAAAGTGAGTTTTTGAGGCATTGAAAGCCACAAGGTTTTCTCTGCCCCAATCAGAGATAATAGAAAGATCATAAGTCAGGTGCACCATAGCTGCCTCACGCCAATCATGGAATGACTGTTGAAAAGGATGCTTTGTAAAGCCGGTGGAGAAGTGAAGGGTGAAATCATCGGTATAGGAGTGAATAGGATAGGAAGTGCAACTTAAAAGATCATTAATAAATAAAAGAGACTGGATGACAGTTCAGAGTTCTGAGGAACATCATTATTAATAGCTTTTGGGGAAAGAACAGTAGTCATCAACAATCACAGCTACAGATCGGCCAGAAAGGAAATCAGGATAGAAAGCGAAGGTGGGCAGTTCGGAAATTAAGCATTTGTGACAGACTCTATCAAAAGCTTTTCATATGACCAGCACAATAGCAAAGGTTTCATCGAAATCCCGAAAAGATGATAACCAAGAGTCAGAGAGATATGCAAGAAGATCGTTGGTAGAGCGTCGCTTGTGGATCTTACTGAGGATCTGGAAGAAGAGTGTGAAAAGAGAGGTGTTTAAAAATCTTATTAAGGATAGATTCAAAAACTTTAGAAAGGCAAGAAATCAAAGCTATTCGACAGTAGTTGAAAGGTTGAGAACAGTCGCCCTTCTTTGGGACAGACTGAATGAAAGCGAACTTCCACCAGGAAAGGAAAGTACCAGATGAAGGACAAAGACGAATGAGTTTGCCTGGGCAGAGTGTCAGCACAGATCTTGAGGACAACAGGAGGGACACCATCAAGACCGTACGCATTAAGTCAAAGGGAGGAGAAGATGGAGGTTCAGTACCGGAATCGTCCAGGGTTGAGTTGGAGTCGAAAGTTTGAGCGAAGAGTTCAGCTTTATCGGGAAAAGAGACAGCAACTGAGCCGTCAGAATGGAAAAGAGGATGGAAAGAAGGAAAACTGTTCGAGGTTCTGGCTAGATGCCAGAAAGAGCGAGAAGAATTAGAACTGGATAGGTTTTCACACATGTCTTATGAAAGAATTTTTGGCTAGTCGAAGAACAGATTTTGCATGACTCCAGGCAGAAATACAAGCTGAGTGAGAGTCAGAAGTTGGACAGCGACGGTACGTTCTGAAAGCCTCCTCTCTGTTGCGGATAGCATTAGAACAAGGAAAGTTAAACCAAGGTTTTTTTGTATTGGTAGTGGTAGAGAATATGGAATGTACGCCTCCATTCCCGAGAGAATCACCTCCGTGATGCGCTCAGCACACTCGGAGAGGTTCCGACCACGGAAGCAGTAATCATTCCATTGGAACTCAAAGATGTACTGCCTAAGGGCCTCCCAATCAGCGGCGCCAAAATGCCAAAGATGTCTCCTCTTCGGAGGATTCAAAGGCCGAATTGGAGCGATAGAACAGGAAGCAAATAAAAGATTGTGGTCGGAGCAGCCCAACGGAGAAAAAAGTTTGACAGAGTAAGAGGGATGAGATGTACGAAATAAATCCAGGATTTTGGCCTATTTCTAAGGCGATCGGGGATACGAGCAGAGTGCTGTACAATGTGCTCTCGGTCATTCAGAATAGAGAAGTAACAAGTTCACCAGGGATGTCAGTCAAATGGGAGGAAAGCCAAAGGTGGAGATGAACATTGAAATCTAAAATAGAGATTTCAGCGAAAGGAGAGTGGGATAGAATACATTCTACTTTGGAAGTTAAAGAGTTTTGGATTGTCATTAGAATTAGGAGAAAGGTAGATAGCGCAGATGTATTTAGTTTGAGATTGGCATGTAAGCCGTAGCCAAAGGGTATAGAATTCGTAAGATTCAAGTTCGGGAATAAGAGTGCAAGTTAGGTCATTGCGTACATATACGCAACATCCATCTTTGGAGTGAAATTGAGTATAGAGAAAGTAGGAGGGTACAGAAAAGGGTTGCTGTTAGTAGTCCCAAACACCTGAGTTTCAGTGCGGAAGAGAAAGTGAGGTTTAGAGAAGGAGAGATGGTGTTCAACAGGTTGCAACTTTGAGGAAAAGCCACAAATGTTGCAGAAGTACATGAAAAGTAAATCAGGCAAAGGCCTAAAACGTCTCGAATGGGCAGTTGCAGAACCAGCCCCGCTGCCCGGGTGTGTTTCTGGTATTGACCTCGGTGGAACCAGAAGTGGGAACATTTATGGTCCCCTCCCCAGGGAACTCCGAGGCTCTTGAAGACGATGGCAATTTTTATTTTGAAACATGCATGTAAATGTAGTGAGGAATAGGGAGAGAAGTGTGTGTTTGAGAGCATGCTGGGCTGCTTACAGGGTAGCTGAAACACCGAAAAACAAAAACAAAAAACAAAATCTTTATTGTGGATCATTCACAATCCATAGCCACTTAACCTAACATACAAGTACAATCTTCCGTATACACTGAACTTAATACAAAAATAAGGCCAACATAGCCACTTAACCTAGCATACTGGCATACTGTTTGATTAATTAATTATCTGACAATTTTATGTATATTATTACATCAGCTAAGGAGGACAGTGACAAATGAAACGGGAGTTCCAGTACTCCCTGTCTCCTGCCTAACGTCTTCCGCAGCGTACTTCCCTGGTCGATTGGTGTCTACAATCTCATATATATATATAATTGTGTGTGTGTGTGTAAAAGTAATAAAAATGTGCGTATTAAATTTTGCATGGAAATCTAAATAATAATTGCAATCAAAATTTAAATGTCGCTGCTTTTCTATCGTGGAAAACGAAACCTCCGATTTGAATGAGTGTCGACGTTTGCCATTCCATCTGCGATTCGAATGAAAATGTCGCGTTTGCAAGTCATAGAAAACAAAAACTCCCAAACTCGTTCAAACTTTATGCTAGTGATCACCATCGGACTCCGTCTCCCCCTCCTTTTCCACAAATGGGGTTTTGTCAGCGTTCTCATTGTGAATCTCTCTCACACACACACACACACACACACACACACACACACACACCTTCAAATCCCACCATTGCATAAGATATCACCTTGACTGACAAAACACCGCAACTCGCATTCAGTATCGTGTAATATTTTGCAAGTGATATCTTATTCAGGCCACCCATTCCCCGCCTCTTTATTACGGTCTTTCAGTCCCTCTCTCTTCGCCGCAATATTGCCTCACTCTCTTTTTACTATTGCTGTTATAACGGACACTTCTCTTCTGAACTCTCTAACTTCATGCTTCCTCCTTTTAAGGAGAGCTTGCAGTACCAGACTTTCGACACATTCTCATCCCTTTTCTATTGAACTCTCTAACGCAAGCGTTAATTGGTATTTTGAATTTTTCATCTACTCAACCGGTTAACTCTGCAACAACCTTCCTCAATCCATCTTTTCCCCTGTATGTGACCTCTACTCTTTCAAACGCGGAGTGTCCAGGAGTCTCTTAAACTTTGGACCTTGATTTCGGCTCTCTTCGTCTCCTACAGATGGGGGAGGGGGGGTTCGTTTCTGCAGGCGTTCGCCCTTGGCCCCTCCTTCATGCACAAAAAAAGACTAAGTTTGGTTTGGTTTGGTTAGGAATTAGAGACTATCTCTGAACTGTGTCTGGATTCTGTTATTTTACCGAAATGTTACCCGCCCCGCTCCACGCATCGCCCCTCGTTTTAGTAACAACCTTATTACTAATATGAATTAATAAACCTAACAGATATAACGGTAAGTACAAAAATGTAGTTAATCACAGTGGACAAATCCCAAAAGCAATGGAACGAATGTTTAGAAGTTTATTTAGAATTTGAGAATTGGGTCTGAGGATTATTTCTTTGAAAATATTGTCAACAGAGTAAAAAAAAAAAAAAATTGTACGTCTATCATAAATCTATTTCTTATTGCGGTTTTATTCCCTTAGTGTTAAATAGTAAATACTGTAAGTTTATATCTTTGGTAGCAGTTTTCAAGAATTTCTTTAATTTAATATAAACTTACGTGGTTTCCCTTCAGCATCTTTTCGCTTAAAACTACTGTATTTAATGTTATTTACGAATCTCCCAAACAACCTGTGAATAAATTATACAGATTAATAACAGATACAGTAATACAATTAAGTTTATTTCAGTGCAAATTTTTAAAGTGCTTTCAAAGTGCTTGTTTGTAGTATCATTGCTAGTAAATAATTCTCCAGGTTTATATACAGGGTGATTACAAAAGAAGTATACAATTTCAAAAATTAATTGTGCTCAAACTATTTCTGATACAAAAATAATAATAATGTCAATGGAAACGGTAAATCGCAAAGTTTGTTTTAGTTTCTAGACAGGGCCGGATCTAGAGGTTGCGAGGCCCTAGGCAGATCTAGAAATTGCGAGGCCCTAGGCCTATATATATGAAAATATGGACTTAATTATCGGTACTATACCAGCAATATTAGAATCCCGCATAGACAGAACTATGCCAGCACTTAAAAATTAAACCAAACCAAAATAATCACGCATGGAAATTGTATAAGAAATATAAATAAACCATACAAATAAGTATAAATTATAATATGAATCAAGATTTGTATCGAAAATATAAGACAATGATTTCTAAGATTTATATAATATTATAGGTAATGACTTTCCATAGTATACAAACGTTTTTCATATGTGATGTATAAGAGATGTTGACATTTCATTTTTTATAATAGTGAGCGATCGACTTATCAGGCTAAATATTAATGCTTTAATATTTGGTTCAGATGCTCCTTGAATATTACAGCAATGCTTTTCTACTTTTCTTCGAGCTAAACTCTTCAATTAATTGAGAATAATCTAATGAATTTGTTATATCGTTTTCTAGTGATAACATAGCTAATGATTGCAATCTCGCTTGAGACATGGTGGAACGCAAATATGTTTTAATAAGTTTGAGACGCGAGAAACTTCTTTCAGCCGAAGCAACAGTAACTGGGATGGTTAATACTATTCGAAGTGCAACATAAACATTAGGATAAATCTCACTTAGTTGTTTTTGCACTATATAAACAAGGGCATTTCCAAGATCTGTTTTCTCAGGTATAAACCTGCAAAGTACTTTAAGTTCTTCATAGAGTTCTAAATCATTAATATCACTTGAACAGAACGCGCAAAACGGCTTGAGCGAGGCCCCCTTTGGCGCGAGGCCCTAGGCGATCGCCTAGTTCGCCTATAGCTAAATCCGGGCCTGTTTCTAGATGTTCAATATGATTTCCGTAGGTAACCCTGGCAATGCCCAAACGATATTCAAACTCTTCCCACACTTTCCGTAAGATATCTTTGTCAATGGATGCTCTGGCTTGACGAATCCGGTTTTTTCCGGTTGTTTTTCCGGGTTACCCACGGAAATCATATTCAAAATATAGAAACTAAAAAAACTTTGCGAGTTACTGTTTCCGTTGACACTATTATTATTTTCGTATCAGAAATAGTTTGATCACAATAAATTTTTGAATTGTATACTTCTTTTGTAATCACCCTGTATATATAAAATTAAAAACGCGCGAGAAAGTACGAAATAAGATCCGAATAACGTTTTCAGCCCATATAATGGGCCCTTTTTTAATTCGGAAAGAAAACAGAACAACCAAAGTAGTCGCTGATTGAACTAAAACTGAATGTAGTAACTACAAAAAAAAAAAACGATAAAAAATGTTAAAAAGACAACCAACTAACTAAAGTAGTTAGTTATTACCCTTCAGCCAAGGAACAAACTTTAAAATATTAAACGTAAAATCGTCTAGGTCAAAATATACTGTACTCTATTACTGTTAAAATTACCAGTGTTTCTAATAAAGAAAGATCCCACTAATTTTCTGTTATCATTGTCATTAATGTCAGCAAGGACTCATATTAATGACAGTGATGCGTAAAATATCACCTCCTATTTTATGTGTAATAATTAAAATTAATATTATGTTGTGCAGACTGAACATAATTAAATACTGGACTGTCAACTTGAGCTGTACGCACAGAGTCTGTACTTATGTTGATAAATCTGCCTGTGAATGTCAATACGCTCTCCAATATACTTTTAGGACAGTCATTACAAGGAATTGCATAAACTACGGCATCTTGGTATTTAATACTTTATTATTTTTAATCGGATTGTTATTTTCAAAGATTACATTTATTTCTTTAGGTAGGTCATTAATTTCTGCCTTGATTGAAGAATATTTTCCCTTTGGGAGGTATTTTGTTTATTACAATTACAATTAAACAAAAGTTGGGCCCTACGGGCCCATTTAGCTAGACCTGCAGTGCTGGGGGCTTCCACCCCCAGTAATGATTCAGTAACCGATTCACTTTTCATAAACTTCTGCAACATTCGTGGCCTTTCCTCAAGTTTTCAATCTGTTGAACACCATCTCGCCCCCTTTAAACCTCATCTTCTCTTCCTCACTGAAAACCCTCCTAGTTTCTCTATATTCAATTTCACTCCAAAGGTGGATGTTGCGTAAATGTACACAATGACCTAACTCTTATTCTCGAACTTGAATCTTACGAATTCTATGCCCTTTGGCTACGGCTTACGTGCCAATCTCAAACTAAATACATCTGCGTTGTTTACCTTTCTCCTAATTCTAGTGACTATCCAAAATTCTTTGTGTACCTCGCTTCCAAAGTGGAATACATTCTATCCCACTCTCCTTTTCCGAAATCTCCATTTTAGGTTATTCCAATGTTCGCCACCACCTTTGGCTTTCCTCCCATTTCACTAACATCCCTGGTAAACTAGTTTACAACTTTTCTATCCTAAACGACCTAGACCACGTTGTACAACACCCTACTCATATCCCCAATCGCCTTGGAGATAGGCCCAACATTCTGGATTTATTTCTCACCTCTCATCCTTCTTCTTACTCTGTCAAGCTCTTTTCTTCGTTGGGTTCCTCCGACCACAATCTTATATCTGTTTCCTGTCCTATCGCTTTCAATTCGGTCTTTCGATTTTCCAAGAGGCGACGCCTTTGGCACTTTGGCGCCGCTGATTGGGAGGCCTTTAGGCAGTACATCTTTGATTTCCCATGGAATGATTACTGCTTCCGTGGTCGGAACCTCTCCGAGTGTGCTGAGCGCATCACGGTGGTGGTTTTCTCGAGCATCGAGGCGTGCATTCCATATTCTATTCCTATCACTCATACAAAAACCCTTGATTTAACTTTCCTTATCATAATGTTATCCGCAACAGAGAGGAGGCTTTCAGAAGGTACTGTCGACATCCAATTCCTGTCTTTCACTCGGCTTATATTTCTGCCTGGAATCGTGCAAAATCTGTTCTTCGACTCACTAAAAATTCCTTCATCAGACAGAAATGTAAAAACCTATCCAGTTCTAATTCTTCTCACTCTTTCTGGCATCTAGCCAAGGACCTCTCCAAAACATTACGTCTTCTTCTTTCCCTTCTTTTTTCCATTCTGACTGCTCAGTTGCTGTCTCTTTTCCCGATAAAGCTCAACACTTCGCTCAAACTTTCGAATCCAACCAGCCCTGGACGATTCCGGTGCCGAACCTCTATCTCCTCCTCCTTCTAACTTAATTATGTTTGAAATTAGAACCTTTCCAAAGATGTTCTTTCTGTCCTATCTGAGCTCAACTCTAGGAAGGCGTACGGTCCTGATGGTTTCCTTCCTGTTATTCTCAAGAACTATGCTTCTGTGCTGACACCCTGCTGAGGCAAACTGTTTCGTTTTTGTCTTTCATCTGGTACTTTCTTTTCCTGCTGCGAGTCCGCTTTCATTCAGCCTGTCTCAAAGAAGGGCGACTGCTCTCAACCCTCCTACGATTGACCAATTGTTTTGATTTCTTGCCTTTCGAAAGTTTTTTAACCTATCCTCAGTAGGAAGATTCTTCAACACCTCTCTTCTCAAAATCTTCTTTCAGTATAGGTTCTGGAATGGAGGCTCTCCTGGCGATCTTTTCCATATCTCTCTGACTCTTGGTCTTCATCTTTCTGGAATTTCGGTGAAACCTTTGCTATTGTGCTGGACATATCAAAAGCTTTTGATAGAGTCTGGCTGTGGTGCACCTGACCTCTGATCTTTCCAATATCTCTGATTCGGGCAGAGAAAAAACCTTATGGCTTTCACTGCCTCAAAAACACATTTTCATCTGTCTACTCGTCACATGACTATCCCCTTACTTTCAACAGTACACAACTCTTCTCTCAACATTCTTCGTGGTTCCTTTTCTCGTGATCTCTCCTGGAAAGATCATATATACTCTTTTTTCAAAACAGCTTCTAAGAGGTTAGGTGTGGAATAGGGTGTGGTTAGGGTGGAATAAAAGGCTTTTCGTCTCATCAATTGCCCACTGTCTTCAATCCATTTCTCTTCGTTGCAATGTTGGCTCACTCTCTTTAGTATCGCTATTATAACGGAGCTGTTCTTCTGAACTCTCTAACTGCATGCCTTCTCCTTTAAGGAGAGCACGCAGCACCAGACTTTCTACACTTTCTCATTCCTTTTCTGTCCATCTCTCTAATGCGAGGGTTTATCGGTATTTTCGATCTTTCATCTACTCAACTGGTCAACTCTGCAACAATCTTCTTCAATCCATCTTTCCCCCTATCTATAACCTCCAATCTTTAAAACGCAGAGTGTCTAGGTATCTCCAAAGCCCTGAACCATGATTTTGGCTCTCTCCTTCTTCTATAGGGGGGGGGGGCACTTTTGCGGGCATTCGCCCTTGGCCCCTCCTTCCTGCATAAAAAAATAATAACGATGATAACAGAAAAATAGTGGAAACCTTCTTTATTAGAAACACTGATAATTTTAATAGCAAAATAGAGTATATTTTGACTTAGACGATTTTACGTTTAATATTTTAAAGTTTGTTCCTTGGCTCTGAAGGGTAACAACCAGACACCTTAGTTTGTTGGTTGTCTTTTTCTAAATTTTATCGTTTATTTAGTTACTTCATTCACTTTTAGTTCAACCAGCGACCACTTTCGTTGTTCTGTTTCCTTTCTGAATTGTGAATTTTATATGGGCTGAAAACGTTATTCGGATCTTATTTGGTATTTTTTTTCGGTTTCTTAATTTTTTTTACTTTTTTTTTAATTTTCCGCGGTTATTATAGTTATATACTATATGATAAAGTAGTAAAATCTTATAGAATTTCACTGATAATTTTATGCTTGATCAGGCATTTTCAAATCTGTCTGTTCTTCGGATGGAACGCATCTTAAAAATACAAGATCTTGATGAAATTCTCAAAAATAAAGAATCTTTCGGATCAAGATAAAGATTGGGATTTTCATTTTATGATCTTTCTGATCAGGATCAGGTTTTTAATGAAATCGCTGCAAGCTTACTTTGGTCTTGAATTTAATACTGATCATACAAGCGATGAAAATGATGCAAAAATTAAGATTTTTTCTATTATTTAAAGTAACGTAATATTCTTAGGGAATAACCAACAGTTTCTTAATTTCAAATCCAGGATTTATTTTTAATATGACCAAATGCTTTTCTTTCAGATGAGTAGCAGATGAGTGAGGCAAGTAAAATCTCGAGAGCGAGCATGTTAAGGTTCAATATATTGTGTTCGAAAAAAATGGCTATTACATTTAACATATTGTTTAATTAATTAAGGATAATAAACTTCTATGTTTAGGTACCTATTGCGTTTGTTTTTGTATCTAGATTCCTTTGTTTTCTAGCTCAGAATATTTATTTAGAAACGGACATTTGGGGGGACATCTGAGTAGCATGGGTGCATTTGAGGAGAGTGGGGTAACAACTTCGTTGAACCGCGCGCAAGACCTTGGATTGAGTCTCTAAAACAGCATTTCTTACGCGAAAACATCACAGATGATGATATAAAGATTAGGGAAGCTAAAAGGTTTATCGACCCTAAAAAGGGGAATGCCCATGATAGTTACATACGTCCCATCGCTACAACTTGAGACAGTTTTAAAAAACGCTTATTAGAATTTTTCAAAGAAATAAATTCAAATAACACTCGCACAACCTTTGGCAACATTAGAAGCTGTCTCCCAAGCTAAATGGAAGAAAGAACACGAAGATTTAAATAATTTTATTACACGAACACACAAACTCGTAGGAGAAGCACTCCGAACCGCAGAAAATGCATGCGGCATTACATTCATTTCAAAGCAAAGAAACCTAATAGTAGCCCCATCCATTTACCAAAACCTACCCGTAGCACCTAAAAAGGAATTTCATGAGTGTCTAAATACTGACAAACCAGTAAGTGAAGCCATAAATTAAACAAGGGAACATTACTCAAACTTAGCGAGCCAGAACTACCGAAAGGGTAGAGACCCCCATACACTACATTCAGCAGCAGCAACAGCAACAACAACACCAACCCTATAAATCTAGGCCGATGCAGGGAACACCACTTCAGAAACAAGCCCCACAAACCCAGAATGCACGCCTCCTCCTCATTGTTTTAATTGTGATAGTTTTGGGCACATGATGAGTCAATGCAATCATCCCCCTTATTGCTCCCACTGTCATGAACATGGTCATCACCGTGGCGACCGACAAAAATGTGCTGACAAAGTCCCTGCAGGGTACAGGCCCCACTTCCAGAGATCAAATCACCAACGTTCCCAAAAGCCCTCCAATTCTCAGAAACCAGTCAATTCCTCGCCTCAACAGACCCACTAACCAAATAGATCACGACCACAAGGTCAACCACACTATTAACCGATGTACAGACCCCAATATAATCAGCAAGGTCGGATGGTCCGGTATGTAGACGTAACCGTTGAAGACAGGGCCGGATTAAGCATTGTTAGGGCCGGGGGCAATTAATATTTTCGGGCCGGTGTCAAAATGAGTCACTAATCACTATAGTGCCATCTCCGGAGCACAGGTTATCTGACTGTGGTTGAGTAAAGAATCCCTCGTGTTTCTGGCCTATTTAGATATAGTTTTGAAGGATTTATATTAATATTAAATGATTTATCATGATTTAATTGACTGACTACCCGTACACGTATATAATATCAACAGAAAACGAAACAAAAGCAAAGATGTGATTACAGAAAATGGATAGTGTATACTTTGTTCACATAAATGGGATACTAAACTAGGTTTTGTAGAAGCGGAATCTAGATTTTTTTTTTCCTTCCTCACGGTCGACCAATTATTTCAACGGTAGATTATAGCGTTTACATAGTTTCTTGGGGCCGGTCAGCATCTGGGGCCGGGGGCAAATGCCCCCTTTTCCCCCATTATAATCCGCTACTGGTTGAAGAATCAGTTTCCTCCGAGTACACTTCTCAAGAAGACCTTCCAGTGTATGGTGATCCCGTAGAATATGACTCAGGTCTCCCCATAAAAGTTAGATCAAGTTCTTTTTTAGATCCCACTTTGGAGGCAGCAGTTCAACCTCCTCCCTCCTAAATAGCAGTAATAAACCCACATACACACATGAACTACCCATCAGGATAATAGGTGCGAACCTACTAGATTTAATAATAAATTGCAGCACAGATAACCGAAATTTAACCGTTCACCTAGATACAGGAGCACATGCGACATTAAGAAGCAATGTGCAAATGAGTTACTAGAGAGTACAAATTATAAACATAAAATTAAGGCACCTTCCTGCCAACTCAGAGGAGTTACAGGCACACCCATACCTACATATGGAGAAATCGAATTATATTTAGAAGTTGGTAACGCGGCATATCCCGCAAAATGTTGTATTGTGGACGCAGTCGCCACCTTTCGGACAGATATCTTACTAGGTATGGATTTCTTCAACCGAAATCAATGGGAAATTTGCCCAGCCGGAAAATTAGTTAAGTGTAGAAATAAGACACACCCTCTCCATGAGAATAATAGACAGGTGTCGCACGTTCAGCCTAATGCTAACAGAATCAGTTTAGTTCGGATTTCGAAAGAAATAGGAAACCCACTCTATTTCATAGCAGTTCAAGTCAGTCGGTTGCATCCAGAGGGACAACTGCCCCAGAGAAATCAGTTCCAGTTGTTGAATCCAGCAGGATCAACACACGACAACACAGTCAGTCAGTCAGCTTCCAGTCAGCCAGTTTCAGTTAACTCAGCAGTTGAGATTCGAAATTCAAATGAAACTATTTTTCAACCAATAAGGCAAATTTTAATCACCGAACCAGAGTCAGATTCACAATTTTTCATATGCCCTACAGAGCATATAACACACCTTATGAGAAAATTTGTTTCCTAGCAAGAGTAGTAAACGGTCAAGGAAAATTATTAGGCAGATCGCACTCTTATTACAGAGAAAAGTAATTTCAAGAGAGACGTTCTTATTGACCAAGTTTTTAGTCAGTCAGAATTTAGTTATCCCTGTTGTTTGTTTAAACAAAGGAAAAAGCCTTATTGAATTAACTTCAAATCAGAGAATAGGAACTGTTTCCACAGTAGAAATAAATTCAGATTTCCCCACCAGTACTATAAATCGTGTTTCCAGTTCCTTAGAGTTAAACCCTTCAGCATTAAAAGAAGAATATAAGAAATGTCTGGAGCACTCCCTTCAGGAGTCATCAGCCTTACAGGATCCCAAACTACTGGAATCACTTCTCGATTTCCTGATAAGAAATAGAGATGTGATTGCCCTAAAAGGAGATCCTCTGGGCCGAACTAATTTTGTCCCTTTCGAAATCAAGCTGGAACACAATTCCGAACCCATCTTCATTCCTCCCCTATAGGGTTCCACATTCCCAATTAGTAACTATTGAGGAACACATCAAGGACATGTTGGATCACGATGTAATTCAGCCTTCACTATCCTTGGTCCGCTCCTATGATTCTCATTTCCAAAAAGGACGGAATATCTCGCCCTTGTATAGATTTTAGACGCCTAAACCAAATTACCATCCCAGACCGTTTCCCTTTTCCAAACATGCAGGAAACAATTCTGAACGTAGGGAGAGCTAACTTCTTTTCATCCCTCGATTTAGCATCCGGTTATTGGCAAATGGAGGTCAGTCCCGAATCTCGAGCATCAACTGCTTTCTCCACTAATCGAGGCCATTACGAATTCCAGGTTTTACCTTTCGGAGTCCGAAGTGGGCCTGCTAATTTCTCTAGGTTGATGAATATAGACCTTTCCGACCTTAGGTGTCGAAGCTCTCGTCTATCTTGACAATATTATCGGTTATAGTTCGGATATAAAAACACACTTTCAACGTCTTCAGAATGTGCTATCACGTTTGAGAAAAGCACACCTTAAACTGAAACTTGCAAAGTGCAACTTCTTACAAGTATCCCTGGTATACTTAGGATTTCTACTATCATCCGCTGGAATTAAACCTGATGCAGCCAAACCTGAAGCACTGGAAAAGTACCCCGTACCTAAAACCATCGACAACGCTCGTGCATTTATTGGATTTGTCGGATTCTATCGAAATTTTATCCCCCAATTTCCGAACATTGCTAAACCCATTACCAATTTGTTCCAGAAAAATGCTAAATTTAATTGGGAATCTGATCACCAACATGCTTTTGAGACTTTAATCGGTAAACTAACTTGTCATCCCATCCTCCAATATTCCGATTACACCAAACCCTTTGTCATAGCTACAGATGCTTCCTCCTATGGACTAGGAGCCGTCCTATTACAGGACGTAGATGGTGTTGAATTACCCATTGCTTATACCAGTCACCTTCTCTCTGGACCTCAACGGAATTATTCCACTACGGACTGAGAGGCCCTAGCGGTATATTGGGCTTTGAAAAAAATCCGAAATATCGTCTACGGCTGCGATGTAACTATCAAAACTGACCATAAGCCACTCGCGTATCTCTTCAAGGACAAGCTACTTGAAGGACGGTTGAGTAGATGGGCTCTGTTGATTCAGGACTTTGCGGCAAAACTCGTACACAAACCAGGAAAACTTCAAGCCCGACACCCAAGTGAATAAGATAGAAACTCTTCCTGTGTTCGACTACGAATGTCTGCAATACTCCCAACAACAGGACCAACACACCCAGAACCTTCGGGCTCGCCTGGAACAAAAGGAACCATCGAAGGTAAAAGAACAGTACACCTTAAAAGATGAGCTCGTACATTTTAGGAACGAAGATGGAAACGACCTTGTGGAAATACCAAAGGATCTCGTGGATATAGCCATCGGACTTTGTCACGACTCACCTTTGTATGGCCACATGGGGCCAGATCGCACCATCAAGAGTCTTTTGGAGCGATACCATTTTCCCGAAATGAACAAAAAGGTACATGAATACATCGCTGAATGCACGACTTGTTTAAAACATAAAGGCAACGTACCATCCACAGCTCCCATGCATAAATATCCTGTATGCCAACGGCTCTGGCAAAGAACTGGAATGGACATACTAGGACCATTCCCCAAAACATCAAAGGGAAACCAGTACATCATCGTGTGTATGGACCACTTCTCGCGTTACAGCGAAGTAGTTGCCATTCCAAACCAGACCTCGGAAACTGTGGCAAGAGCCCTGGTGGAACGCGTCATCCAAAACCATACTACTACTACGATCCTAATTTTGGATAACGCCCTTGGTTTCACTTCCAAACTGTTCGAGTCACTCTGTAACATGTGTAAAATTAAAAACACACACATTGTGGCATACCATCCGCAGCCATTGTGCCTTTCACTAAGTGGAAAGGCGCCCTCCGCCACGTTGTTGATGCATCCTCCCGTACATGGGATGATTCCCTCCCCATGGTGCAAACAGCCATCAACAACGGCTATAACGTGTCCATCGGGGACACCCCTCATTTCGTCCTATATCACTACGACAAACGACTACATTTTCATTTGCTTGACCAAATCGACCCAGCAGTTCTAACACCTTCCGATATGGCAGAAGCAAATCAGCAACTAGTTGAACGATTTTTCAAATTTTTTTACATAATCCAATATGCCCTAGGGCCTAGACCAACGAAACCAACAGATGGAGCAAGAGCAACATAGGTGTCATCCCCGTCAACGGACTATAATCGTCGGTATGCGATGTTACATAAAGAGCGTGAAACAGCCAAGTGCTCATCGCAAATTATAGCCACAATGGGATGGCCCACATAGGATTATGAAAATCCTCAGAAAGAACCGTTACGAAATCCTCGACCTCCGAGACCATTCCAAACTGAAGATCATTCATGCTGATAATTTGAAGATAGCTGCCGAACAACACATTCCCAAAAAACATCTGCCAGGAGTTCGAGCCGCCCTACCCTTCAAAAGATCAAGGTATTAACAAATCCAGCAGGGACCACAAAACCGAAGTAGTCACCGCGGAAACCACTACCCGTGACGAAGATTGGTACCTCGTAATACCACCAGTACTTGAGCCAATCTCTGAACAAGAAGAGGTCCCAGATCCGAGAGTCCCATCGAACCCAGACCCTGGAGAAACCCCTTCTAGAGGATCACTCAGTGGAACTCTACCATCTCCTCCAACTCAACCATCTCCTCCAACTCAACCATCTCCTCCAACTCAACCATCTCCTCCGTCACCACCCTCACCGGTTGATGATCGACGCACGGACCCTACATACTGGCCGCAAATGCATCATCCACGTGAACTAGAACCTTCACGAAAAAAACGAAGACACTCAGAATCCGAGCTTAATGTTCAATCCCTATTACCCCCTAAGCGAGGCCGACCACTCCGCACACAAACATCTACACGACCACGAACAGCCCCGTATAATTTAAGACGTAGATATGAATAAAATTGTTCCCCTTATAATGTTGAGATCACAATTAACAACTTGTACCCCTTTCTGTCTGAAACTAAATTCAAACCTACTATAAAAATCATGAATTCCGTCATGAAACCGGTGACCATCCTACCCGGACTTCATGTCCCTAAATGGAATGATCAATTAAGTCGTTTTTAAAATTTCGGATGATAACCGGAATAACCTTTTACAAATACTGTAACCAGTAACAATTATTTACCAACATCTGACGTCAGTATTATCATTGTGTGCTATTATCCTCGTTATATTTGTAGTGAAAAGACTATTCTCGCAACGGAAAAAAAAAATTGTACTGTCAAACTATTTATGCACGGCCAAGAGTGCGTCCTCGTACCGCTTGAACTGGACTTAACCACCCCGACTTATGTTGTGTATATAAATCTGTATTATAAAAACCATTAGTTATCACCAAGTTAGAATCAGTTAGGATGTTATATTATTGTATTAATATCATTCTAGAGGAGAGAGCCCTGTAAAAATGAACAATGAATAATTCCTATATTCATACATTCTTACATTCACTCATATAATTCTTATATTCACTCGTATAATTCGTATATTTATATAATCCTTATATATATATATATATAATATATATATATATATATTATATATATTACATACATTTTGACAGATAGAGTCCAAATTCGCATAACGCTGACACGAGCTTGGCTAAAAAAAATTATTCGTTTTCTATTTTATTTTTGCTGAATAATTGGTGAATTATTTCTTTTAAATTACTTACTTTTTTTAGATTTAGCTTAATAATGTAATCTTGTTAAATTCTGCAATGTTCATTTTCTGTATACATTCTCTCTTCGTTGTAAAAGATGAAGTCATGTCTTGCTTAACGTTTAATTTTTAAGTCTTAAGCATTTAATTTTTGCTCATATGCATGTTTAATTGTAATTCATAATAAAATGCATATTTCAATTTCCATTTGTAGTTAACTCGGCAGATCATAATAACATCAGATCTGTCAATATGCGGTTTAACATGAAAATATGGCTTCGTCTTCAAATATCTTGCTTATCTGTCTAGACATTGCTACAGCTAAAATATTTGCCTTAGCTTCAAATATTTTCCAAAATGATTCAGCCTATTGAGAATAAAAAACAAAACAGGTCAACATTAAATAATAATGTTGTCACCAAAAAATTGCCCACATAGTTAAATAATTTTTCAAATTGTCATTCTGATGTGTCTGATCTAACTTAGAGGCTGAGCATTACCTGTAACATTTTAGCAGTAAACTACAGTAAGAGAATATCTTTGGCTTCTCCTTCGAGCTTTGCTCTCTTCAGAGAACTTAATCTTAAATAGAGAGAAATAATTTTCCGATACGTTACAAGAAGAATCGGGGAACTTTCAGAGAATTTAGTAAGCTTCACAGAATTCTCCGAGCCACTACGAGAAGAAATCGGAGAGTAGTATAAGACAAACTACTGCGATTCCCTATACGATATCAGCTATTCCAGAGTAACAAATCCGTTGCTGCCACCTAACCAGAGCCCCCGTCAACTTCGAACCGCCCAAGGCCATAGACGGAGGGGTTAACATATATACAGTATACTATATACACACACACACACACACACACACATATATATATATATATAACACACACACACATATATATACACAGGGTGGTCAAAAAGTCGATGTGCACCTCTATTACTCTGAGAGACAAGTGCATACATATAAGTTCGATATTTTAATAAAAAATTATACGATATCGTGCAATATTACAGTAACACAAATTGCAGGATATCGTATAATTTGTTATTAAAATATCTAACTTCTTGCATGTATGCACTTTTGTCTCTCAGAGTAATATAGATGCACATCGACTTTTTGATCACCCTGTATATACTGTATATTAGTGGTGGACCGGATGTCAGTTTTTCAACATCTGCGGATGCGGATATTTAGTTAATCTATCAATATAATATAGAATTATGAATGACATAATTTTTCAAATTTCGTGATATTACTATTATGGCACGCAATGCATAAGAATTAAAATTAATATTAATTTTTTCATTATGATAAAAATAACTTTCTCAAGAGTTTCAGCGACAGAAAATTCAATGAAACAAGTTTCATTCAATTTTCTGTGTTACCAGGTATTTATATTTTGAGGTTTATATATTTGTTTGTTCATTAATAATTAATACTTTACATGAAATGTGCATGACTGGGCCTTATAAGCTACTTTATAAGTTAATTTAATTGTAAATTGCATAATTTATTAGAGGTAATATCCGCATAACATCCGCAGTCAGAAATGCGGATGTTAAAAATGACGCGGATATCCGGTCCATCATTACTTGCTCCCAACCCCTAATCTTCTTCCAATATATAAAAAAGTGCTCTGTGCAAAGTTTCAGCTCAATTGGGCTATATTAAGGTGGCCCCCCAAAGGCCCTAAAGTTTCAAAATTCACCGATAATTGGTATTTCTAATATAAAACCTTTATAATTCATTTGCAAATTTTGTTTGGGAAAATAATCACAAAGCATAATCGAAACTGAATTTTATTTACAACAAATAATTACGCCGCTTATATAGGCCGCAGGCGCAGAACTTTCTAGAACCTTCCAGAAGCGGTTTTTTTACGCACTTATGATACTTTTCAATTTCCGTGAATATCTCGTCCAATTTTGGTTTTAAGTAAATAATGGTTATAACTAAATTTATTGTAAATTGAATTCTCTTTCGATCATATTTTATATTTCTTTCGAATAAAACACTGTGAAGAAGATAAAAACGGTTTTATATGAAAAAATATCAATATTGTTAAAATCTGAAACTTTAGGGCCTTTGGGGGCCATCTTAATATTGTCTGATTGAGCTGAAATTTTACACAGAGCATTTTTACATGGATTAGAACAACTTTGGAGGTTGGGAGATGAAAAATATTTCATTTGAGAAAATCACATACAACTAAGGGCCACCCTACTGTATATATATATATATATACACACACAAGTGGATGGAAGACAACAATATGAAGTTTAACAGTGAGAAATGTCAGCTGTTACGGTACGGAAAAAGAGAGGACCTAAAATCCATGGAATATTATACCCCAAATGGACAGAAAATTCAGAGAAATTCTAGAGCAAAAGATTTAGGGGTTGTAATGACTGATGATGCGAAATTTAAAACACAAAATAAGATAGCAGTAAACAGAGCAGAGAGAATAACTGGGCAGATATTGAGAACCTTTAAACGAAGGGATAGGAATGTAATGATTCCTCTACTGAAAACACTGATCATACCCAAATTGGAATACTGCTCGGTCCTAACTTCCCCATCACAGCCAAGATCAAGGTGTGCAAAGAACTAAATTACTGGGAAAGGTTACGCGAACTAAACCTATATTCACTGGAAAGAAGATAGAGATACACCATTATTTGCACTTGGAAAATAATGGAGAAGCTAGTCCCTAATCTTACTCTGAACCCTGTAACTCCCCTAACAACGGTGGAAAGTAGAAAAGGAAGACTGTGTCGTGTTCCCAAATTAAAGGCGAGACAGGGAACATCCTTAACCCTGAAAGAAAATAGTTTTGTCGTGAGAGGACCAAAACTGTTTAATCAGCTGCCCAAAGACCTAAGGAACTCGAATGGTGTTGCAGTAGACATCTTCAAAAGAAGATTAGACGCCTGGCTCAGAACAATCCCCGATGAGCCGGGCGTACCTGGCTATGCGAGGGGAGAGTACAAGAAACCAACTCACTACTTCACCAGGCCAACTCGAGAGGAGGGGCAACAAGCTTGACCTTCGTGAAATGAGCAATCATCGCGCGGAACCTTTTTTTTTAACTGCAAACGACACACAATGTGTATATAATGTAAAGAACGACGCTTGTTAGAAGTGTCCACACAAGAGGAGAGGAGAAAACGAACAATGAAAAATGTAAATATAATATATTATAACTAGGGTTACAAAAGTGGACCATTCCTGCCAAGGGGGAGGATCGTTCGACCCCCACCTTGACATTATAATTCCCTTCCAAAAACAAAATATTAATTCGGGCTACGTCGCAAGTGTCGTAACACTGCTTCCCGTTGATCAGCGAAGTTGAGCGACATTGGGTGGAACATTAGTTGGATGGGAGACTGTTCTCCGCGTCCTGACTCTGCAGCGACCCGTGGTTCGGATTCCACGTAAAGCTGTAGCTCCCCCGCCTTAAATAGTGCGAAGGAGGTTAAACAACCCCATCATTACATTCGTATATTAAAATTCTATAAATAAATTAGTGTGTAAGTCAAAGAAACCAAAAACTGAAATAAAATGTAGAATTTACAAATAAATATATCTATAATTCCTAATTGTGACAAAAACTGATAAATAACAACATGAACATTACCTCAAGATACCAATCGCTATTTCAGAATTTAATACGAACCATTTTCAAAACAAATTACACAACATAAATGAAAACTTCAAATAAAAAGCAAGTTCAAATTCAAACTACATAACAAATTTTTATATGCGAGAGCACGTCTTCTTCCCATAGAATTTAGTGTCCAACTGCCACCTGCGGCGCCTCACTTAGACAGCGTTGCCATATCGTCTCCCTCACATATCTGGGAATTTGAAATATATATATATATACTCTATATACAGGGTGGCCCAAAAAAATGGCACCAAATTTGAGAAGTGATATCTCAATAACTATTGCAGCTAGGGACTTAAAAAAACAACCAAATGAAAGATAATTCTTTTCCCTTTAAATACTTATTCTATGGCTTGATGGTTATAAGCCCATATAATGCCCAAAATTGGCTTCCAAACAAAATATACAAAAAAAGTTGCGCATTTATATTTATTCCTTGATCCTAATTTTAAATGAAATTTTTCTATTCCAGACCCCTCAAGATGGGATTGAGAGAATCTGATAAGAACATTATACAAGCACTACGTGAAGAAAAAGGATATTCATTAAACAGAATCCTTTACGAATTTCCAAATAGAAATTGGAAAAAAAGAACTGTGGCACATTTTTTACAAAAACTTAAAGAAACCGGCAGCAGTCAACGGTGTCCGGGAAGTGGTCGACCAAAAAGTATTAGAACGCCAGAAAACATTGAAAAAGTAAATGAAATGGTTTTAAGTCAAGAGGAACAACCGGGAACAAGTAAAAGTGAACGTGAAGTTGCGAAAGAAACCGGGATTTCACGTTCATCAGTACAGCGAATAATTCGAAAAGATCTTGGGTTGAAAACATTTAAGAGGGTGAAGGTTACTGCTTTATCGGAGCCTGTGAAAGAAAGACGTTTCCATCGATGTAAAAATCTATTGCGAAGATTTCGGTCAAATGAGTCTGTGAAAAAATTTGGTTTTCTGATGAGAAACGATTTACGGTCGAAACACCACGAAATACCCAAAATGATCGGGTTCGTGCAGCAGTGGCGACAAAAACTCATGTTGACCCAAAACGACTTTTGCGTGAAAAAAAACACTTTTGAGATTCGATAATGGTTTCCCTTGCAGCGTCATCTGAGAACAAAACATCCATCATTTTTATTCAGCGAGGGGTTAAAATTAACTCAATTTACTACTGTAATGACATTTTGTCTCCAATGTTGTCAGAGATCAAGGAGACGAGCACTGATTTTGTGTTCATGCAAGATGGAGCCCCATCTCATACAGCCAAGGAAACAATAACATTTCTCAATAATAATTGTCCTGGTTTTATCGAACCAAATAATGGCCACCATGCAGCCCAGATCTAAACCCCATTGACTACTTTGTGTGGTCTGCCTTAGAGAGAGAAGTCTACCATGGTCAGAAAATCTGTGATGTGAACCATCTTCGTGAACGAATTCAAGCTGCATGGGAAAATCTCTCACAAGTGACGATCTCAAAGGCAATTTCAAAATGGAGGGCGAGATTACAGGCTGTGGTTGACCATAATGGAGGGCAGATTGAGCCATTTATTGAAAATTAGGTTTAACTTAAAACCACAGAACTTCGTTTAAAGACCGTAAATTAGAAGATAATTTAATTAATTAGAAAAAAAATAAAAGGAATAAATATAAACGCGCAACTTTTTTTTGTATATTTTTCTTATAAGCCAATTTTTGGCATTACATTGGTTTATAACCATCAAGCTATTGAATAAGTATTTAAAGAGAAAGAATTATCTTTCATTTGGTTGTTTTTTAAAATCCCTAACTGCAATGGTTATTGAGATGTCACTTCTGAAATTGGTGCCATTTTTTTTGGGCCACCCTGTATATAATGCGCCTCGGTGGTGTAGTGGTTAGCGTCGCTGACTACGAATCCATCGGCCCCGGGTTCGAGACCCGGCGCGTAGCAAAACCCAGCTGTTCATCCTTCCACACAATAAAGAAAGTGGTTGGTAGATAAGTGGGTACCCTAGTGGCATAGTGGTTAATTAAGACGCTGGGCTGCTGATGGGGCGTGGTTCGGATTCCACGTTAAACTGTAGGTTTAAGGTGGAGTGAAAAGCTTGACTTTCGTCAGAATGAACAGTTCGAGCGGAAGCTAACCAAAGGTGTGTATATATATTAATAGGGCGCGTCATACTATGCATTTTTTTTAAATCAATGGAGAGGGGTGTTCAAATGACATATTTTGGTGTATAGAACACAATTGTGAAGAAAATATTTAATTCTGATAACCCTAACCTACATCATTTTGCAGTTGATTATTATTAAATTGTTGATTATTTTACTATTGTAGTTACCCCAGAATATGTCTTCTTACGTTTTCTATCATGGCTGCTCACGTTATCTCTCATAGAGCATTGTTCTAACTAATTCATATAAACACATATAATGTAATTCATATAATAATAATAATATTTAAATACTCAAATAAAAAGGTGTGCCATTCCACTTAATTGTAATTATCATACAGTTTGGTATATGAAATATTTTGACGGTTTTCTGGCGCACATAAGGCCATTTTCTGAGCCACCTTTCTCAGAGGCTAGAATGTAACGTTTCAGAACATTCTAAAACGTTTTGTGAAATATTTGAAGTGATTCATGATTTATGAAGCTATTTTACCACCTCGGCTCGCAGTGAGGGGATAGATTTAGTGATTATCTACTGATATTTTTTTTGTTACTGTTCACACGTGAGTATTATTCTGTTATATTTTAGAAAAAGCTATTTCTACGCATATTATAGTGATACATTGAGCAAAATTTAATTAACAACTTTGATTTGAGTTAAAATTAGGTGGTTCATTTTTAGTACAACTGAGCAGTATGAGGCCTATTTCAATGTTCTAAAGAATATTTTTAGGATGTGTTTCTTTAGTTTTTTTTAGAGTACATGAACAAATTATTTGCATTACAGACAACAGATAAATTAGCATTTTATAACATTTTGAAACCAAAAAAGCATAATGTGTTTAGCATTTGCAGATAAATTTGTTCTTGCCCATTTCAGCTCTTTTTTTAACCAAGAATTTTGCGCTGAAAAGAGTTAATACCTGTCTGTAGTGGATACTTAACTGTTGTATTATTGTTTTTATTTCAGTGTGAACTCATTAAGAAAATGGCTCAAGTCAGAACAAGGACGAAATCAAGTTCTCATTTGAGTAATCTTGTTGGCACTGGCCGGGAGCTGTTGGTGTCTGAACTGCCAACTGTGAGGGATATCCTGAGGTATGGCATCTACTTGAGGAAGCAAAGTGAAGATGACAGGAGGAACTACCCAGTGGACAAGCTGGTGAGTGACATCTACCCTGGTTTGATTTGTCAGTGGAGCAAAGCTAATGCTCTTTTCAAGCCACCTGTTATCAATGAAAAAGTGACCATCATGTCCAAGCTCAAGGGGTCTGGAATCAGGCAGTGAAGTTTTCTCTTGGGAAGGGCAAACTTGATGCCAAAGAGAGGTTCATTGTCAAGTTAGACAAGTTCTTTGATATTTTGACTTGCAAGTGTCAGATTACCAGTTGTGAGGGGGGAGGCTGTGAGGGCTGTGTTATCCAAGCCCACATTAACTGTTCCTGCAGCAGAGAGAAAAAGATTCCTGTGAAAGATCTTGCCTACATCAAGGGACAGAAAGAGAGGTTGGAAGTAAGGGACCCCACCAAATAGGGGGTCCTGATCTACCAGAGCACAAGAGACAGGTGAGGACATTGAAAAGGCAGTGGATGGAAAGGAAGGCAGAGAAAAGGAGAAGGAGCAAGGAGGAAAGTGCTGCAGTAGCAGAGAAGGCAGCCAGGAAGGATGTTAAGAGATTTTTGGCAGATGGTGATGAGGATCTGGAATTGGAGAGAAGTGGTGATGAAGATGAGTTTGTTCCTGAAGTTGAGCTCTTCCCTCAAACTGACCCTGAGCCAGCAGCTTCGGCAAAGGTACAGAAAAACTATGATGAGATTCAAAACATTGCCCTTGCTAGTGTAAGGTATGGCATAGGGCTGAGGCCAACTGCAGCGATAGCAACAGCAGCTCTGATTGACGCAGGAATCATCACAGAAGACAATACAAGTAAAGTGATTGATAAGAGCAAGGTCAAGAGAGCACAGGAGAAGTTGATGAGAGAGCTGGGGGAACAGTTCGAGAAGAAGTGCAGGGAGGAGGGGGGGATCTCTTGCATCCTCTTTGATGGGCGGATTGACCTGACCAATGTGATGATGGAAGCTGAGGGCAGTGATCAATCTTTTCCCGCAAAGATCAAGGAAGAACACTATAGTGTTGCTAGTGAGCCTGGCAGCTACTATATGTTCCACTTTACCCCAGAGAAAGCAACTAAAGAGGAGTCACATGCGGAGAAGATTGCTAAGGTCCTGTTTGCCTGGCTGAAAGAGAGGGGTTATGATAAGACATTGTTGGCCATTGGAGGAGACTCAACAAATGTCAACACTGGTGTGAAAGCTGGAGTAATGCGGAAGCTGGAGCTGCACCTGGGGAGAAAGCTGGTCTGGTTGGTGTGCAACCTGCACACTGTTGAACTTCCCCTGCGCCATCTCATTGTTGACCTTGATGGCCCTACTCTGTCAGACAAAAAATTATCCGGGCCAATAGGAAAGCTCCTTGATTCTGCTACTGACTTTGATATCAATCCAAACTTCACCCGAATCTCTGTTGGCCCTCCACTGATCAAGCTTCCTGACAAGGTCATTCAAGATCTCTCAACTGACCAATACTATGGCTATAAAATTGTCTGTGCAGTCAGGGATGGAGTACTTCCTGCAGGGCTGGCTCTGTTAGAGATAGGACCAGTAAACCACAGCCGCTGGCTCACCACAGCGAACAGACTTCTCAGGCTCTGGGTGTCAAAGCACGGACTTAAAGGAAAGAACCTGAAGATTCTGCAATTCATTGTGTAATTCATCATTGGAGTGTATTACCCATGTTGGTTCAACGTGAAGGTCAAGCACTCCTGGATCGAAGGGCCTAGGCACATCCTCTTTCAGCTGGACTGCCTCAAGTCCCAGAGAAAGGAGGTGCTAGATATTGTGATGCCAACTGTGAGAAGATCTGCTTGGTATGCCCACAGTGAAGTCATCCTCCAAACACTACTCTGCTCTGAAGATCAGAAGGAGAGGATTGAAGGGGTGGAGAGAATCCTGACCATCAGGGGAGAGGGGGACCCGGACACTCAGCTGGGGGACTCCTCTGTTAGGAGCAGAAGGACACCTGACATCAATTGTGATGCTTCCAGCATCGGTGACTTGATCAGCTGGTCAGAAGGTGTGTCAGAGCCACTTCTCACCTGCTCTCTAAGCACCTCAGAGGTGAAAAACTTCATCAACACCCCCATGGAGGTGCGCAACTGGCCTTGCCACACACAAAGCATTGAGAGGGTTGTTAAAATGGTGACTGAGGCTTCTGCTAAGTACTTCTCACAGGAAAAGAGGGATGGAGGGATCAGGGCTCAGGAGACCAGCAGGAAGCTGATGTCCAAGTCTGAGTCAAAGCAGGATTTGTGCAACCTGGCAAAGTTCAAGATGTCAGGAGAATGATCTTTGTAATTATATCCAGTGATATACATGCAGTTCACCTATTAATAAATATATGTAAAGTTGATTTGGCCTTGTCAATATAAATGATTTACCTTATATCTTTTAATATATTATAAAGGGGTTCAAAAGGGTAAAATTGGCAATTTAGAAATACAAAATGATGTAGGTTAGAGTTATCCTATCCAAAAAATAAGCTCATATTTGAATTTCCCATGTAAAAACACATAATTTAGACACCCCTGATGGTAGGATTTCCTTCAGATTCATGTTGTCACCTGAGTACCACCCGCCCTAATATATTAAGGTAGGTTGATTTTCCGCATTTTTTTAGCTATCGACTTTGGACTAGTCGAGATAGTCAGGGCTTAATATGATAATAACTGACAAAACATTTCAGATCCCTAGCTTTAACCGTTTTTTGAGGAAACTTTCAAAAATCGTCAAAAAATCGTACCGAAAAATATCGCATTTTTGCAATTTTCTGCCGAAAAATACATGCTATTTTCATAAAAAAATCCTGAAAAAAGTTACAATTTTATTGAAAAAAAAGTACAAAAAAAAATGTACAGAGTCAAATAGACACATTTAGATCCCAAGATCATCATAATTTTCACTGTAAGAGCCCTTAGAAGCAAAGGAAGGCCTCATCTGGCGGCTTAGGGCTTTGGCCAGAATGTGTTTGTGCCTTGATTCGAGTCCATAAACAGTATGGGAAGCTTCAGATGTCAGCTTCACCACCCTTTCAACACTGAGAATGTGAAGGCAGATCAGGCAGCTCCAGCTTGGTGCCATTCAGCAACGCTTCTTGAAGCTCCTGGTTAGAAAAGTCTTCTGTGAGAGCAGGTTCACAGACGCCACTTTGAGAAAGGTTGATTAGTTCTGACCAGTGGGTAGCTTCAATGTTGATGGCTGTGATCTTCTTCAGCCTCTTCTTGGCTGGCTTCCCACTTCTGAAAGAATAATAATTAATTTATTTTTTATTCCAGTTTAAGATTTAATCCCTATTAGTCTCAGAATTGCTGATTTAAAAAAAAAAAAAAAAAAAAAACCGAGTTCTATAAATCCCTATAATCAAATTTTTTTTTCACATTTTTTTAAATCAATAAATGCTTACCTGATGGACAGAATTTTCTTGAGAGCAGCTTCTCTCACTTCCAAGTCATCAGACTTCATCATGCACATTCTCGGGCAGCAAGGCAAAAGCATTGTACTTCAGGTTCTTGAAAGCAACACCCTGGATTTCTTCAGACTGCTGCTTGATCCTCTGGATCATGTTGAAGATGTACAGCTGCTGATTGTGGAGCTTGCTGTCCCTTTTGATCTCAAACCAACTGACTGCATACACTTCCACAATGAACTTGATGGCCTGGTAAAGCTTATCCTGTAGTTCTGGAGGGTAAGCACCTCTGGTCCACAGACACATCAATCTAATTGCCAAAGTCAACCATCTTACATGGTTTAATGGTCCAATTTTCCAGGCAGCAAATCTTGGGTTGACTTTGCCCCTTTGGGATCCACAGATCCCAGCTGGAAAGAGCCCTTGGGTCCTATTTTGGCCCTCTGATCTCTCAAGTATTCCCTCTCCTCTACTGGAACCTGAAATATTAAAGTATATTAAATAGCGGATCTAAAATAAGAGAGAAAATCCTGAAAAAAAATTGACTTAATTTCTATTACCAAGGGGGGGGGGGGGGAGGAAGATTACAGGAGGAAAATGCGGATATTTTTCAATTACAAGCATTGAATTTCCTTCCATTTAAAAGGCACCTAATCGCACTAAGTTACGCCAGTTAAAAGTTAAAAAAATAATAGCATTACCTTCTTACTGGGAGGACAAGTGCAGATTATGTGCTGTGTTTGACAATTTTCTTTCTTGCACTTCACAGCATTGTCGTCACAGGGACGAGCAGGTAGCTTACAGGTGCAAGCAGAAATGTCAAAAAGTTTATCCAGCTTTTCCTCCAGATTCTGCTTCTGGACTGTAGAAAGAGATTTCCTGTTTATCTCTTTTGCTTTCTTGAAGCACACTTTATCCACCAATTTCACTACATAATATTCCTCATACAGGGGCAGCCGCGGGTTCACTGCCTGCCAGATCTCAATCACATCCTTTGCTATCATTTTAGCAATATCATAGTCTTTCAAGTCCGGGTGGCTGTTTTGGAGGAAATAACTGTACTGAATAACTTGGCGGAGGGTAGGAGGCTCTGTTTTATCCAAAGGGGAAGGCTGGCCACTGAATTTTTTGGCACTATCACTTCGAGTTAACACTGCAGACTTCCGTTTTTTACCCATTTTTATGAAATATATGAAAATAAACACAATTAAATGGACGCATCATAAAATAACTTAATTTAATACACATTTTATTGGTAAATATCATTAAAAAATACAAAATAATACACTAATAAACATCTATAATGCATTTACAATAAGTTTCAAGCATCGTTTTTTTAAAAAAGCCGAATTTTAATTGATTATTTTGATGAAATAAGGTCCGATATTTTATTTGTTTACATTGCGCGAATGCCGCGCGCGCGATTTTACGCGTAAAATTCGGCAATTTTACAACTTAAAAATAATTAACAATCCTCAAAAAATACAATCATTTTCACAAATATGAGTTGGTGCAACGTTTTTTATACATTAATACCTTTCTATCTAGACTAGTCCAAGATCACAGTTCCAAAATCAACCTACCCTAATTATACACACAAGGTGCCCCCCCCCACCAAAAAAAAAGCTAACACAATGATTTTCGTGACATCTCAAAACCGAAGAATGATAGATGAATTCCGTGTGTGGCATTCAAAAGATGAGGAAATTCTCCAGGATATTCATTTCTGTACTAAACTTGCTACAACCAATATTAATAGAGATATCGGCGTTTGAAAGTAACGATGTCGAATTTTATATGTATGAGCGCTATAGTATAAATTGCCAATAGCGAGGAGTTTTATATAAAATTGCGGCCACCGTACGACAACTTGCACGCAGACTTCAGTATTCATGCAAAAAGTTGTATATTTACTAACTGGCAATTTGTCCAGTCAAGTTACACCATATGAATACGCTGGCAACGTGCGTGAATTATTGTAGTTTGTTTACCGCCTTCTGTTACCTCAGGTTCTAGGACAACTGCTCCCCGGACAACTGCCCCCCCCCCCCCCCGACAACTGCCCCCATGGGATAATTGCCCCCATTGCCAAGGAATCTGTACTGACATCTACTGTGAATCTGTACTCTTGTTTTATTTGTTATGCATAAAATAATAATAATATACACAAAATGCACAACTCGCACAAAAATTAATTGTTAACACTACAAAGCTGCAAGAAGAACTGAAAAAGTAAAACACCGATAGAAAATGTGGATAAGTGGGTAAGTGGAAAAAATTGTGGATCAGTCCTAACCAATATTTAAAAATTCACTGACATATATCACACACTAAAATTGCAAGTTGTGGGCTATTCCCCTCAAAAAGTCCAACATATGGCGGTTCTCAAAGTCTTGTACGATGGTTGCTATTCTCGCTGTCGAATCTTGATAACGTTTCCGCTTTTTTTTAACTAATGAAAATATCACGATTTAACGTAAACAATCGTCAAGGGCGTACAGTTGACCTAACCGGGCATTCAATAATTAAGGGGGCAGTTACTATGCTGACGTTTCTCACATTCATAGGATATAACACTATTTGACAGTTCTTTCTGCTTCACATAGATGTAGCCATCATAAATAAGCTTCCTTTTACCACGTTCACTTTGGACGAACTCCATGATACACCTGGAGAGTTATAGATGCACTGTGAGCAGTTCAAGCACTGAACTCAGACTGGTCAATATGTGATTGTCAATCCCCAAAGATAATTATCATTATCATGCTAATCCCCAAACTGACAAATTAGCTTGTTCAGCTTTACATAATATCCACTGGCAATGGGGGGCAATTGTCCCATGGGAGCAGTTGTCCAGGGGGCAGTTGTCCTGATACCGTTACCTCAATAATCGATTGCTAAAAATGTTTTTTTCAAGTGAAGAAAAAGCCGTAATAAAACATTACTACTGTGCATAAAAACTATGGTGCTAGAAAATTATAAAGGAGCTTTCTGAGGTGTATCCTCATTGGAAGCTAAGTGCAGTGCGTATGCTAATTAAAAAAAAATTAAAACACAGGTTCCTTTGAACGTAAGCGTGGTAGCGTTAGACCAAAATCTGCTCGAACTGAAGACAATATTGACCAAGTTGCTGACCTAAGCTGTAGCCAAGAACAGCAACCAGGCACTGGCTTAAGCTTCAGGGAAATTTCACGATCTATTCAAGTTTCAAAAAGTTCAATGCGTAGAATGATAAAGGATGACTTGCATTGTAAGTGCTACAAGCGAGTGTGTGTACAAGAACTCACTGATACTGCAAGAAAAAGCGCAATCAATGTTGCAGGAGATTATTAGAACAATATCGTGTAGCAGACATCAGTCGAATGTGGTTTTCTGATGAGGTGTTTTATATCAAGTCACCTCGTAATTCGCAAAACAATAAACTATTAAAATCTTTCCAAAAAGTGACAAATTCCTGAAAATATGCTCCTGTATGGAAAGACCAAATTCCCCAATTCAGTAATTGTTTCAGGTACTATTTCAAAATTTCACTATTTCAGCGCCACTCAGCCGGCTGCCGTCCTTCAAGCATCAGTCCGAGCATACAGAAGATAATCATCAATCCGAGCACACCAGAGGTAAATCATCACTTGAGGCGACCTACAATTTCATCTCGCCAGAAGCAACAAGTATTCTGCAAGTTTCCTACTGGTGTCATCCTCCTGGACCTAGCCTCACTCATCCTTCACCACAATTCGATCGGCGAAGTTTCATTTCCTTACAAGATCTCGTCACGCAGTTTACACCGGTAGGCCTTTCCGTCTTCAGAGTCACCTTCGTCAAAATAGCAGGTCTATAAACCTCTCCTAGGCCACCGGCACTCGGCCTACAGTGCTTTGTTACGTCGTGATCGATAATTCGTATTCAACGCTTAAACGTCTACAAACTCTGCCTAATCGAGTAAGCCCCTCTTCAAAGTGTCCTCACTTGTTATTTTATTTATTTGTCGGGTTCGAAATCCCAGCTGAGCCGTGAACGGCCAAATTCTAAAGGGCAAGTTCTACCTAAAGCCCAAGTTAAGCTAAATTAAACTTTACGGATTTGAGATCCTATTAGGTCCTACCTCAGGGTAACCTCAGGGTTGCTGACTCGATGCGGGCCTACCTTATACCTTAAATTACATGAACTTAAAAGGTAAACAAAAGGGTACTATTTGTGGTCTTCTTTATGAACCTTGCAACAACAACGCAACCTGGACTATTGTACGATGCAACAATCATGTATCTAAACAACCAAACTGAATTGCAAGAGAGCTCTCTATCAAACCACACCTTTACGTACGACCTTCCACAAACGAGTAGAAAGGACGCGCAGCATCCCAAAATGATGCCAACAATGTGACCAAACAACGATGCCACAAGAGCTAAAAAATGCTAGTTCTAAATTAATTTAATTTTTCACTAACCTTACAATTATGAGATGGATATATATACACCTTAACTTAATATATATACAAGCAATGCTGCATCAATCAGCTTAGTCATCGTATCGCCTTGGGACAACAATGGTTCTTCCTCTTCTAGATTTTCTAACACTCCCCACCGAAGAGGCATTGTTGTCATTACCTTCTGCAAGGTTAGCCAAGCCTTCTTCATGAGGCTGTAACTCAAATGTTTCATCTTGACTATCTGTGTTTTTGCTGATTTCTAAAGCATAGAGTTTTTGTATAGGTCTCTTTAACTTTCCTCCTGAAGTCTTTACCAGTGCAGACCTAACTAAATTGTCTTTGCCAACAAACAACTCTTCAATTATGCCAAGCTTCCAGCATTGCCTTGGTCTTTCATCCCCAATCATTACCACTTCTCCCACCTTGATACAATTTGCATTGGAGCCCTTTACCTTGCCTGATGGGTAATAATTGAGTTCTGGCAAGTATTCCATCTGCCACCTCTTCCATAACTGATCTTGTAGCTCTTCAAGGTACCTGAACCGTCTGGTTAACTCTCCTTGAGTGCTCTGGATGGGCTGCAAGTCTTCTGGCACACTGGGGTTTGATGTTAATCGTTTACCACAAAGAAAATGATTTGGTGTCAATGGCTCTGCATCCTGCCTACTGTTGTAAACAAAAGTGATAGGCCTACTGTTCACCATTGCTTCTACTTCACATAAAACAGTAGAGAATTCTTCTTTGCTCAAATGAGCATTAGCTAAAAGTTTCTTTAATGGACACTTTACACTTCTCACTAGCCTTTCCCAAAATCCTCCCCACCATGGTGCTCTCTCAACAATAAACTCCCACTGTACCCCTTGGTGTGAAAAGTAGGATTGGAATCCTTCCTCTTTTAGCAAGGACCAAATTTCTTGGAGTTCCTTTGCAGCCTTTTTGAAGGTTTTTGCATTATCCGATATGATTTTATTTGGGAAACCCCTTCTGTTCACAAACCGTTTAAAGGCCAAAAGAAATACATCACTACTTAAGTTGCTTACCAACTCCAAATGGATTGCTCTGGTGGTAGCACAGGTGAAAAGACATATATAACCTTTGTTAGACTCCCCTCGCTCATACACATAGACTGGCCCTGCAAAGTCTACTCCCACTACATCAAATGGGGCAGTATAGACACACCGTTCTCTTGGAAGTGGAGCCACCTTTTCATAATAAGGCTTTGCACTCCAACGCTTGCAAACCACACATTTATGCAAGACCTTTTTCACTACTTGTCTAATTTTGAGAATCCAAAATTGTTGTCTAATCTCTATTATCACTTCTCTAACTCCAGCATGTAACAGCTTATGATGAGTATCCAGGATCAAAAGGTCCACAAAGTGCCCCCCAGAAGGTAGCAAAATTGGATGTCTTTTCTCCTCTGGAAGCCCAGAAAACTGTAGTCTACCTCCTACTCTCAATAAATCCTGATCCAAAAACACATCCAAACCCTTGAGCGCAGAATGTGTTGGTAGAACCTGTAATGGATGGCTGGTGAGCAATTCTCTCTCTTCACCAAATTTTTTCTTGCATATATACCACCCAGTATTTCCTGGCTTGCTGAATCTCATTACTGTTCAGAATTCCTTCCCTTCTTGTTTCTCCCTTAATGTTGTTGGTAAATCTATATATCCATGCTGTCACTCTTAACAATCTTTTCAGACTGCTAATGTCCTCAAGCCTCAATATGGGGTCCTGCTGCATAACTTGACAACTGTTCACAGCGCATTTTCTCACCTCACTCACCCATGCTTCTTCAGCCTGGCATTCTCCTACAATAGGCTGATTAGAAGGCCAGTTTTCACTTCCAAGTTTTAGCCACTCTGGCCCATTCCACCACAAACTTGATTGTGAAAGATCTTTCACCGAAATTCCTCGTGTTGGTAAATCAGCGGGGTTTTGGATGCCTGGACAATGCTTCCATTGCTTGGGATCTGTGTGCGCTTGAATTTCCTCCACCCTATTGGCAACAAATGGTTTCCATTTCCTTGCCTGACTTCTTAACCAGTGCCAAACTATAGTGGAGTCTGTCCAATAATAGCTTGGAATTTCATAGAGGGCCAAAGACTTTCGCACTGTAATTGCAAGCCGACTAGCAATAACAGCACCCATCAATTCCAACCTTGGAACAGAAAGCCTTTTCAAAGGTGCTACTCTACTCTTTGCAGCAACCAACCTGCAACTTACTTCCTCTTGCAATGCGCCTCTTATATAAATACAAGTCGCATAGGCTTCCTCACTTGCATCACAAAAGATGTGCAGCTCCAAATTGTCTGGACTATTGTTCAACTCTCCAAAGTACCATCTTGGGATTTCAATGTCTCCAAGATGTGCCAATTCTTTGAACCAATATTTCCACCTTACCACCATATGATCAGGTAACTCTTGGTCCCAACCAAGTCCAATTTCCCAGAGGCTCTGAAACCAAATTTTTGACTTTATCACAAATGGAGCCAGGAATCCAAGAGGATCAAAGACCTTCGAAGCCAAACTAAGAGCTGTACGTTTTGTCCACCTTGTCTCATTCTCGGCCAGCTCTACTAAAGATTTCCCATTGAAGGTAAACAAATCATCATCTTGCTGCCAAACGATGCCTAGCACCTTTGCGTCTATTGCCCACAACTCCTTAATACCAGAATCCTCAATACTTTCTGCTGCATCAGGTACTACAGAGGAATGACTCATACTCTCTTGTAATTGCGAATGATTGGTCTGCCATTTTCTGAGCTCCATGCCAGCCTCCCTCATTATAGCTCTAGCCTCCATGAATATCTGTTTAGCCATTTCTGTATTATCCACGGAACATAGCAAATCATCAACATAAAAATTTTTCCTTATGTGTTCAATAGTGTTAGGATAGACTTCAGAATATTTCTTAAAATGGTACTGCATAGTAGCTGCCAACAGAAATGGACTAGAGCTGAGGCCAAACAACACTGACTTCATTCTATATGCTTGAACCTTAGGTTCATTTTCCAACAAGTCTTTCGTATCCACCCACAGATACCTTACTGCATCTCTGTCCTCTGGTTTTAACTTTATCCGCAAAAAGCTTGCTTCACATCTGCAGTCAATGCTACTCTACCAAACCTGAATCTCAGTAACAAGGAAAATAAATCTGCATTTAAATTTGGCCCAGCATCCAAACAGTCATTCAAGGACACACCACCTTTGTCCTTGGCTGAGCCATCAAAAACTACCCTCAGTTTGGTGGTAGTTTTGTCTCGCCGTACCACTGCATGGTGTGGCAGATAATGTGCCTCCTGGCTCACCAGCTCACCTTGCACCCTTTCAGCATAGCCCTCCCTTACATAACTTAGGATGGCCTCATCGTATTCAATTAACAACTCCTCATTTTTTCTTAGCCTGTACAATGAAGTCTCCAACCTCCGATTAGCTAGCTGAAGGTTTGAACCGGGTTTGCAAGAATCCTTCCATGGTAGGCCAACTTCATAGCAACCATCTCTAAACCCAATCCCTTTTCAAAGTGCTCTAAAACATCATTGTTCACTGTACTTGCCTGGTTGTCCTTTATACCAATAGATTCAAGTTCCCAAAATGCTTTCAAATGCCTTTCCAGACCATGGCTGTTCTCCTCAATCTTAACAAAGAGAGCCTTAACTTCCATTTCATTGCAATAACTACCATGTAGCATCCAGCCTAGCTTACTTTCAATAGCTACTGGGCCTTGAGATGTACGGACAATATTACCAGTGATGAAGTCCCAATAATAGTCAGCTCCAATCAAAAGACTAATATCTTCTGTTCCCTCAAACTTATTATTGCCCAAATTAATTCCTTTAACTTGCAATTCTTGGACACATGCCATATCTAAACAAGTAGTGACTGGAGCACAAAGTTCCTCAATCTCTACAGCTTGGACCTTGATAGTGGGACTTTGCGGTAACAACCCTTTAACCAGAACTTCTACCTTCTTAAATTTGGTTCGGTTTTGAACGGAACCCCCAAACCCAGAAATTCTTAAATTTTCCCTCTTAAGTTCTTTAAACTTCAATTTTCTGGAAATTCTGGTCTTAATAAAACTACACTGGCTACCACTATCAAACAACACTCTTACAGTAGCTTCTCCCTCATTCCCAATTAATAAGGCTGCAGTTGTTTGCAATAATCCCCCTTTACTTTTACTCCCTTGCATAGCAGTGGCATGTGCCACTGATGTCTCTACTTCTGGGGTAGGCCTACTAAGAGTGTTTTCACACAATAATGGCTGATGCCTACCATGACATTTTTTGCACAAAATTTTAAACTTACAAAACCTTGCTCTATGACCTTTCAAAAAACATTTAAAACATGCTGTGGACTTAGTTACCCTGTCCTTTCTCTCCTCAAAGGGTAAGGCCTCAGCCACCTCACATTTATATGACTTGTGGTTGCCTTCGCAAAATATACATTCCTTGATTCCCTTTAATTTATTCTCAGAGGAGGCATGTAGAGCTGACACTGTACCTGGGCTATTCCTTTTTGTGGAAACTTTGGTGCTGCGCCTGCCTTTGTCCTCTTGTTTACCATCCCACTGTGCAAACTCAACTCCCTCTCGTCTTGCTAATTCTGTGCCTAAAAGACTTAACATCTGCTGAAGGGGGATGTACACATGTTCTGCAGAGTGTCCCCTACTTAATTCAAGCAAAATTGAGCTAGGCAATTTAGACTCCAGTGTAGGAACCAACATTATACCATACTTTTCCATTCCTACACCCAAGTTGTCCAGAGACCTAGTTCTAATTTCAAATTCATCATATAACTGCCGTAACTCCTTGACACTATTAGGATTATTAACAGGAGGTATAGTTAAAAGTGCACGGAGGTGGCTTTTAATTAAGATCTCTGGCTTACCAAACCGTTTCTTTAATATATCCCAAGCCACATTATAATTAGCCTCTGTTAATGCTAATCCTGCTATAGTCTTTGCTGCCTCCCCTTCCAAGAGGGACCGCAAATAATTAAACTTCTCCACGGCACTTAACACTTGACTAGAATGAACTACTGATTGAAAACTGTCTGCCCATCCTTGCCATTCCTGAATACTCCCAGAAAATGTTTTGAGTACAAGCCTCGGTAATTGAACTACAGATCTGTTAACCTTAACTTCACAAGCATCATTTGTTGAGTGTTGTGTTTCATTATTAGACCTGGTCTCTAACTGTACTGAGCTGCTAAACTCTTTTGCTCGGAGGCCTACGTTAGTCATATCATCAATAATCTCTTCAAAGTAAATTATGTTATTTTCTATTTCATCCTCTTCTATAAGAGCCTCAATTTTAACATTTACCTCACTTAGAGCAACCTTTTTAGTTTCTAATATGGCAAGCTTCGCAGTCACTAAGCGTAAATCCTCTTGCTCTATGGCAGAATCTATAGTGGCAATGACCTTTGTAATTAGACCTTTGTAGGCACTTCTCCTTTTTATAAATTTGTTCAATTCAGATGCACTCATCTTCAATGTAAACAACCCTTGGGCTCAATACCAAATGAGCTGAATTGGCAGAAATACTTAACCAAACTGATCAAACGCAAATTTTACTTTCAAATAAACTGAATTGCTGAGTGGGGTACTAACCAAACACCAGTATGGAATACCAAATTTTCCACCCCAGGACCTTAATTCAATAATGACCCAAAATTAACCAAACCAGAAAAAATATAGGCCAAAAAACGACCGACGACTGGCCAAGTTTCGCAATTGGGCGACCAAACTTTACCCTGGGACCTTAATTCAATAATAACCCAAAATTAACCAAACCGGAAAAAAAGTAGGCCAAAAAACGACAGACGACTGGCCAAGTTTCGCAATTGGGCGACCAAACTTTTTACCCTGGGACCTTAACTCAATAATAACCCAAAATTAACCAAACCGGAAAAAAAGTAGGCCAAAAAACGACAGACGACTGGCCAAGTTTCGCAATTGGGCGACCAAACTTTTTACCCTGGGACCTTAACTCAATAATACTCAACCCGTCTAGGCCTAACTTGGGATACAATTTGCACAATCAGAACTTTGCCGAAAAATGGTCACTGACTCAGTCTTGGGGTAGAAATCCGGTTCTGAAGGACCATGTTATTTTATTTATTTGTCGGGTTCGAAATCCCAGCTGAGCCGTGAACGGCCAAATTCTAAAGGGCAAGTTCTACCTAAAGCCCAAGTTAAGCTAAATTAAACTTTACGGATTTGAGATCCTATTAGGTCCTACCTCAGGGTAACCTCAGGGTTGCTGACTCGATGCGGGCCTACCTTAGACCTTAAATTACATGAACTTAAAAGGTAAACAAAAGGGTACTATTTGTGGTCTTCTTTATGAACCTTGCAACAACAACGCAACCTGGACTATTGTACGATGCAACAATCATGTATCTAAACAACCAAACTGAATTGCAAGAGAGCTCTCTATCAAACCACACCTTTACGTACGACCTTCCACAAACGAGTAGAAAGGACGCGCAGCATCCCAAAATGATGCCAACAATGTGACCAAACAACGATGCCACAAGAGCTAAAAAATGCTAGTTCTAAATTAATTTAATTTTTCACTAACCTTACAATTATGAGATGGATATATATACACCTTAACTTAATATATATACAAGCAATGCTGCATCAATCAGCTTAGTCATCGTATCGCCTTGGGACAACAATGGTTCTTCCTCTTCTAGATTTTCTAACATCACTACCGTTCAAATTGACAGAAGAACAAGGTCATCAGCATACATTAAATGATTAATTGTTTCCTTTCCAATGACACAGCCAGTACGTGCAGTGTTTAGTTCATTGGTAAGGTCGTCCATGTATATACAGAAAAGATAGGGTGATAATATACCTCCTTGCCTAACACCATTAGTCACCTTAAAACCTGATGATACAGTGCTTTTCCATCTTACAAACATGGTCTGCTCTGTATACCAGAATGCAAGTATCCTAAGTATATATTTAGGTACCCCTCGACACAAGAGTTTCTTGAAAAGTTTGTGATGGTTAACTCTATCAAATGCTTTTGATGCATCAAAAAAACAGGAATATACATTGCTGCTTGACATCTTGTACTTTAGGACGGCTTCCTTTAGCATATCAATACACATGTCAGTACCATGTTTCACTCTAAAGCCAAATTGATTGTCATAAGTCTGCAAGTAAGTACTTATCCTATTATAAATGACATATTCTAACACCTTAGAAAGTATAGGCCTACTGGCAAGTGCTATTGGCCTATAATTATTCTTATCACAGATACTAGCACTCTTATTTTTAAAACTGGCAACAATACACCTGACAAAATGGACTGTGGCAAGTACCCATGTATCATACAACTTGTGAAACACATTGCAAGCATAGGTATATACGAGGGCTACAACATTTTAAATGTTCTGCTTGTCTGCCATCTAGGCCACAACTTTTGTTATCATCTAACTTATGAATAGCCTGCCAGATTTCTGAGTCATTAATTAGTAGCTCCTCAGAGCGTTCTACATTCAGGCATATATTTAGTCTATCCCCTCCGAGACAATTAAATAGGGTTTCATAATGATTTTTCCACAGTTCTGCAATTTCTTTTTGCACCATGTACAGTTTGTACACTCTCTATTACATTTGGCAAGGTAAGATTACTATTGTTAATTTTATTAACCTCCTTCCAGAATTCCCAACTGGAAGTATTGCTATTGCTTAATTTTTTGGCTAGAGGTTCTCTTCGAAGATTCTCCTCATTTTTCCTTATAAATCTAAGAGCACCCTTGAACCTAGCACGAGTTCTATTTTTCAGTTGGAAGAGTTCCCCCTGCCTAGGTTTCCCCACAGCAACCCATTCCACGAATAAATTTTTTGCTACATCATACAAATCAGCACAGTATTTCCCCCATTTTTTATTCTTAAAACCACTTCCACTCGTACCCTTAATGGCATGTACAAGTTCATCATAAAACTTATTTAAGAGATCTATATGTTTTACATCATCACAGGAGGGATTCCTTCAAACCAAAGCTTCTGCGGGAATCCTCACAAGCCTTAGTAGTGCATCAGTCTGCATTGTATAGTAGGGCGGGTCGTACTCAGGTGACAACATGAATCTGAAGGAAATCCTACCATCAGGGGTGTCTAAATTGTGTTTTTACATGGGGAATTCAAATATGAGCTTATTTTTTGGATAGGATAACTCTAACCTACATCATTTGGTATTTCTAAATTGCCAATTTTACCCTTTTGAACCCCTTTATAATATATTAAAAGATATAAGGTAAATCATTTATATTGACAAGGCCAAATCAACTTTACATATATTTATTAATAGGTGAACTGCATGTATATCACTGGATATAATTACACTGGATATAATCCTGACATCTTGAACTTGGCCAGATTGCACAAATCCTGCTTTGACTCAGACTTGGACATCAGCTTCCTGCTGGTCTCCTGAGCCCTGATCCCTCCATCCCTCTTTTCCTGTGAGAAGTACTTAGCAGAAGCCTCAGTCACCATTTTAACAACCCTCTCAATGCTTTGTGTGTGGCAAGGCCAGTTGCGCACCTCCATGGGGGCAATGTTCCCTCTAAGGTGTGCGCGTGTGCGCGCGCGCACGCGTTGTGAAACCCGCGCACACAGCAAAATAAAATGCGCACAGGCTCAAGCGTATCATGAGTCACGACAGTAAATGAAGTACCGTATTTTACGCCTCATAAGACTACTTTTTTCCTGAAAAACGTCTCCAAAAATCACTTCGGGGCTCATATGTTATCGTTGTTTTGTTTAATGTTCTTTTAATAAAGTTATGGGAATATATTTTTTGTCAGGCTGATAAATCTTCGAAATATTTTTTTCCTAAATATTCTTTGCTAAATATAGGGTGCGTCTTACCACTTGTAGCGTCTTATGAGGCGTAAAATACGATAATTTCAAAAATATACTGTCACACAAGGTCTGACCATTTGCATCAACATACTCTATCGTCGCTCTTTTAAGTATTAACCCTTTCCGCCCGACTTCGCCGACGTCCGCGCAATTACGCAATACGGATTTTTTTTACTCTATGTATTTGCATTTTTTTTCTTTTATACATTAACGCATTGAATATAAACCTCCTCTTTCTTATTTTTGCATAAAAACGAATAGTAATTATCTCAATTCATAAAAAAAAAAATATTTTTTATTTTATTGCTAAATGCTAAAAATTGTTTTGAGAAATGATAACTAAAATAGTAATTTTCAATTAATGTTATTTTAATTTTATTTCTTTATTTTGTTGAATTTTATTTTACTATTTTTTATTTTATTCATATTTTTAGAATGGATAAAATGTTTTCTTTTTTAAGAATATATAATATTGTAAACAGTTTTTTAATATCCATTTAATAGTACAGTAATGATCAAGCTATCACCTTATGGAAATAATATTTATTAAGTATTTAATATTTATATATACTGTATTTCATTTTGAAGATAATACGTAGCGCTCAGAAAAGTTTGCACAATTTTTCACCATGAATCTAAATGTATGCACAACGAAAATTTCTTGCGCACACGGACTAAAAAAAATTAGAGGGAACATTGCATGGGGGTGTTGATGAAGTTTTTCACCTCTGAGGTGCTTAGAGAGCAGGTGAGAGGTGGCTCTGACACACCTTCTGACCAGCTGATCAAGTCACCGATGCTGGAAGCATCACAATTGATGTCAGGTGTCCTTCTGCTCCTAACAGAGAGGTCCCCCTCTCCCCTGATGGCCAGGATTCTCTTCACCCCTTCAATCCTCTCCTTCTGATCCTCAGAGCAGAGTAGTGTTTGGAGGATGACTTCACTGTGGGCATACCAAGCAGATCTTCTCACAGTTGGCATCACAATATCCAGCACCTCCTTTCTCTGGGACTTGAGGCAGTCCAGCTGAAAGAGGATGTGCCTGGCCCTTCGATCCAGAGTGCTTGACCTTCACGTTGAACCAACATGGGTAATACACTCCAATGATGAATTCCACAATGAATTGCAGAATCTTCAGGTTCTTTCCTTTAAGTCCGTGCTTTGACACCCAGAGCCTGAGAAGTCTGTTCGCTGTGGTGAGCCAGCGGCTGTGGTTTACTGGTCCTATCTCTAACAGAGCCAGCCCTGCAGGAAGTACTCCATCCCTGACTGCACAGACAATTTTATAGCCATAGTATTGATCAGTTGAGAGATCTTGAATGACCTTGTCAGGAAGCTTGATCAGTGGAGGGCCAACAGAGATTCGGGTGAAGTTTGGATTGATATTAAAGTCTGTAGCAGAATCAAGGAGCTTTCCTATTGCTCCACTGACAAATCAGACCAGGGTAGATGTCACTCACCAGCTTGTCCACTGGGTAGTTCCTCTTGTCATCTTCACTTTGCTTCCTCAAGTAGATGCCATACCTCAGGATATCCCTCACAGTTGGCAGTTCAGACACCAACAGCTCCCGGCCAGTGCCAACAAGATTACTCAGATGAGAACTTGATTTCGTCCTTGTTCTGACTTGAGCCATTTTCTTAATGAGTTCACACTGAAATAAAAACAATAATACAACAGTTAAGTATCCACTACAGACAGGTATTAACTCTTTTCAGCGCAAAATTCTTGGTTAAAAAAAGAGCTGAAATGGGCAAGAACAAATTTATCTGCAAATGCTAAACACATTATGCTTTTTTGGTTTCAAAATGTTATAAAATGCTAATTTATCTGTTGTCTGTAATGCAAATAATTTGTTCATGTACTCTAAAAAAAACTAAAGAAACACATCCTAAAAATATTCTTTAGAACATTGAAATAGGCCTCATACTGCTCAGTTGTACTAAAAATGAACCACCTAATTTTAACTCAAATCAAAGTTGTTAATTAAATTTTGCTCAATGTATCACTATAATATGCGTAGAAATAGCTTTTTCTAAAATATAACAGAATAATACTCACGTGTGAACAGTAACAAAAAAAATATCAGTAGATAATCACTAAATCTATCCCCTCACTGCGAGCCGAGGTGGTAAAATAGCTTCATAAATCATGAGTCACTTCAAATATTTCACAAAACGTTTTAGAATGTTCTGAAACGTTACATTCTAGCCTCTGAGAAAGGTGGCTCAGAAAATGGCCTTATGCGCGCCAGAAAACCGTCAAAATATTTCATATACCAAACTGTATGATAATTACAATTAAGTGGAATGGCACACCTTTTTATTTGAGTATTTAAATATTATTATTATTATATGAATTACATTATGTGTGTTTATATGAATTAGTTAGAACAATGCTCTATGAGAGATAACGTAAGCAGCCATGATAGAAAACGTGAGAAGACATATTCTGGGGTAACTACAATAGTAAAATAATCAACAATTTAATAATAATCAACTGCAAAATGATGTAGGTTAGGGTTATCAGAATTAAATAGTTTCTTCAGAATTGTGTTCTATACACCAAAATATGTCATTTGAACACCCCTCTCCATTGATTTAAAAAAAATGCATAGTATGACCCGCCCTAATTGTATAGTAATCTACCTCAGAGGGACTAAGATTTGCCCAATTAACCTTATAGTAATCAGCATTATCACAGTCACTGTCTAAGTTAGGTCCTACCGTACAATCAAGCCCTACTACAAATGGGATATGATCAGATTCAAATACATCATAAAGTATGGACATGCTATTGATTATATTATAACCATCGTGGGAGGCTAAACAGTGGTCTAACCACGAGTGAGACCCCCAGGCATCACTAACATATGTAAATGAGTCATTAGGGAGTAGCAATTTACTGGCAAGTTTGTAGTTGCATGCCTCACAATCCACAACACATGAAGAGTCCAGTTCCTCTAGCAGTATATTTAGTTTACAGAGTCTATCTAAAAATACTTCGTCATTTTCGGCACACTCATAAGGCATATAAATATTGAATATATACAGTATTTTGTTGTCAATAGTTAGTTTTATGGCTACAACCCACTCATATTCATAATCATAACTAATGGGCTCTGTAAACCTATCCAGCTTTGAGTGCCACATTATAGCTACACCTTCCTTCCTATTGTGTTTGCCCACAGTAATAACTTCGCTATCATCATTGGATGAGTTAGCTATTCCACTGTAGTTAGGCTTAACATTGTTTAAATCTTTGCACTCTTGTTTAGAGAGCCAAGTTTCCTGAAAGAAAGAAATGTCATCAGGGCCGGATTAAGCATTGTTAGGGCCGGGGGCAATGAATATTTTCGGGCCGGTGTCACTAGAAAAACACAATTCTTTACCTGATACATCATACATGAGTGATGTGATCAGCTGACTGGGATCGATCAACAGAAAACGAAACAAAAACAAAGATGTGATTACAGAAACTGTATACTTTGTTCACATAAATGGGATACTAAACTAGGTTTTGTAGAAGCGGAATCTAGAATTTTTTTCCTTCCTCACGGTCGACCAATTATTTCAACGGTAGATTATAGCGTTTACATAGTTTCTTGGGGTCGGTCAGCATCTTGGGGCCAGTCAGCATCTGGGGCCGGGGCAAATGCCCCTTTGCCCCATTATAATCCGCTACTGAATGTCATGTGCAGATAAAAGCTTATTGATCTCACTGTCAGTATTGACTTTGAAGCCTCTACAGTTGTAGCTGCGAACAGTGAGTTTGTGAAACTGGGCCATTATTTTTATACACACTATCACTGTTCTCATTGTGTCTCTCGCTGGGATTGCATGGTGGAGTCTGCTTACGCGTATTTTTGTGGACTGAGCCTCCAATTACTTTGATTGGCCAATTCTCAAGTATTGCCATATGACTGAACAACTATAGTCCAATATAAATTATCAAGTCTCCTCATCTCATTCAGGAGCTGTTATACTGAAATGAATATAAGATACTCAACAAGTTAAGTTTACTATTTACAATTATCATGCACTACGCAAATTTTTATCTCACGGGAAGTAATGAAAAGTTATATATATTTGTTTCTTCTCTAATCGTTGTTATTACAACCGTAAGAAGCAAAGTATATAACAAATCCTGGCACTAATTTGAAATTACTAGCCATTCCAAACGCGCGTTCACCTACCCTGACTTCATATGTAATACTGGCGTAACAGTGATGAATGAATTTTGTTCTCTGTATAGTTCAAATTAATTTGTATTATGAAAATAAAAACTCACTCTAATAGACAGAGTTTATTTCCACGACAGTTTCGACGCCCACTGGCATCCTCCGAGGGTGGATACAGAAACACGAATGAACCAAAACAAGAGGGAAAAACAGTCCAGGGACCGACCGTTAAGAAATTCGCACCTAGGTTAGATCCCATTCTCCCGACACCGGAAGGGCATTTTCATTAAGTACATTCGCGCAAATTTAAAACTATCTGTAATAAAATTAATAATAAATTCAATAATTATGTAAGAAAAATATAATAGAATCTGTATGTTTAGAACAGGAAGATAGTTTTAAATATGCGCGAATGTACTTAATGAAAATGCCCTTTCGGTGTTGGGAGAATGGGATCTAACCTAGGTGCGAATTTCTTAACGGTCGGTCCCTGGACTGTTTTTCCCTCTTGTTTTGGTTCATTCGTGTTTCTGTATCCACCCTCGGAGGATGCCAGTGGGCGTCGAAACTGTCGTGGAAATAAACTCTGTCTATTAGAGTGGGTTTTTATTTTCATATTTTGACCTTCACGTAGAAAAAAGTGAAGTTTTTTGCATTTAATTTGTATTACTCAATTCAGAGGGCGCTGCGAAGCAATTTTTGGATGGATGTTTGTCAATAAAGTAAGCTTTCATGATAAGACTTAGTAAATTATATTGAACTATGGTACAACTAACAATATCGAAATGTAAATTATTTTCTTTTAGTTCTTTATTATTGAAAATTATTACATAACAACATGAAAAAATATATGACTGAAAAATACCTGCTAAGACTGTGGGATAACGCACTCTAATGAAAAAAAAAAATTGAAAAATTGCCTGTCGGCCGTCTTGCACACAAGTCATAAGTCCAGGCCAAATTTGATTGAATTTTACATATTATATGTGTGTATATACTATTTTGACTGTGCTGCGGTAAATACTAAATATAATTTGTAGGTTTCATATTAGCATGACATCTCATTACAGTTTATTTGGAAAACATGAAGCCACTGAGGCCTATCGAGGTTATCTGTGTCATGAGCTATATTTTATATTTATAATAATGAAATTGTGCAGAACGTTAAACTCAAGTTAGCTAATTAATTTGAAACTATTTACAGGGCTACCAAAGTAGCGTACATAACTTGAGCTAAGAATATACACAATTTACAATCTATAAACTCTCTTTCACTCATGGAAGCATCCAAATTTCTTAACTAACTAAGGAGCTACTATTTATCGTAAAACTCGTGTGGTATTGATGCTATTTCTGCTGAACATCTAAAATTTAGTACAGTAGTGACAGATTAGTGCCTCTGTTAGCTTTGTGCTTTATAGGTTTACTGATACATGGTGTTTTGCCAGATACAATGTTATCCTTGTTTTGGTGCTAGTACTAAAAGATAAAAAGGGTAAAATTAACAGTAAACAAACAAACGAACAAACAAAACCTCTTTATTGCGGATCATTCACAATCCACAGCCACTTAACCTGACATACAAGTACAATCTTACATATACATTGAACTTAATACAAAAATAATATAAAAATAAGGGCATCATAACCACTTGTATCCAGAATTTGAATACAATATGAATGGAATTTGGATTCAAAATGATAGAGAAAGACTTGGGTGTCACTGTGACAAATGAACTTAAACCCTCAAATCACTGTATGGTAATCAGAAATAAAGCAAATGCTAGACTCAATCTCATGCAGAGACACATTGAATACAAATCACCCAGTATTATAAAGCAACTATACATTTCATATGTGAGACCCCTCCTCGAATACTGCATTCAATTTAATAGTCCCTATTTGATACAAGATATTGAAAAACTGGAAAAAGTATAGAAACGAGCAACAAGAATGATCCCATCTCTAAGACAATTGACATATAAGGAAAGACTGGCGTATCTAAGCATGTTCTCATTAAAAAGGAGGAGGTTAAGGGGTGATATGATAGAGGTGTATAAAATGATAAAAGGGTTGGATAAGATAGATTTTGAGTCTCTTTTCATTAAAGATCACAATAATCAGACTAGGGTTCATAGTATGAAATTATTTAAGCCAAGATGTAGAACAAATTTAAGAAAATATAGTTTTACAAATAGAGTAATTAAGTTTTGGAACAGTCTGACAGAAGAAGTGGTGACTTCAGATACGCTTGATTCTTTCAAAAGAAGGTTGGATAGTTTGATGTCTGCAAGGGACATCTGGTGATGGTGTTTAAGCCCATTTTTATTGCATGAATGGTACTAGTTTATTTCATATATATTATGTGCATTTGGGTGATAGATCCCACAGCTCAACACAGGTATTGTGGGATATAGGGAGGCAGCATCTTGGGTTAGGGGATACTCTCTGTCCTTACACACCCTATTTAAAGAGATTCCTCTGCTGAGCGGTGCCTCCCATAGTACTGTGAGGTATTGAAAAACTCATGATCTTCACTTGCCCCACAAACACCTTTAAATGGGAGACCCAAAATGGGTGCACACTCATTTCTACATTACTGTACAGTCTTTACAGCCACACCTACACTTTTCCTCTTAAGTATATATATTGTAATGTATATGGATGTAAATTGTGACTTGGTCCGCAATTGATATGGACCGTGACTTATTTTTGGTTGGTATGGTACTGGTATTGATGGGTACCATAATGAAATTGACTGGATTCTTTGGATCTGATATATTTGCATGTCAGTTATAAATAGATATAGTATGTAACATATTTGTGGATATTGTGACTTTGATCCTCTGGATCCAGAGATTCTATCTTTAGTTTTAAATTGATAATTAATTAGTTTTAAATTGATACTTAATTAGTTTTGTAAAAATTGGTTATTGCCAATGTACAGGCAGTTTTTACATAGTGGAGCCACCTCGATGGGCCGAAGTGGCCCCTAGTGTGCCCACTATAAAAATTTCTTATGTTCTTATGTTCTTAACCTATCATACTGGCATACTATTTGATTAATTATCTGACAATTTATGTATATTGTTATTACCTGAGGTATCTTATAATACTTATTATAACATAGTCCCTACCTATAACACTTACAACACAACTTAATATGCATATATAACACCAGTACACATTTGAAAACTTGTCGACCAATTTTTATAAACTAGTTGGTGATTCTATATAATTTGAGTATGCTGATCTCAAAAATATAGTTAGTTTTTCCCTATCATGTGTGGTTTTCTTACTACAGGGTGTGTCATAAATCCCTCATTTATCCTCAAATGTGAACCATCTTATCGAGACCAACATTGGATTGCACATGCTAAACCATAAATTTTGTTGTTATAGACTACAGTAACGCTTACATAATAATATAGGGTAAATATACAGTGGACCCCCGATTTGAGTACATAATCCGTTCCAGCATGGCGTACTCAATTCAAAATGTACTCAAATCGAACTTAATAACCTATGGGAATTAATTAATTCGTTCCAAAACCCAAAAATTTCACCCCACCCCTACTTTTTCTATAGAAATTGGCCTACGAAATTTAGTAATTGTATTAAAAATAGACAGAATAGAATACAAAATACATACCGTACAATATAGACAAAATAGAATAATCCTGTAGGTGTAGGAGTCTTGCTTGATGTGCTGGAAGTTCCAGATGAGGAATGGAGGGGAGGAATTATTGCTTGGAGGGAGAGTCTCCTTCCATGATGATGTCTGGTAACTCATCAGGGCTAGGCATTCTTAGGCCCACAGCCAATGACATGGAAGAGGTAGAGGCAGGTCCGGCGCCAGCCTATTTGGCGCCCTTAGCAGGACTGCAGCTGGCGCCCCCACCCGCCTCCCACTTCACGATTGGGTTTGCCCACAAAGTAATCAAGGTACCATATTGAAGAAACTATTTGCCTTACACTGATCTATTTTAATTTGCTAATACATATATTTATTATAAAATTATAAAATCATTTCACAGTTCAAGAAAGCGTCATGACCAATCAAAACAGCGAGTAAAGCGAGGCATATGTAGTAACAAATCAGAATGCTCAAAAGTGCTAAAATATGTGTGCAAAAAGGACATATCTACTGTTTTTTCCAAGTAAGAAGGGCATATGTCACATAAAAACAGTTATTCGCTTATTGACGACTCCCGGAACTCATATTAAGCCGTAAATAAGCCGAGTCGCTTATTGACGACTCCCGTCTGTGCACGCAACATTTTTAAATTGCTTATTTACGACTCCCGTCCCTAAAGGGTTAAAGGTCGTGATAGTGAAAGTTCTATAATGACCCAATAAGATGAATAAGTTAATTATGTAAATATCAGTCAAGCTAAACTGGTGTACATATGTCGTACAACCTTTCATCATTTGTCTATGCTTCTCATTCCTTCATTATTTTTTTCATGTTGTTCTTACATAATACTATCAGACGTGCACAGGGCGGGAGGCGCTGGTGCCCCCCAGATCTTTGGCGCCCTTAGCATTTACTAACCTCGCCTAATGGAAGCGGCGGCCCTGGGTAGAGGGTTGGGGACTTGAGGGCTTGAAATAAGCATGTCATATTCCTCAGCTAAGTCTTTGAGACTTTTGCCCTCTTCACTTTTTCTAATAATCTCCAATTTCATCTCTATTGTAAAAAGGCGTTTGTTCTTTTGTGAGTCTTTTGATGTAGATGTACGTTTAGAAGCCATCACTATAACAGTACACTATGTCACTATGCCACAATATAAAATACAGTATCAAAGTCACTGCATGTATGAATCACCAAATTTATGCTATATTTTCACTATTTTATGCTGTAATCAACAGAAACTAACATAAATAAACACTAAGTACAAAGTCAGAAAACAAAATGTACGAAATTCTAGCAGAAATCCCTAAGAACACCTGTACTATTCAAAACATTAGACCCCGAATGTTCCCGCAACGAATGCTCTAGACAAACTGAAACGCGTTCAGCGTCGCCGGCTGGCGTACTCAAATCGAGTTTTCTACTCAAGTCGAGTCAATAGGAGCCTATGGACGAGCGTACTCAAATCGAAAATACTCAAATCGATGCGTACTCAAATCGGGGGTCCACTGTATATAACAACCAGTCCCGTTCCCAGCAAAATACTCTCCCCCCTCCCATCAATGGGTGGTTAACATTTGGGGACAGATGAGGTATTACAACACCCCTTGTAGCACAAAATCTTTAGGTGATAGAGTAAAACCTAATTAAAGCAGAATTAAATAGCTCCTAGCTCTTGGACAAACATATTGCTTGTTTATGAAAGAATAAAAAAATAACTGAAAGAAACAAAATATATTTACATTCTTTACTTGCAAACATTTCAGGTCTTATTCCAAAGACTTAAGACTATGAAGGTAGATCTGACTAATGACGACTAAACAGGTGCTTCTTTGATGTTTTCTTAGGCTGATCTCATTGCAGACACCAGCAGTAATCCGCCATCATATTTGTATGCCATCTTCCTTGATATCTTCTTTCCATGGTTTTGATGTCCTGGTGAAATCATTCCCCTTGCTCCTCACTGACCAGGGCTGTGGAGCTGGAGCTGGAGCCGGAGCCAGGAGCTGGAGCTTGAAGCAATTTTGGTGAGTGGAGCTGGAGTTGGAGCTGGAGCCAGTTATTTTTGGGAAGCTGGAGCTGGAGCTGGAGCTGATAAAAAATGTGTCAGCTCCGGCTCCGGAAGATTTCACAAAATATTTGGACAGAATAGATAGATCAAATGCAAAACGTCTCAAAGTAGAATTAAAGAATCCTCCACAGATGAAAATAACCAAATTCAAGCAAGAATTCTATGCTGAATTAAAGGAAGTAGAAAAATACAACCGCTCCTCTAAACTGACAGTTGACGATGTCATACCCTTATATCCAAAGATTATAAGGAATGTTGCTAGTATTGTATCAGCTCTACCACCCACACAAGTCAGTGTAGAATGCCTCTTTTCAGCACTGAGAATAGTGAAATCTGATTTAAGAGCATCAATGAAGGATGACTTAGCAGAAGCCATTTTATTTCTGAGGACAGGCATGTAATGAAGATGTATAAAAAGTAATAAAAATTATTTTAATTTTTTAAAAGGCTACATTTTCCAAATAAACATTCTATAATACAAACGAATAAGGTTTTTTTTTTGTCTTTTTGTAAAACATTTTTTTTGTCATGAAAGGTGTAGGTAATATTATTATTAATAAATGATAAAAAAAAGCCACAAAGGCATAGCTATAGTCATTAGAATTTAGATTAATAGCTGCAACAGGCTTTGGTCTAAATTTTAAAAAGTAGCCTGATGAATCATGTGATGGTGATGAAATGTTTTGTGTGGCTGCCTGCTATGGCCTATGAGTAGCAAGGTACAATTTCAAGAGATTTATCAATCATTAATATATGGTGAGAGGAGCCGGAGCCGGAGCCGGAGCCGGAGCTGGGCATAAAAAAATGCTGGAGCCAGAGCCGGAGTTGGAGCCAGAAATTTGAAAATGCTGTAGCCAGAGCCGGAGCTTAAGATTTTGGTGCCAGCTCCACAGCCCTGTCACTGACATCTCCGAGATTTTTGGGAAAACGGTCAAGATGCGAAAATAAGAAGTGAACTTTCAGGCTCATGTTGCAGCCTAAGGCGCAAAACTTTTTAAGCATATTTTCCACCAGTCTTTCATAATTTTGGCTTTTGTAGTTTCCCAAGAAGTTTTCAACATCATCTTTGAAACCAAGCCATGCTTCTTTTTCTTTATTGGTCATTATGTTCAGGAAATGATCGTCTGTCAATAACTTTCTAATCTGAGGACCTGTGAACAATGTTCTCTCTAAGGTGTGCGTGTGTGCGCATGCACACGCATTGTGAAACCCGCGCGCACAGCAAAATAAAATGCGCACAGGCTCAAGCGTATCATGAGTCACGACAGTAAATGAAGTAATTTAAAAAATATACCATCACACAAGGTCTGACCATTTGCATCAACATACTCTGTAGTCGCTCTTTTAAGTATTAACTCCTTCCGCCCGACTTTGCCGACTTTGGCATTGAGCATGTTAAAGCTTTATGTGCAAAATATGCAGATTTTCTTGGTGAAAGTTCTACCATAATCGAACAGTACAATGATTTTAATTTTGTTGTATGGGAGAAAATTAAAAGTAAGCTGGTTAAAAACTTTGATGATATGGTGACATTTGTCCTCCAAAATGAACAATTTTGTGACCTTGCTAAGTTGATGGATATTGGGGGAACTTTCCTAGCATCTAGTGTGGACTGTGAGCATGGCTTCAGTTTAATGAATTCTATAAAGAACAAATTAAGAAACTGCTTGAAAGAAAATCATTTGGACATGCTCATGCGAATTAAAAGTTACCTGAATGATGACGGATGTATTAATATTCATAGAGTTTATTTGGAATGGGCAAATGCTAAAGATCGTAGGGAGAAATCATAATCATACTTAAATGAAAGGCACTTTCATTTAATGTTGTTTTGATTATATTTTATTTTATTGAATTTTATTATTTTTTATTTTATTCCTATTTTGTGAATGGATAAAATCATGTATTAATCTTGATAGTCTATTTTGAATTGCTAAATGCTAAAAATTGTTTTGAGAAATGACAACTAAAATAGTCATTTTCAATTAATATTATTTTTATTTTATTTCTTTATTTTGTTGAATTTTATTTTACTATTTTTTATTTTATTTATATTTTTAGAATGGATAAAATGTTTTCTTTTTTAAGAATCTATAATATTGTAAACAATTTTTTAATATCCACTTAATAATACTGTAATGATCGAGCTATCACCTTATGGAAAAAATATTTATTAAGTATTTAATATTTATATATAGTTAATTTTGAAATTTTGAAGATAATAGCGCTCAGAAAAGTTTGCACAATTTTTCACCATGAATCTAAATATATGCATAATGAAAATATCTTGCGCACACAGACTAAAAAAAATTAGAGGGAACATTGCCTATGAAAACACCTTCCTTTATTTTCTCGTGGCTAATCTTTGGATATTTTGAACAAATGTACTTGAAACACACACCTTCTCTATTCAATGCTTTGACATACTGCTTCATCAAGCCTAACTTAATGTGCAAGGGTGGTAGGAGGATTTTATTTGGTTTAACTAGATGTTCATGTAAAATGTTCTTTGATCCTGGGGTAAGATTCTCTCTAGGAGGCCAAGTTTTCCTCTTCCAGTGCTGGTCACGTGCTCGACTATCCCATTTGCAGATGAAACATGGCATCTTAGTGTATCCTGATTGCTGCCCAAGTAACATGCAAAGGACTTTGAGATCCCCACACAATATCCATCTGTGATTTTGATACTGAATTTTTTCCAGAAGCAGTTTCATGTTATCATAGGTCTCTTTTAAATGAGTAGAATCGGCCACTGGGATTAATGCATATTTGTTACCATTGTGCAGTAACACTCCTTTTAGACTGGTTTTAGAGGAATCTATAAACAACCTCCAGTCACTGGTTTGGTATTTGATGCCTAGCTTGCACATTAATCCTGTGATGTCCTTGCAGAATACCAAGGGACCATCTTCTTCGAAAAAAGGCACGAAGTCTTTCTCACGATTTCTGTACCAAGCGAAGTATGTGTCGGATGCCAATAAATTGTTTTCCTGCAATCTAGACCCCAAAAGTTCTGCAGAGTCCTTAGGCAGATTCAAATCCCTGACTAAGTCATTTAGTTCGGCTTGGGTTAATGGTTTAGGATCTTGGTCAGCTGTTGGCTGTTCATAAACATCATCATTGTCTGGATTTGGAGCTGAATCAGAATCTGAATTGTATTGATCCAGACTCTCGGGTGGGTGGGGAATAGGAACTTTTGGGCCATGGGGTACCGGCCTTATTGCAGATGGAAGACTTGGGTATTGAAGGCTCTCTCTATTCTTTGCATTATAACCTTTAACATTACAAGAACAGAAGTAGCAGTCGTCGGTATGGTTTCTAGGCTCGCGCCATACCATAGGGATCCCAAATGGCAAACTTTTCTTTTTACCTTTGCTCCAATTCCTTAGTGCCACAACACACGTAAGACAAACCTTGTGTGGAGCCTAACTTTTGTCTTGATCTCCCAATTTAATTCCAAAATAAGCATGATAAGCTCTCTTAATGAAGGTCGTTACATTTGTCCTTTGTTTTACAACATACCAACCACAAATAAAACAAAATATGTCTGGACTATGGGTACATCCTCTAGAAGCCATTATTAAAATTTTAAAGACAATGTTAGAATTATCTATCTGAAAAATATGAAAAAACGAAATTAATTAAAGATAAAAAAGGTAAAAAATTACAAAATGCCCCAAAATTGTTTTGCTAATAACTTTAAAACTGTGGGTGATAGAAAAAAACTAGTAGCATTTTGTAATTCAGCACAGTGAACTGCTTCAGAATCATAACTCAAAATAAAGAAGTCGATTTTCATTACGAAAATAAGGTATTGTAAACCAGCAGTTGTCTGAACCAAGACTGCCATATAGGTGAGAGGTATACAGTATCTGAAGACAGGACATTGTACAACAACACATTAGAGCTGTTTTGGACCCTAGTAATGAAATTATATATATTCTTCCGGATTAACATTTGGCTGGTAGGTAGGTTACTTGTAGTAAACATAAAACTGGCACTGCACCATTTTGGTTCCCTACATAGCATACAAAAAATATTATTATAAGCAACAGAGTTTATTCATAGCAGTTTTTTTATAATTCCACCACAGATGGGATGTATACAATACATTACAGTAAGTTCTAAAAAGGTAAATTTTAACTGATTCTGAACATATACCAAATTTCCTTACAAGCATGTTACCCTGTACATACAGCTGTATTTCTTTACTATTACACAGGTCTCTAGTAGAAAGTTTTAAAAGCTGGTTTTCAATGTTTTTCAAAGTGCTGAATTAAAAAATGATACTCATTTCCATCGCAAATGATTTGGGTTTTATTATTCATTTTTTGACCCAGTCACGCCCAGCTATAACAGCAATATATATTGAATAACCAATCAAAACTGAATAAGAAAAAATGGTTCTTTTGCATTATCCTCCTAACACTAATTTTTTTTATATAATGTTGTTTTGGTTATGATACTTTATTTTCCTTCCATTATAAAAAAAAAGTGTTGGGATTTGGTTAGGTTAGGTTAAAAACAGCCTGCTGCAGGCATTAGCTGTAGTTAGCTGGCTTCAAGTTAGGTTAAGAGAAAATACCTTCCTTGCGATGTTGCGAGATATTACTGCTTTCATGCCCTTTCACGATTAAAAATTAAAAGTGTTTTGCTAACGTACTTTATTTTCCTTCCATTATAAAAAAAAATTAGTGTTGGGAGGATAATGCAAAAGTACCGAAAATATATATATTATTTTGTGCAAATTTGTATAAAATGTGTTTTTTTATTAAAATATATTTCCTATTTTTGGTGTTTTTTCAATATATATATATATATCGAGTATTTGGTGAATATTTCTTATTTTTGGTGATTCTGGCTACTTCTGCGTAATTCAATTTGTCCTGTTTTACAAGTAAATCATTTTCAGCAATTTTTCGTCTGTTCAGTTTGGTTTTTTTGTGACGAAGTATGACATGTCAGTTATGCATATTTGATTTTGAAGACGTGATCCGTCATATTGCCCTCGATGAAGACGAGAGTTTAGACCTTTTTTTCAATCACAGAATAATTAAGACCTCCGTGACCTGCCCTAAATGCAATAGTGCTTGTATTTTAAGAAAAGACCAGAAGGTCTTTAGGTGCCGTAAAAAAATCCTAAAAATAACTGTGTCTCATTTCAGTTTAAGGGCATGCAAAATTTAGCGGACTACCCATGCAAGGTTGGCACATATTATTACATTATCATTTGTATAATTTAGGTCTCGGGGGGGTACGGGGTGGAGCCCCTGTAAAGATCAAGCATCACAAATTGATCGGTCCTAATGTTTTGCGGACAGTTCAGTACGTGACACCAGTTAGGTCAACTGTTACACCCTTGATGATTGGTTAGGTTGTCATGATATTTTTGTTTAAATTCATTAGTTTACTTTTCTGGTTAATTTTCAGGTGTTTTGTACGAAACTGCCATCCGTTTCCTGTGCAAATGTGTAGTTTTCAAGATGATGATATCTCGAAAACTACGCATTTGCACAGGAAATGGATGGCAGATTCGTGCAGAACACCTCAAAATTGACCAGAAAAGTTTGCTCTCATTATAAAAAGAGACTCGGTCAAAAAACGAATAATTACCCAAAATACAGCTCTTTGCCCCATTATAGGTGATATCATTTTCTATACCATATTGTTCACATAGCTATCTCTGGTGCTCTTCCAATATGTGCTCTACCTTAAAATTTACATTCTAATACGTGATCTACCTTAGATTATTCGGATTAGCAGCAGGTATGTTAGTTAGCCTTATAAGGCTAACTAACGAAAATATCACGACTTAACCTAATGAATCATCAAGGGCGTATAGTTGACCTAACGATTGGTTAGGTTAAGTCATGATATTTTCGTTAGTTAGCCTTATAAGGCTAGTTTCACGGTAGAGCACGTATTGGAATATGGTAGATCACAGTTTCGTGGTAGAGCACATATTGGAAGAGCACCCTATCTCTAATAGTACTATACTCTCAGCCCATGGGGAGAGAGTGACAGAAGAACAAGGTCATCAGCATACATTAAGTGATTAATTTTTTGCTTTCCAATGACACAGCCAGTATGTGCAGTTTTTTGTTCATTGGTAAGGTCATCCATGTATATACAGAAAAGATAGGGTGATAATATACCTCCTTGCCTAACACCATTAGTCACCTCAAAACCTGATGATAGTTTTTTTTCCATCTTGCAAACATGGTCTACTTTGTATACCAGAATGCAAGTATGCTAAGTATATATTTAGGTACCCCTTGACACAAGAGTTTCTTGAAAAGTTTGTGATGGTTAACTCTATCAAATGCTTAAATGCAATTTCATCCTAAAAGCTGTAATCAGCCAGCTGATATAAGGTTTAAAATGAAAGGTGAAGTAATTAAGGAAGTACAAGAGTTTAAGTATTTGGGTCAAACTATTACCAGCTCCTTGAGTGATGACTCGGATATAAGACAACAATCTCGAAGCCTGTGTGCTAAAGCAAATATTACCATAAGGAACTTTCGATTCTGTACAAGTAAAGCTAAAGACACTCTTTCGTACTTTCTGCAGTAATATATACGGACAGCAACTGTGGGTGAATTATAAAAAAGGTTCTGGCAGAACCCTAAATTTGCTGTACAACATGTCTTTTAGACTTTTACATAAATTGCCCCAGAGATGCTCAGCTTCGCAAATGTTTGCTACCCGCAATGTCCTGAGCTTCCCGGAGGTAACAAGATGTGCCCAATACAGTCTAATGCAAAGAATTAAAAAATCAACCAACCCAATCATCCGAGCTATCCATGAGTCCTGCCATTTATCCTCTAAGCTATGGACTTATTGGTATGAAAATGTCTGTCTGTAGCTCCACTTAACTTCAACATTACAGTATTATTTCTAATCAATTATATATATTTCTATTCTTAGTATATGAACTGTCATTGTATTAATAATATTTGTCATATGGACTATAGTCTGCCAATAAACTTTTTAATTTTTTTTCTTTTTTTTCATTCATTCGTTATAACGGACTAATAGGGGGGAAAAGGTGTCCGTTATAGGGTCATTCCATGTCAAGTCAGCCACCTAAAACACTCACTCCTTTCAATTTTGCTCATACTTGGCACAATAGCAGATATACATGCCAAACTTAAATTCCCAAATTATTAGAGCTGACTGACCTTTGGTTACTGAGATACAAGGTCACAAAGTTGTGACATTTTGACCTTTTTTGTGTTAAATGACTATTTTCAAAACGGTGTAACTAAACAACTGTTAAAGCTAGAGCATTGAATTTGGTCTCATTTTAAAGCTCTTTAGTAGCCCCTTGTTTATTGTCTCTTGTTAAATATCTCTACTGTGAAAAATAAAAAAATCCCTTCAAAAGTTGACCTTTGACCTTGAATAAAAAAAAAAACCTTCTCCTAAAAAATTCAATTTTTTTACATTAATACCTTGAGTCATGTACAACAAAATCCCAAGAAGCTGTAAGTGGCTGATAACTAGTTGAATGTATAAAAAATAAATGAAGTTGGCATCATTCTTCAATTTTAGATTTTTTTTGTCAGTTCATTTATTTAAAAGTTCTGTTCTGATATAGTGTCAGTGAAGACTTAGTTCAACTTAACATTATTAGTTCAAAAACCTTCTTGTGACCTGTGCCAAAAGAAGTCTTTTAAAAGACAACCAGGGTTAAACCCCTCGACAGCCCCAAATCTACTGGAGTAGCGCTGATCCAAAGGCCCAACTAGTATATAAGTACTGTCAACTTTACAGAGTTGACTCCTGACTTCAAGTTAAAGTTAATTTATTTTTACTAAATACATGTATAAAAATTTATTTAATAATTCATTAATTGTTCATTGTTTTCTTTTCAGGATTTTCTTTGTGCTTTTGTGATTTCAGAGTACAAACATGGAACATTTAAAACTGAAACAGAAGTGTGCTGATCCTTTGCTGCGTCACAAAGGTCAGTGTCGAAAGAAGAGTTTGAGAATTGTACCACAGGAATTTGTAAATAAGTTTCCCGATCTGCACTTAACCAGGGTTGTGGAGTCGGTCCAAAATGTTCTGACTCCGACTCCGACTCCACACATTGTAAAAAATCTAAAAATCCGACTCCGACTCCTCACATTTTAAATATACGACTCTGACTCCTCACATTTTAAATATACGACTCCGACTCCTCACATTTTAAATATATGACTCCGACTCCTCTAGTGTTTCACTCTATAATTATCATAATAATAAGACATTTCATCACCACCACACTAAGTGTGAAATTTTATATTTTATATTTAAATAAATATTAATTGTATATTCTGAAAATATAAAAAAAAATATTAAAAAAACTTAATCTAGGGGCTATCAATGAATAAGGTTTATTGACCAAAAAAACTAAATAACCTAAATGTTAGTATTTAGGATTTAGAAATTAAGGGTGACACAGGACACAGAAATTGGAGTCGGAGTCAGTTTTTTACCGACTCCGACTCCGCCCTGAAACGTGCGACTCCACGACTCCGACTCCGCAACCCTGCACTTAACACTACATCACAGACTTTGTAAGCAGTGTAGAGAACATCTTGAGTCCTTGCCTGGGAAAGGAATAGGCACTTTGAATTCAGACATAAATGATGATTCTTCTTGTAGTAGTGAACCACCTGAAGATCTTGAGAAAATTGAAAATGTTGACAATAGTGATGCATCAACTTCAGAGCAAAACCATGAGATGTGTACTTTGAATGCTTCTTTTGTTTCAATTGGTGAATCACCCATAAAAAAGAGAAAGCTTGTAGAGCAAAAGTCATATGGAGCTAAAAAACTAAGCAAGGTGACAGAGACAGTTAAGAAGAGAATGGAAACAGTTGCAGGAAAAGAGATTTCTGACTCACAATTTAAGGAGCCATCTGGAGATGTAGACTGTTTAGAAATAATAAATCAACTCAAGGAAAAATTCAAAAATGAAAATACTAAAAGAAGTGATAAAATAAAAATCCTCACTGTATTGCCCAAAAGTTGGAGCATTAGGAAAATTGCTTCAGAATTTAACACAACAAGGCATACAGCATCTATTGCTAAAAAAATAGTTGAAGAAAAGGTGTCCTTTCAGACCCAAATCCAAAGGGTGGGAAAAGAATTAAACAGGATACTGTTGATGCTATTAAAGCATTTTATCTTTCAGAAGACATCAGTAGAACAATGCCAGGAAAGAAAGACTATTGTAGTATCATTGACAATGAAAGAGGAAGGATACATTTGCAAAAGCATCTTTTACTTTGCAATTTAAAAGAAGCCTATCATATTTTCAAAGAAAGAAATCCTTTGGTTAAGGTGGGATTCAGTAAATTTGCAGAATTGCGTCCAAAGCAGTGTGTTATTGCTGGAGCAACAGGAACTCACTCAGTATGTGTCTGTACAATTCATCAGAATGCCAAACTTATGTTTGTAGGAGCTGAATTAGAAAAACTAACTGCAAATGATGACACACCTATTAAGAATGTACATCATTGTGTTGCCTTTATGGAATGCAATCCTGCCTCACAGAAATGCTGCCTCAGACAATGTGAACAATGTGGAGATCCATCAGATTTAAAAAACAGACTACTGGACATATTTACAAACAACTTCATTGATATCATAAATTTTAAAAAGTGGACCAATACAGATTGGTCAAATCTTGAATCAGTAGAACTGAATACAGATGAATATATTGACCAATTCTGTAACCAACTGAAAGAATACCAGATACATGACTTCAAGACAAAGATGCAAGCAACTTATTACCGTGAAACAAAAATGTCTTTGAAAGATGGTGAGGTCCTTGCTGTGTGTGATTTTGCTGAAAATTATTCCTTTATTCTTCAAGATGAGGTTCAGAGCTTTCACTGGAACAATGAGATGGCTACTCTACATCCATTTGTTATTTACTATAAAAAGGAAGATGAGATTGCTCACCTTAGCTTTGTTATTATTTCAGAGTGTAACATCCATAACACAGTTGCTGTACATTTGTTTCAAAAGCATCTGATAAAATTCCTAAAAGATAATATCTCATCCATCGGTTCCATCCACAAAATAATTTACTTTTCAGATGGGTGTGCAGGACAGTGTAAGAACTGCAAAAACTTTTTGAATCTTTGCCATCACAGAGATGATTTTGGAATTGAGGCAGAATGGAATTTTTTTGCAACAAGTCATGGAAAGGGACCCTGTGATGGTGTTGGAGGCACAGTTAAGAGATTAGCTGCAAAAGCTAGTCTACAACGACCTTATGATGAACAGATCCTTACTGCAGAACAGTTATATACATTTGCAAGTGAAAATATTGTAAATATAAAATGTCATTTTTCAACCAATAAAGAGCATGAAGAGGAAAGCTAACTTCTCCAAGAAAGACACTCAACTGCAAGGACTATTGCTGGTACACAGAAATTACACCATTTACAGCCAGTTTCATTGACTTCTCTTAAGGTTAAACATTATTCATTATCAGATTATTCAAATATTGAGAAAGTTACTGAAAAGGAAGAAGTTGTGACAGGAGAAAATACATGGTTTTGTTACTGCTGCATATGATGGCCATTGGTGGGTGGCATATGTGCTGGAAAAGATACCAGAGAATAGAGAAGTAAAAGTCACATTCCTTCATCCTCATGGCCCAAACCCATCATTTGTGTATCCTGGTCGACCAGATGAATTAATCTTACCATATTCAGATATTCTAACAAGTTGAGGCATCTACTACTAATGGACGAACATACAGGATTTGCAAAGAAGTTACTTTGAAGGCATCCAAAGCTTTGGCAGATCTACAGCACAGAAAGGTAAAAATTCAAAATTAAAATGGTCATGTAACTATATATACACTGCATACATTTTAAGTTGTGATAAATGGAAATCAATGAGCACTATACCTATACATATTGTATGTACATTTTAATATGTTACTTGTATTTGTTAATTAGGTAGCTATCTAGGTATACATTAAAAATTGTTTTCTCTTCTAGAAATCACAATAAATTGGGTGGCCCACAAGAATCTTGTCAACTACTGAAAACCATCACATACATGCACAACATACAGGTGAGGTGGGTAAAGAACAAATATTTAAAAATAAGCATTTGCTTGTTTGTAGAAGGCTGCAGATAGTATGTAGATATGGGTTGTATTTGTAAGAGATTGAGCTGACCTTAGACAAAAATGGTTACTGACATACAAGGTCACAAAGTCATGACTTTTTGACAATTTTTGTATAAAATGACTTTTTTCAAAATGTTGCTTGAATTCATTATTTTTTATACATTGAACTAGTTATCAGCCACTTACAGCTTCTTGGGATTTTGTTGTACATGACTCAAGGTATTAATGTAAAAAAATTGAATTTTTTAGGAGAAGGTTTTTTTTATTCAAGGTCAAAGGTCAACTTTTGAAGGGATTTTTTAATTTTTCAGTAGAGATATTTAACAAGAGACAATAAACAAGGGGCTACTAAAGAGCTTTAAAATGAGACCAAAATCAATGCTCTAGCTTTAATAGTTTTTTAGTTACACCGTTTTGAAAATAGTCATTTAACGCAAAAAAGGTAAAAATGTCACAACTTTGTGACCTTGTATCTCAGTAACCAAAGGTCAGTCAGCTCTAATAATTTGGGAATTTAAGTTTGGCATGTATATCTGCTATTGTGCCAAGTATGAGCAAAATTGAAAGGGGTGAGTGTTTTAGGTGGCTGACTTGACATGGAATGACCCAAACACTTTTCTCCCATCCTATATATATGTTGTTATATGGAAGAAGGTTATATTTAGTTAAATTGTACATAGCCTAATTACCAGTATAAATTTATATAGCTAGTTTGTGGTGTGTTAAAATTTTACTTTTCTTATTTCTAAATTTTAGTATTTCAGGCATTAATGAAAGACTTTAAACACTTGTTAAATTATTGTTGGTAAACTTAATTATGTTTAAAATTCATAATATCATTGATTAGAATGTCACTCTTCAAAACACGAGATTGGTGGTCTATTCCTGTAGAAGCTGAAGGCAATGAAGAATGTCATGCTGGACACCTCATTGTAGGTAACATTACTAATGAAGAACCACCTGCCAACAAAGTAATAACTGGAGGATTCTCTGGAACATTAAAAATATATTCACCTCAGGTAGGGGAAGTATTTCTAGTTTGTACAGTATTTAAAGTTTTACTGAAAATGTTTTGGCTGGTTTACTTCAAATATTTAATATTAGTTTTTATTGGTGATATACATTTATGTGAAAAAAGTTTAAATACACATTAAAACCTAAAGAAAAACTATACAGGCAGTCCTCAGACTTATGACAGGTTAGGTACCTGGAAAAGGTGTAGGTCGAATCATCATAAATCAGGAACCTATTTTTCCATAGAAACAATACTATAATGGGGGGTTACATTTCTGAGACCCCTGGCCAAGGGACTGATAAATTTTTTTTACCAATACAGCATCAAAAAAATATAAAATAAATACCTAAAGTACCTCAAACCCCTCAAATTTTAACACAAACTGGGAGCACAATTTTCTCCAAACTCCATTGAGGTTGGTCTCCTTAACCTCCTGCCAAGAATTAGCAATGTTTCTTATTGCATTTGCAATCGTATAACCCCTCAAAAATTCCCTCAGGGTAGTTCCATCTTCCATATCAGTTGCATTGATTGCCTGGGCAAATGTTCTGAGATAATAAGCTTTGAAGGAAGCAATAACCCCTTGATTCATTGGCTGGATCAATGAAGTTGTGCACGAAAAATTGGCATCATGTCATAAATGCAGGGACTGCCTGTAGCTATATATTTTGATGATTGAAGCATTAGTAACAATTAAAGGGAAAAAACATGAAATACATTGAACACTCACTAATTCAGATATTGGATAATTCACACAATATTTGGTAGTCTAAAATTAGCTAGTATTAAATGTATGTAATTTCTTTATTTTGTTACATTATGATAAATTTATTGCAATAAATTGTGATGATTCATACTGTACAGAAACTGAACAGTACAGTATTCCCACACTTGTCCACCACTCTTGAAAGTAAGCCCAAAATAACTAAGCCTATTACTGTATATTTATTTTAAGCTAAGCTGACACATTGATATTAATTATATTTATATGAGGGTAAGTCAAACAGTATCCACAATTTGTCTATCTTTTTTCCAAGAATTGGCTACACTGCTGACCATTGGTGGTGCTGCAGTCACTGAGTGTACAGATTGCTGCTGCTTGGGATTGAGACCTTGACACTTGGTTGTTTAGTTGTAATCACACTGTAAATATGGCTACACCACTTTGGACATGCACCAAAGAAGAAGCGCATACTGTCATTTGTTTTTTGTGGCCTGAGGGTGTAAAAGGGGCTGAAATTCACAGATTACACAGGCTTGGGATGGTTTTGTTGTCAAACATTTTATCACATACAGTAATTTTTGCATGCAGATTCCAAAAATAATAATAATCCTGTTGGATTTTGAAGCAGGATACTCCAGAATTATTACATAAAAGAAAAGAAACAGCGTGTACATTCGCAAGAAAACTTGGGACAAATAAAGATGAATATGTAATTGATGTTAATAGTCTTCTTTCTTTTTAAAGTTGTTTGCATTTGTAATTAGTATAACAAAGTGAAATAGGTAAATGTAAATTGAAATAAATAATATTTAGTTATGTTGGTTTTTTTTTCCCTTCCAGTTTGCAGAAAATCCTTACGTGATAAAAAAAAAATGGACACCTTATTTGAAATCAGCATAGTTGCATTATATAAAATCTGTTATTTGTAAGAAAACATCTCTTACAAAGTTCTCATTTGCAGGCCTGTGTTATCTGTATAGTATGGTGATCAAGTTTTGCCATAGTGGAGCATGTACGAATGGATCAAAATGTTAAAAAATGGCTGAGCAAGTGTTGACTTAGTGGTCGATATGGATGGCCACCCTGAACATTCTGCATCAGAGACACTTGTTTGGCCATTTTTTAACATTTGAATCCATTTGTATATACTCCACTATGGCAAAACTTGATCACCATACTGTACAGATAATCTGTGAATTTCAGCCCCTTTTACACCCTCAGCCCATAAAAAATGAATGACAGCACACTGCTGCTCTTTGGTGCAAGTCAAAAGTGGTGCAGCCATGTTTACAGCATAATTACAACTGAACAACCAAATGTCAAGGTCTCAATCCCACGAAGCAGCAATTTGTACGCTCAGTGACTGCAGCACTGCCAACAAGTCAGTAGTGTAGATAATTCTAGGAAAAAAGATACTTTTTGACCTTAGCCTTGTATAATGTCATAGATGGTAACTACATAAATTTATCCCCGATTGTTGTCTAGTTTGAATAAGTCATTAACATATGGTATATGTTAATTATCAGGAAAAATTTTTGGTATATATTAAAAAAAAATCCCCTTAATAATTTGGACACCCACTTCCCTAATATATAGTCCAAATTCGCGAGTGTTCACTGCAATTTCAGAAACGATAGATTTATTAGACATAACCATAAATGAATAAACTAAGCCAACATGCAACACACTATAGAAAAATGTGAAATTAGTGCTGAGCAAACGTTTAAGTACAGATGACTAACATGGTGTGGGGGGGCATTTGCCTTTGGCCACGCCTTGCATTTAAAAAAAAAAAAATAATTTATACTCTGACAAAAGTAAACTACCAAATACATGTACCAAGAGATTTTCTAGAAGTTGAAGGTGCTTCAATTGTCAAATTTTCTAGAATGTTTTGTTGCTTCACCAATCTACAGAGGATTCTGATGTACTTAAACTTGTACACAAGAGAATATGTAAATATTGATAGACATCTTGAGGTAGGCTTTTGTTGACTATAACAAAAACTAGCTTGATGTAACTTAGTTTATGATATTTCACATTCATTAAATGAATAACAAACACACAGCTAAATTTCACAGGGATTTTAAATGAACAAACCTGAAAATATACTGCTGTACTTAAACTTTTTGCATAATTATATCATCATATATAATATGATAGGTCTACTTGAGATTAAACATAGCTAATTAGATACAATGGTCCATTAGTTATAGCTAAGAAGTTACTTAGATGAGAAGACCTACTTAGTTCAACTTAGTTCCTAATTGTAAATTGTTTCCATTTATTCATGGTATACCATATCTTCTGCCCTTAGATTTCAGTAAGACAGTTTTTAAATAGTATGTGCTTAGGACTTAGTAATTCATATCTGAAATGGAAGTTTAATTAATCATCTCAAAATTAATTTCCTATACCTTTGGGCATAAACTAATGAAATTAAAGTTTTTTGTTATTTTTGGCATATGACTTAGTCACTTGTGAGCAAAATCCCTAAATTAACTCTGGTTTACTCGATCTTAATTAGTAGCTTAGCTAATATTACAACATTGATTATTTTCTTTGAAGACTTGTATTAATGAAGAAGAAAAAGAGGTATGTGGATATAGACCTGATCATTTAGTGCTTGAAGTTTCACTCGGTTCACCAATTTTGCAGTTGTCTATTGGAAAATTTGTTTCGTAAGTTTTTATATGCAGTAGGTTTTATGATGTACATTAAATGATCATAACAGTTTAACGCTATATTCTACAGTATGATGATGGTTATCCATCGTGCCTTAGCCATATTTCTGATTTAGCTTTTTCAAATGGGCCCTATTTGTATTAATTTAGATTTTCAGTTATTCTGCATCAACAATATAGTTTATTTACATTACTGTACATTGTTTTATCATTCATTCCTTAGAAGAGTGTTATCCAACTAGCATGCTAATGGTGCTCAGTAGAAAAATTATAAATTGCTAAAAAAATTTTAGACAAAATATTTGACAACTAAACTTAATGATGCTAATATATAATTTTAACTACTGTATATAACGTAACATAATGCATTAATAATAATAAGTTTTAAATTAATATTAAAGCAGTGTCCCTCCAAGTAGGGCTTCTTTTTCTTTTGTTTGTTTTTACCCCCAATCTGGTACTGTAAATTGGATAGCACTTTCTTAGAGAATTACATCAAGAGTAGACTATAAGATTAGGCCTACTGATTGAGACCTGTTTTATTAGGACTAGCTACTCTTTACATTTTCATATAAGGGTCCCTACAATTTGATAAGATGTAGCTGAAATTGTGAGGACTACAAACTTTGTGTACTTATAATTATTGTTGGCATCTATTCTAAAATGTTCTTAGGTCTATTAACTATTTTATTTTTTTTATAATGAAGGGGAAGCTCTGGTCTGCACTTGTGCACTCTTCATCAAGACCATTTTGTGGTGTACAGTTTAGCCATTATTACGGGACAAACAGGCCATGGTTCTCAAGCCAAACTCAATAAGGCATATCAGCATAATTTTCAGAGGAAGGCATTTAGTATTACTACAGGTAAATGAATGTTACCGTGACCATCTAGGCTACATAATACATTTTAGTCAGTCATAATGCGTAAATGTGGCTACTGTTATCATACAATGATTTTACTATAATAAAAAATGCTTCACAAAGCATATTAAATTAATGAGTAACTTGGTATAAAGACCATTAATTTGTCTAGTAATTCATTACCAGTGAATGTCTTTTATATTTTAAAAACTAACTAGACACGCATTTAATATCTTGATTGACAGATTGTAACCATTTATTTTTATGGAAAGTTCCCAATTACATTTGCTCCATTTTTCCAAAGAGTGAACAATCTGTTGGATTGCGGTAAAAATTAAACATTTGCGAGTATGACTCTTGCTAAATAATGCCTCTTCATATTCCCACCACCCTGTAGTCATTCTTTTGATTCTTTTGTTGACTGCCAGTGCATTGTGGTTGCGGGCTGTCTTTGTTCCGTCTTTTATCCTTCTTTTCTTTACACTTCCTACCTTTTTTCCAACGGGTTAAAATTATCTGACAGTACTTGTTAACCATTATATAGGGTGGGGCACGGGAACCAAGTGTTTTTGGAATAATCAGGAAAATGATATTTATTTTTGTAAAGAAAATATATTGGTAGAACAACATTCGTAAGAACATAGCATTTCATGTCATAATAATCATGTACCGAAAATTATATCTGGCATATGATGTCCTTGGCCGTCGACGCATTGTTGAAGGCGTTTACGAAAATTGGCCTCCACTCTTCCCAGCAGGTCTCTGTTGATTTGGATGATTTGTTGACGGATCGCTTCCTTCAATGCATCTAATGTACGGGGCTTGTCCTCGTAGACACGTGACTTGAGGTACCCCCATAGAAAGAAGTCACATGTGGACAAGTCAGGGGACCGAGGGGGCCATGCAATGTCACCAAATCTCGAAATGAGATGGTTGGGAAACAGGGGGCGAAGAACAGCCATTGACGCTCTGGCGGTGTGTGGCGTGGCCCCATCTTGCTGAAACCACAAATGTCGACGAGCAATACGCCTTCTTCGTAACTCAGGGATGAAAAAGGTGTTCACCATCTCAATGTAACGCCCAGATGTTATGGTAACGGTAACCCCATTTTGTTCGAAGAAATAGGGACCGATGACGCCAAACTTTCCCACCGCGCACCAAACTGTAACCTTAGGGCTATGCAGCGGTTTTTCATGGAGTTGTCGCGGATTTTCAGCAGCCCAATACCGACAGTTTTGATTGTTGACGGCCCCATTAAGGTGGAAATGGGCTTCATCACTCATTACCACCATCATGTTTTCATTCTGCTCATAAAGTGCAAGCATTTCCTGTGCAAAATTCAGTCGTTGGGGGCAATCGTTTACATTCAATTCCTGCACCATCGCTAACTTGTATGGGTGAAAATGTAATTCTTCATGCAAAATCCGTCTAACAGTACGATTGCTGATTCCGAGTGCAGCTGAATGTCTCCGAGCAGAGCGGCCTGGGCTTTGCAACATCGCTTGTCTGACCCTTTCAACGTTCTCTGGAGTACGCACAGTGCGTTGCGGCCCCTTCGGTTTTGTTTTCATTATTGAGCCTCCTGTTCGAAGATTGTTAACCCAACGTAAGATTGTGTCACGAGCGGGAACAGAGTCATTTCGATGAATGTTGAATCTGCGGCGAAACGCACGCTGAACTGCTGTCACTGACTCGCCACTCCTAACAAAATGATCATACGAGAACATGCGGTGTTCTAACGTCCACTGCTCCATGATGGCACCTGAAAGATAAAGATGAGTGTTAGTTAAAGTTAAATGCTATGAACCCAGAAATGGAATGCTACCTACCGCACGCCCCTCCCATTCCTAATGGCCGATTACTAGCTATTCAAAAAACACTTGATTCCCGTGCCCCACCCTGTATTAGTATTAAGTGAGTGATATTCAGCAATATAAGATTTGACATTTGAAAGTCAGCTGCTTCAAAGTTGGCACACTATTATTTTTACCTAATGTAGCTCTAACCAAACATCAGTGAGCGTGCCTTTTTTTTTTAACGACTGAAAGGATAGTCTTTATTTTAAGTTTGAAGAAGAGATGACATACTATATGTGGAAATTTTATTATTGTCTAATGGTATAAATTTTGGAATATATTGGAAAAATAATTTAGTCCCATAATAGTACAAAAATGACTATTTTGTAGAATTCATTAGTTACAAAATATTTGACACGCAAATCCCTACATCATTATTTTCAAGGAATTTTTTTTTTATGTAAATGCATGTTCAGTGTGACAGCTTTCAAATTCAAGAATCCTTTGAAGACTTTCTTTAAAGTTTTCCCATAACCCTGGCAAGTGTCTCCCAGTTGATGGTCTCCATGACCAATGTGATATCTCCCTTAATTTAGTTCTGGAATTATGTGAGGGTTATTTCTGTACACATTGTCCTTGAGGAATTTCCAGAGGAAGAAATTGCGTGTGATGAGGTCAGGAGAATATGGTTACCAACTTACCAAGACCATCTACACCCAATATTTTTTCTCTTAAATGAACATCAAGTATCTGCATTTTTCAACTATCCGCACATCTTTAGGAAAGGACATGTGCAGATAATAGAGAGTATACTCTATTTTAACCAAACACTAATCCATTCATGCACCCATTCAGGGTATAAGCAGCTCATAGCATCATTGCTAAGTACATATGGACTGGAGGATCAACCAGGGATGGGGAGTCGGCCAAAAACAACCGACTCCCGACTCCTGAGTCGGTATTTTTAAAAACCGACTCCGACTCCCGACTCTTTCCTTATCATGCTGATCTACAACCTTATAAATATTGGGATGTTTGTTTCGTAGATGGCGTTTCAAGTTTGAGGCTCTAGTTGGAGCATTAGCATGTTTCCCAGTGTAAGCACTAATTTTTGCATTACACTCTTTACCATCCTTTTCTACTTGACAAATAAAAATACTTTCATCCTCATTTAGCTTAAAATATTGAAAGACTGCTGATTTTCTACTAGGCCCACGACTCATTACTAATAGGGGCTAATTAAATTAATAATTAATATATTGCTAATTTTTATATGGTACCTAGTATCCTAAAATAGAAATATGAAGTTCATTTGCTAAGATTTACCAGAACAATAAATCAAATGTGGAAATGTGAATCTAGAATTAGTTCAGGAAGATATTTATTTAGGGCAGAGTAGTATTCTGGTAAATTGTTGGCATATAGAAATTGAATCAAAGAGTCGGGAGTCGGTCGTTTTTACCGACTCCCGACTCTTCAAAAAAGCCCCGACTCCCGACTCCCCACCTCTGGCGATCAACACACTAATGAGGCTTCTGTACATGGTTCATCACCACTGAAAGCAACAGTGCTTTGATTTACCATAATCCCAATGAGTAATCATAATCATTTCCTTGCTTGTGGTGTTAGTCTGCAGTGCATACATTCATGGTATTATAGGTCTGGGTGTATGATCCATCGGGAGTAAAATATGTTAGCCCTATACGAGGTGTGAAATTCTGACTATTGAATTTTTATTATGCTGCCTATCTGTGTGTACTGTACTTACATTAAGTTATGATATTAAACAACAAAATTGTAAATAAGCATGAAAAGTATTGAAACATACTGGTAACTACTTCAGTTATTTGCGAGCTATTGTGAGTGCAAAATTCCTTAGTTTCCTACTTTATTTGAATAGCCTGTGGTTCTGTACCAGAAGCATTCTGTCATTTGGATTATGCATTTGGAAGGTGTTGTTTCACGTATGAAAATTCATCAGCACGTCCTAGCGACGTTTGGCAATAGTATTATAAGCATACGACGTGTGTTCAAAAAGTTTCCAAACTGGTTATGCTGCACGCACATCACATGATGCATAACATTGGTTGCAAGAACGACACAAGCAAATCTGTTTGAATGAATTTCTCTTGATATTTTTTAGTCAACAGGAACCAATTTTGTTTGGTTTTCTGTAACCCACCGTAATGACTAATATAGACAACTGGTCCTACTTTTTTACCACACACCGTGATTGTTCTTTAGGAGAAGAAAGAGAGCTGGTTTACGAGACTAATGTATGTCTGTCTGTCTTCACGAAAACTCCCGTCTGTGTACTTCTCTTAAAACAGAGCAAGTTATTGCCAATTTTCAATGGCGGACTTATCCTCATCAGATAGTCATCCGTTCATCCCCATCGAAGGCAAGTCCCGGGAGTGGAATCACGGGCCCTGGTGCTTTGACACTTCACGCACCGCCCTCTCCCGGGTCCTGATCGAAGGACCACTTCTGCGGGAATCACTTTACCACTGGTGAAGATTTTCAAAATGTTCGAAATCCCAACAGGATAAGTTTTGAAAACTAAGGTATAATGTTTCTGCCTACCAGTAACAATTCAACCAGTATTAGAAAACGAAACTTTCCAGGCATTTCATGTATGCCAAAGTTTAAACCAGCCTCTTGCAAATGTGTCTTCGCTCTTTTCCTCTTTTAATAGCATTTAATTGTTTTGTGATGCTTTCACTTCACTCTCATTGCAGGAAACTTTGGTTCTGTGAAAGGGAGGGATTTCATAGCCGTCCAGTCTCTTGATGGATGCGTCAGTTTTTATGAACAGGAAAGTCTGGGATTTGTTTGCTTCCTTCCTGGATTTCTCCTTCCAGGTCCTCTTGCTTACCTCCCAAAATCAGACACACTCGTCACTCAGGCTTCCGACTGGACATTTCAGTCGTACAAGTAAGTGGAAATTACTTCAGATGCTCACGTCTATCAGTTAGATGTTGAATTGTAGTAAGCTTGTAATATTTTATGCAAATGTATCATATCGTATTTGCTATAATCAACAGTAATAGGTAAAGTGGGTGTGGATTGCATCTCGCAATTTTTATTTTCACCTCTCTTTTAGCCTGAAAAGGTTATTGTCTAACTTCGTTGTGAGTAGAATATTTAACGTGTTAAAATTGTCATTAAAGTTTATAATTTTACTCCTTTCTTTGTCACAGATACCAAACTTTGTCAGTATTGGTTCAGGAGAGTAATAAAAATGTAAATAATTTAAAATTTGGAGGGAAAAGGATTCAACCAGAATGGACTCAGGTCATGTCAGAAGCTGCTTTAGATATTAAAGTACGTACACGGTAGGCTGTTTGGTGGTGGTGGTTGTGCCTCGTATATAGTAATTGTGTAGGTATGAATTTGAGGGAAGGGGAGGGTGATATAGAAAAGGAGAAACAGAAATCTTTGTACCATCGAGTAAGAGATTACGTCGTGGTCATGTCGCAACACCGCTTCCCATCGATTAGTGAAGTTAAACGATATGAGTCTGGGTATTACTTCGATGGGTGACCGTTCTCCGTGTCCAGACGACGTAGCGATCCATGATTCAGATCCCACGTAAAGCTGTAGTTCCCCTCCGTATTGTGACCCTCAGAGGCGTACTTAGCATTTTGCCGCCCCGAGGCAGGAAAATTGTCACCACTGGCTTATAGTTGTGCCATTTGATATCGCTAGTTTGCTATTAGAGGCTGCTGTTCTTTTTTACTTTAAAATTTATTTGTGAATCCATTTAATTTGTAAGTGCTTATAAGTTATTTATTTTGTTTTTTTTTCCTCTGCTCTACTTATGTTGAAATACGACAAAATTTGCCGCCCTAGACAGGTGCCTACTCTGCCTATACATAAATCCGCGTGACCCTAAATGTTGCTCAGGAAGTTAATCAATCCCCAAAACACACCATCTAGCAAGATTTTCATATACTGTATTAAAAGCAGAAGAATAAATAGTAGTGTAACTTTTGAATAGACAGATAATGAGAGAATCGAATTACCTTAAAATTAGAAGTAATACCTTTTACTTGAAATGTAACATTGTAAATGGATTGTTACGAGTCGGGATATCTGTCTGCCAACATGGAAAAACTCAAAAGGAAAATTTGTTGGCTGGACTCTTCCAACTCGCACGAACATTTTGAACCTTGTACAGAAATTAAAATTGAAAGTATCCACAATGCACACCCATGGCATAGATCTGCTAGAACGCTAATAAATCCTGAAAAGTCATCAAGAAGAGTTTCTGTGGAACTGGGTCTGGCTAGAACTTACGTTGGATGGATGACCAACGATCTGGGATTGAAGCTCTGTCGCCCTCGCTTCCTGCGCATGCCTTGACCTTTGGTGACACCGATCGACGCCGTGAATTTGCCAAACACCTAAAGTTGGTAGCTGACGATCCGTCTTTGATTGACGGACTAAGCCACGTTCGAGTTGAATGGACGTATTAACCTGCATAAATTACTTTACTAAGCTGTTGAGAATTCCCATGCGATTACGCAAGAGATGATTGTTACAGTCGTTAGCGTAGACCTGTGGGTTGGAATTCTTCGAACCGTTACTGCAGACAGCTATGTTGAAAAAATTTAAAAAAAAAAAAAAAATCGTTCCTACATTCTTGAATGAAAAGAATGAAAAGTTTCCCGATCAGTGGATCAGTTTTTGTGCAGAGCTTTATTTTTATAAATAGTTCAAAACCATATACACGAGGAGTGATCAAAAAGTATCGATAATTTTATTGCTACGGACAAATGAATGCAAATAAAAAAATAACCGTTTACATATGTGTCTTTCTGGCGTCTGCAGTCTGAAGCAAAATCTGCTACCATGAGTCAGTAGTTGGTTGGAGCGCATAAAAAAGGAGGGTGTGTTTTTGTAGTACGTATAAATCTCTGAAATGGAAAAACGCGCGTTCGGAGACGAACGAAATGATTAAAACAGCTTTTGGAAATGATGCTCTCAGTGTAGCTAACGTTTACAAATGGCACAAAGTTTAAAAATGGAGAAACATTTGCTCGTACCAGAAATCGAATCTGTTAGACATTTTCATCCGTACGAGAAGTGGAAGGGCGGCCACTGCGTTCCTTGTCTTCAAGCGATGTTTCTCCATTTTTAAACTTTTTGTGCCATTTGTAAACGTTAGCTACACTGAGAGCATCATTTCCAAAAGCTGTTTTAATTATTTCGTTCGACTCCGAACCCGCGTTGTTCCATTTCAGAGATTTATACGTACTGCAAAAACACACCCTCCTTTTAAGCGCTCCAACCAACTACTGACTCATGGTAGCAGATTTTGCTTCAGACTGCAGACGCCAGAGGGCAGGAAGATTCGCATATGTAAACTGTTATTTCTTATTTGCATTCATTTGTCCGTAGCAATAAAATTATCGATACTTTTTGATCACTACACACACACACACACACACACAGTATATGCTACTTTTTAATTCTGTTTTTCATTAAAAATTTATTACAATCCAAGCGTGTTTCCTTACTTCTGGTCCACCGTGTATATTTCACGTATCTCCCAGATTTTCCATTTTCTAAAAGATTATACAATGTAGTTACTGTACAAATTATTCAAATTAGAGGTGGCGTATTTTTTGTAATTTAATCCTGCATCAAATTTTAGCATTTTGACAAAAATTTTAAAGTTTGATACACTCGACAGTAAAGTACATTGTAATATTAACATAATTTCATTTTTACTTTAAATAAATAACATTTTCAGTGCAGAATTTATGCTCCGTGAGGAGGGGGGAGGGGTACTAATATAAGTGAGGGACCCGTTGAGTCCGGTTGACTGCCAGGAACTGGAGCTGCTTGGCGTCGATCTGAACCTGGGAGGGACGAGCTATAGGTTAATCTTGGTGTACAGACCTCCGCATCTCCTCCTCTCCTCGAGGAGGATACAGCCCCGTACATCGAACTCCGTAGCTTGCTAGGGTACAGGGTGTGTGTAGGTTTAGGAGACTTCAACTGTCGCGGCATAAAGTGGGAAGACAACTGCTGATGCCGAAGGGAGGAGGCTAGTTGACTTTGCTGATGAGAACTTCCTGACTTAGTGGCTCAGTGGGCCTACACGAGGCGAAAGCGTTCTAGACTTAGTATTCACGCCGAAAACAACCTCGTCACTGGCCTCACCGTCGACGAATTGTTGGGCGAGAGTGATCACGGTCTGATTAGGTTCTGTGTCTGCGTTCCTCGAGTGAAGCGTAGTAACTGGACCACACCCACCCACGACTCCCCTTACGTTTCCCCTCACAGTCGGATCAGATTTACTTCCACTCGTACTGTTATAAGCTCTTTGTCTCTCTCTCTGTCTCTCACGATTCTGTATAATGCAAAATTACCTCACCTACTCATTAATTCACTGTGCCTAATTTTCTTGCTGGGATAGGCCTATCCTATGGTTTTATTAATTTTTTCACTCGGAACTTGTAGGAAGACTAACACATCTTCCTTGCATAAAGGCGACTAAAGGTTAACTGAGCAAACCCCGAGTTATTATTCTTGCTTTGCTTAAATTTTGTACTTACGTTCGCAGACGGAAAAACATCAGACGTATAATTTATGTATTTTCATTACCTCTCTTCTCGAAATAATTTTAATGCGTGTGTGATGAAACATTTTGATACGAAGAAATACGTTCTTGCTTGTTGTTCATGTAGACTCAATGCCTACATATTTTGTTCTACCTATGGTAATTTTCCCCATTCCCATTGGGGCTTATCTCGAATCCCGAGGCAATTTGTTGTTATTCAATACAATAAATTAATATTTTATATTAAATCATGAAATAAAGGTACCATATACGATATCATATTGTAGTCGTGCTTAAGCCTGAGTTTGAATTAGACCTTGTTGCAGAGCATTTTTTGAGCTTTTCCCACTTGGCGACAAAGGCAGATCGGGAAGTTGGGGGGTGATTAAGGCAGGGGTGTGCTGCCAATTTCTTAACAACCGGTTCTGATACAGATAGGGGTGTAAATCGGCGAGCGCCAATGGCGCGAGTCATTAAGCTAGGGGGTCTCGGGTGAGCGGTAGCTTTTCTAGCTGGGTCCGGAGCGGAGCCCCGGAAGCCAACGCATTTTAGCTTTTCCAAACAGCATTTTGTAACATTTTGGCAGAAATTATTTAACATTCTTTAGACTCACTAATGACATAATTATCTAAAAAATAAGCTAATTTTTCATCAAAAAATAAATAAATATGGAAACCACTGCTTGTGATACTACCTATATTTTTCTATAAAATCCTGAAAAAATGAAAAAAAAATTAGATATAAATAAATTTCTACTGACTTAAATATTTGTTAAAAACAAACAAACGGTTCGGTAATCCTATCAAAATTTAACAACCGGTTCGGGCGAACCGGACCGAACCGGTCCCAGCACACCCCTGGATTAAGGATACTATGGATCCGGATGTTCCCTAATCAGGCCACCATCCCCGTGTGGTCTGAAATAACACTAGCATTATCTGTATATAAATATTCAATGTAAATTTCATATTTACATTTAGGATAAACAATTCTAATTGTGGCATATGTGCATGTAATTATATGTATTTATATGGCTTCCAAGACAATGCTCCCAAGACAATTCTATTTTTACAAATTTTGAAAATTCCTTGTCGCCCAGTACCCTAAAATTTCATTTACTGGCCGACAAATTTTCTTCACTGGGTGACATTGACGTCGCCCACTCACTAGGTTAAAAAATGCTCTGCTCTACCTTGTTGTGGACTGTAATGTAAACTGTATGAGAGGCGTGTGTAGATTTTCCATACCCCTTGCACTCGAGGCAGTGGAAGCATTTCATTCAAATCTTCTTTCGTAAGACTGGGGTCCCTTGTCTTCTATTCGAGAGGTTCTGGGTTCGAATCCTGGTGTGGGTAAATTTGCCTGTATGTTGAAATTGAAAAGTTTGTTGGTATGTACTGTAGTTATGCTTAATGAGCGTTGTAGTTCTTAAAGTATTTAATTTTTTTTAAAGACTTTTTTGGTGTTTCAGATTTTGGTTGAACCTGGGAATGTTTCATCCATCCTCTTACTCACGACTCATTCTTTCATGTGTTTTAAAGACTCCGGAATTCTTAAGTTTGTTAAGAAACTTGAATATAATCCTTCCTGTTTCACCGCTTTTCACAATGGTAACAATCATCTTTCTCTCTTTATTTTAGTTACAAAAGTACACTATACAGGGTGTTTCATAACATGTGGGACGCACTTTCAGGATGGATTCAGGACCTGAAAACAATGAAAAAACTTGTATATAAACATATGCCCAAAATCGATTTGTTTTCGAGTTACAGCCCGTTTTGTGTTCCAGCAATTCTTTCCGTAACTGTTTACAAACACTGCTTGCCGACAATGTTTGTGAGTGTGTACGAGACTTATTTCATGTATGGCCTTACCAATTGTAATGTTTCGTACACTCTATGACATATTTCAATATCGTTGAGTGTAGAGCCATCAGTCACAGAGGTGCATCGCGGTGTTTCACTCTTCGTATTCATAACTTCTTACCGTGAATAAGTGCAGTCTTGTGAAAAAAAAAACTTAAAAGTTTTTGTGCTATTCAGTGATAGTGTGCATTTGAAGTGAGAATGGAGGCTTATTCAAACAGAGAAATGGCAGACATGCATCTCATGTATGGACTTGCCGAGTGTAATGCGGCCGCAGCAAGAAGTCTGTATGCGGAAAGGGTTCCGAATCGCCGTCTGCAAGATAAGACGACCTTTCAGAGAATAGACGAGCGTCTTGGTGATACAGGATCATTCAACAAGCGATTCAGATGGTGGTAGACCAATCAGCGCCAGAACTGTAGAGTTGGAGGAGCGGGTCCTGAATCGCGTGGATTAACATCCTGGTGTTAGCACCCGAAGGATAACAGCAGCAGAGGGTGTAAGATACACAACTGTGTGGAGAATTTTACGGGAACAACAGTTTTACCCATATCACATTCAGAGAGTACAAGGCCTTACTGAATCTGATTTCCTACCACGAGAGGCTTTTTGTACTTGGTTCCTTCAGCAGTGTGCTCGCGATCTTTTTCTATCCTCTGTGTTGTTTTCTGATGAGGCTGCCTTCACAAGAAATAGCGTGATCAATTTTCACAACACTCATCATCACTGGGCCGAAGAGAATCCGCATGCCATCATCCAGTCAAGGCACCAACAACAATTTAGTATCAATGTATGGGCAGGACATATTGCAGACAACTTAATCGGTCCTTTTGTTTTGCCTGGAAGATTAACAGGAGAATCTTATCCCAATTTTTTAAGGAATGATTTAAGCGATTTACTAGATGAAGTTCCTCTTGGTGTCCGACGTCGTATGTGGTTTATGCATGACGGCGCTCCGCCTCATTTTAGTCGAGTAGCCAGACACTATTTGGATGACGATTTCCCTGATAAATGGATAGGCCGTGGAGGATCCATTGCGTGGCCTGCTCGCTCCCCGGACCTGAATCCACTCGATTTTTACTTTTGGGGTCATCTGAAATCCATCGTTTACGTGACACCATTGACAACGTTGAAATGCTTCGCCAACGTGCAGAATAAGGATGCCAGAAAATCCGAGCAATATCTGGAATGTTTGAACGCGTCAGGCAGTCTATGACGAAGCGTGTTCAGACGTGTATTCAAGCGCAAGGCGATCATTTTGAGCACCTCCTTTAAAGGTAAGGCGGATACTTGCTGGAACACACAACGGGCTGTAACTCGGAAACGAAGCGATTTCGGGTATATGTTTATATAAACCTTTTTCATTGTTTTCAGGTCCTGAATCCATCCTGAAAGTGCCTCCCCATGTTATGAAACACCCTGTGTGATGTGTGTGTGTGTATATATATATATGATATATATATATATATATATATATATATATATATATTGTGAACTGTAGTTTGTGGTAAGGTTTCATTAATTTCAGTTATCCGTTTTACAGACAAATCTATCCTGATTTGCGTTGCGAGTCATACACACAATCTACTCGTTTACAAAGAGACAGAATTAAAGTGGGCTTCTCAGCTACCATTCGTACCAGTGGTTATGGAAAGGGCAGATTTTAAGGCAAGCTTCTTTTTTCTTTTATGTCGAGGAAAACTTGATCGTAATTTTTTTAAAATGGGAAAATGTTTTCTTCAAAAGATATTTCAGTCATTCTTTTTATTGTCACAAAAATAATTCATCATTTTCTTCCACATTTTCGGCGCGTATCACCTTTTGAAAGCGAATTCGAAATTTTCACACTCGCCCACTTCATAATACCATCTAATAAAAACCGTGAGTCTTAAATTGCTCGTCCTCTATCAGTTCTCAATAAATATTATTAATACAAATTCTGCTTTTATAATATCTAATTTAAGATCCATTACGTAACCTTAAAACAAAGTTTATAAATTAAATTCACGTTCTTTTCTTAATAATCATGACTCGCACTCTTTTTTAAAATGAAGCTTTAGTTATGAGATGCGAGGAAACTGGAGGAAGATGGAGACATTATACTCGTAGTTAGTAGCGATCTGAGGTTTACTAAATAGTGTTCAAAGGCTAGGGATGCTAGGTACAAAAGCAAGGAAGTCGTCTGTAGATTGTATGGCGTAATTCTTATGTTCGCCCTCATTTAGAATATTTCATTGAAGCTCTGTCACCACATTATAAACATGATATAGATACGCTTGAAAGTGTGGTGCAATGTAGGATAGCCAAACTTAACCCTAGCCTAAGAAGGTTAGAATATAGTGAAAGATTAAAGCCATTGGGCATGTTTAATTTTGAGAGATGTTTTAGATGAGATAAAATACAGATGAATATAACTTTTTATTTTAAGTCTGACAGAACAACTCGAAGGCATAATAAGAAAATTATATATTTTTTTCAAAAACCTCTCGCGTCTTTTAGGGGTAGGTTTTTGGAATGGCTTGCCATATGTAGTGAATACAATGCGCGTTAAATGAAACAGGACTAACGTTTTGTCGCGTAACTTTCGATGTGGAGCTGTTCTTTTCAAACAACTTTGGTGTGTCTCAACTGCCGTTTAGACAATTTTGTTGAACAAGCAACAGTGCAGGCTCGTTACTTCCGCGCTTAATCCGAGGTCTTTTTTGCGGATTTGCTCATATGCAGATTTTATCGTCTTCGCAATTGGGACAACTCGTCCTTGACGTTTATCGTGCGACGCACATGATGTTCAAGAAGTCACGTCCTTGATTGTTACCTCTTGAAAATGCCACGACTATCCATTCCTGATCGTCGCCTCATCGCAGTCCACCACCAGTATATGTTAAAAAGTCGTTAATTGGACCTAGAAGCAAGGTTCCTCGAATCATCAGATTACACTGGAAGGACGAGCCGTTCACCTCTGGACTGAGTTTTCCTCGAATCATCAGATTACACTCTGGAAGGACGAGCCGTTCACCTCTGGACTGAGTTTTTTGGGCATCGATCGCGAGCATACAGTGCTGCAAAAGAGAAAAAGTAATTTCGCTTGAAGAATGACGATCCTGACTGTGTCGATGCTTCTGCTGAAGAATTTGTCTTCTCTTGGCGAACTTACTTAGGGGACAGGTGTCTTGACATGCAAAAATTCATATTTTCGAGGAACACACACTGCGCGTTGCTTATGCTCGCCCTCAACAAGGCTAGAACTATTCAAAGAAGTGTTGGATCGACCACACCATGCTTGAGACGTGTTTGACGAACAAAGATCCATTACGTAAGCTTTCTCTTGTTGGTTGTCTCAACGGTAGTAAGACATACCAGAGTCGTTTGAAAAGAACAGTTCTATAACAGAAGTTACGCTAGAAAACATTTCATTTGACGCGTACTGTTGTTCCTCCTTAAATATTTTTAAGAAATTGTTTGATACTTTCATGAATGACCGAGATAGATTGTAAATTATTTAAGCAAGCTATATTTTAGGTAGAGCTTAATAGGTGTAAACGCAGACATACACGGTATAGACTCGCTATTGAAACCTAAACTGTGGACGATCAGACCCTGCTTTCCAGATTGTAATAAACCCACAAACCTTTCCACGTTAGCTTCTACCAGTTGTCTGAGAAAAATGTTTCGATATAGTGGCGTCATTCCAAATTTTGTTTTAAAACTCCCGAACGGCTACTTGAACTCGACTACAGTAAAGACGTTAAGAAATGCAAAAAACTTCACTTTTTTCTACGTGAAGGTCAAAATATGAAAATAAAAACCCACTCTAATAGACAGCGTTTATTTCCACGACAGTTTCGACGCCCATTGGCATTTTGTTTTAAAACTCCCGAACGGCTGCTTGAACTCGACTACAGTAAAGACGTTAAGACTGAACAATATAGTAGTTTTAGTATGAGAAGCGTTTTCAGCAAGGAGAAACACAACGTTCTTGTCCCTTCTTTCAGAGGTTTTCTATATGTCAAAGATGACGTCACTGTATCGACACATTTATTTTTTCTCGGACAGCTGGTAGTAGCTCGCGTGTCGGAAAGGTTTGTGGGTTTGTTACAGTCTGGACATGGTGTCAAAAACAGCCCACGGAACATCTGTTTAAATAAGATGGCATCCATTCTAACCATATACTGTATGTCTGTGGGTTTAAGTACTGCAGCAGTTTGTAAATAGTCTAATGATCATATTGAATGATTTGAAATAAATATTTTGAAGACTTTCATCGCAAAATGTAGTTATAGACCATTTATCGGAGTTGGATAACCTTGATAGTCCCGAGTGACTTCATATTATCCATGTAAATGTAGGGTAATGTGTACAGTGTACACACACAGAAAAAATTAATATTGCAAGAAATATGAATGCGTTTTAAGTACAAATAACGTATTTAAATAAGATGAAAAAGGTAATGGAGTAGGAAACTAGGAGGTAATGGAACTCGAACCCGCGACAGTCGCGTGGTTTCAAAGTAAGCGTTCCTACCGATCACACCATCCAGACCTCCCCCCTCCCCCTTCAAAAAAAGGTTTGTTCAAGCTAGGCCAATGTTTACTCTGTTTAACCACGCTCCACTGAACTTCTCGACTTTATATAACGTGAATGCGTTTTAAATGCAATAACCTCTCGCGACACGGGTTCGAGCCTCACTAGCTCCTCGTTTCCTACTTCATTGCTGTTTTCCTTTCTCTCGTAAAAAATGGGTTTATTAGTTTCCATCAGATATCAGAGATGTAGCGTCCAAAAATATCGCAAAAATATCGTATTATTTTAACATCACTTCATTTGCTCGACTCCTTTACCTTTGTTTTTATTTTATACGAGTCCTAGTTGACCTTTCTAGTTACATCGTAGTTTGATGTTGGCCTTAAAGTTTTCTTATTTTTAAGAGGTGCCGGGAGTAGTAATGTTTTTTTGCGAGTACGGTGCCAAAAATTCACGAATGATGTTTTGGATTTGTGGAGTGTCGCATTAATTAAAAAATCGTATGGTAATGTGGTGGTCTTTACGCATGAAGGAATTTTGTAGCATTTAAATGATTATTTGTATTATCTTAATAATTTAATAACAAATACTACATTATCACTTCATTGTATGGGTGAATTTCCTTGCAGTGATATGGAGTTTCCTTTTCTGATGGATGGTTACTTTAATTCATATATAGGTACTTTCCTGTTATCCCGGACCCCAGACGTTTTGCCAGATTCGGACGCCACTTGCCAGATTGCCAAATTTCATTGCCAAATTTTTTTTTTAAATGTTAAGTAACTAACCTAACCTAACGTAACCCAACCCCTGGTTAGGTTAGGTTTGGTTAGTTAACATTTAAAAAAAAAAATTGCCAATGAAATTTGGCAATCTGGCAAGTGGCGTACGAATCTGGCAAAAAGTCTGGGGTCCGGGATAACAGGAAAGTGTGTGTGTGTGTGTGTATAATATATATATATATATATAAAGGGTGAATTGTTAATATTTTTTTTTTTGTGTGTGTGCAGGGTATCGTTGGAGGTTTAGTCCTTGTTGGGGAAGAGGGCCAAATCCAGGTGTGTTACCTTGGCACTGATCCCTCTCTCTTTGTGGCTCCCCCAAATGAAACCAGAGAAATTAATTACGAGCAAACTGATAAAGAAATGAGTAAACTAAACAAAGTAATAAGAAGTTCTACCAAAGATACAGGTAAAGAAAGAGTTATCTTCGATCTGCATTTTTAATAAATCTTATTTACATTGAACGTGGAATATTTTTCATGAATCCTACAGTGATTGTTTTACTTGTCTGTAAGTGTATAATCTTTTCGTTTTTTAATCTTTAAACGTTGTTTAAAGATTAAAAACGTTTTTAAAACTGTTGAATCAAACTCTAATAAATGTTTTTCTTTTCTTTGAAGTAAGTCTCCTAAGTTTAAGCAAAGGAGAGAAAGAGCTCTTTGTAACAGCTTCCGTAGGCAATCAGTTGGAGGCGTGGGTCGGGCCTACGAAGGTCAGTGATCCCGACGGTGTCCCCAGCGTCACTGTGGTGATTCGCCTCACCACTCACTCGCCCATTAAGACTGTCAGAGTGAACGTGCGTGTGGAAAAGCCCGTAGGAGTCACCCAGGATACCTTCGTCATGAGCACTGTTTGTGAGTTTGCAACACGGAACTATTTTGCCATTGATTTTTTTTCTTGTTATAATTGTTGTTAGAAATTATTCGGAAACTAACGCCTTTTCATTAAGATGATGAACGTATGCAAGGTTTATCCTTATCTATGCATATTATTATAATTTTCAAAAAAATTAATACCTTTAACTCGTTATTAAAAAAAATTTTCTTCGTGAAAAGTGGCATTGTATCTCTGAAGCCGAAATATCACCATATTCCCATCGCTGATGGAAATAACTACATAAATATATTTATACAGTGTTGAATCCAGAGACAAAACACCGATGAGGAATTGCACACCCACGAAGGGGAGAGAATTAAAATACTTTTTTTTTAACATAGAAGTCCGATGCGGTGATTTTTACACGCGTAAGAGTCTACAACTTTTTTCAACCGGTCATCAATCGATTCTGGTCCCCTCGAATCTGATTTTTTATACAGTAGTTTTATGTCTCGCCTTTTGGTCCGTATGAGTGCGCAACTTTGTCAGTACTCGATTTATTATACTAAGCGATCTCTCCACGCTCGCTCTCGATACAGGTACCCACCATTGACGCACGCGGGGTTCCTTTTATTGCTCATAACCAATATGAGATTTCAAAATTATATGATACAGGACTCGTTTCGGCGGTTTCTGTGCCGTCTCTTTTTTTTTCATATTTTTCGCAATGTATTTAAGAGATAATGTCTACCCAAACTGTCTCGATTCAATCCAGCAAAGCAAACGCATACTTTTTCAACATATTCAGCTGTAATACTGCTTCAGAAGATTCAAACTTTGAGCTTTTATTTATAATAAACGGTTTGATCATTGATTCACTGTTTCATTTGATGTGTCATATTGTCAGTAAACGTTTTTGCAGTCTTCATAGTTGTGATTTTAAATTCATTTTCGACAATCGTTCGCATTTGTTATTGTGAAGCATTGTCTGTAAGTGCTATACATTATAGGCCGGGTCGAATTTCTGGGGGCAGATCGGGCACTATGTGGGGCTTATGAATTGGGGTCCTGACCAACATACTCCAAAAGAAAGTTTATGCTCCCCCCCGTACCACTAGCATACTCCCTCCTATTTTTTGGCTCCGCCCCAAAAATGAAAATAGTCTCATAAATGGAAATGGAGACCATTTAGAGCATCTTCTCATAGCGATGACCCCCCCTAAAATTGCATAATATATCTCCTGTGCAATTTACAGGCAATTACCTCAAAGATTTGGATTTATCAAAATTTTCACCACGCGTATTTTCTCAAAATACTGAGCTGTGTTGAATTTCGAATTCAATACCAATAAATTTCATGTTCTAATTATCATATATTTTTACAGGAATTATAAGAATTTATGCTCTTTAGATTTACTTATGATCCATGCATGAGTCTATAAAAGCTGGATTTTTAATTTTTTAAAAAGGTTGAAAAAATGTCAACCAGAAACAAATCTTCGAATGCTGCTTTTGGTTTTGCCACTGAATTCCGCTGATCAATGATTCCTACAAAGGCAGACGTTGTCAGACACTATTGCTTCATTCAAAAGAGAGAAAAAATCAAGTCAAGGGGATCAGCATCTGCGAACGATTGCTACAATATAGTTACCAAAGATCTTTAAGATATTTGGGCCATGTTCTCTTTCCCTGTCATTCAAAAAAGATCTATTTCTTCTGCAGTGGAAAGATTAATCAGATCAGCTCTTTCCTTGAATAAGGTTCCTCTACGTCAAAGGAATGAAAATTTTGCTAAAAAACTTGCTTCATAAGATGAAATGTTTGACATTTATACTTGCAAATGTTATGATAAAGGAATAGAAAGGCCGTTTTGTCGATGCGAGGTAAAAATCCCAATGGTAGAGTGGGAGTCATTTGTAGGCCAAAAGCAAAGAATAAATCAATTAGGGCCATTTGATCGTGAAGCTGCCGCTGTCCAGAGACGATCCCTCTCAAGAGCAAGAGAAGGACAAGAGAGGCAACAAAGGTCACAAGTGGAAATGGCAGAAGCTATGGAAGTTGTACCATCTTCTTCAGTAGATGACTTTAGCGAAGATATAGAAGACAGTGACAATGAGCTAGAATTCGTGCCTGATGTGGAATTGATTGAAAATGATCAAAATAGGTATTCATACAATGAATTACCATTGGTGGCAGACCGTTACCGTGTGAGTTCGAGAGCTACAGCAGCTATTGTTAATGCTGCATTGAAAGATATGAGAATAATCGATCAATCTAACATGATTGATAGGAAGAAAATAGAGAGAGAGAGAATTCGTGTAGGCAAGAAAAATAGTTAGATCTAGATGTGAAAATGTGAATATTGAATGTATAGGGTTTGATGGAAGAAAGGATGATACGTTAACCAAGCATGGAAAAGAGAAAGAAGAACATTATATGCTGATCAAAGACCCTGGAGGTATCTATGTAGACCATCTCTGCCCTGACGCAGGAAATGCTCGGTGTATAGCTGATGAAATTATAACGTTCTTAATTCCCAATGTGTTGTGCCTGCAAAATTTTCGAAAAAATGGTCTCGACGCGACTATCGTTCTTCCTCGAAAATAGTAATTCCTTCTCGGCTACCCAGTCCGGCTTCAGACAATTTCGATCCACCACTGATCCCCTCCTGCTTCTCAGCCGTGACATACAGAATGCATTCGACAGTGGACAGTTCGTCCTATCAATATTTTTTGACATCCAAAAGGCCTACGACACCACTCATCGGACAATAATCCTTCGTCAGCTCCAAAGTCTAGGGCTCGTCGGAGCCATGCCGACCTTCATCAGGGGCTTCCTATCCTCCCGAACCTTTAAAGTTCGGGTGGGCTCAGTCCTCTCAGACATTTTCGTGCAGATGGACGGGGTCCCACAGGGAAGCATCCTCAGTGTTCTATGCTTTTCCATCGTCATGAACAGTCTCAGAATGCCTTCCACCCAACATCCGTTCTTCCATCTACGCGGATGACCTTGCGATCTACTTTGCAGGGCGGGAGCCGTCCGTAGTTCAACGGCAAATTCAGCTCGCCATCTACCGGGTGGAAAGGTGGGCGACGTTGGTGGGTTTCCGCCTCTCCACCCCGAAGTCTAAGTGTATGCTTTTCAGCAGAAGAAGACCCGCAACCCTTCCTGTTCCTTCTGTCACGCTATACGGCAATCCTCTTAAGGTGGTACCCTCCACGCGATTTTTGGGCGTGATTCTAGACCGACGGCTCAACTGGGTTCCTCATATCAAACAACTGAAGCAGTCCCTCCAGCGTCCCCTCACTCTACTAGATCACCTCTCCCACACCACATGGGGGCGCAGACCGACGCTCTCTCCTTCTTTACACTTCCATGATCCAGTCGAAGCTGGACTATGGCAGTGTAGTATACGGTTCAGCCTCCAACACCTGCCTCCGTATCTTGGACTCGATCCTTAATAGGGGCCTCCGCCTCGCCACTGGTGCTTTCCGCTCTTATCCAGCCTCCAGCCTTCAAGTGGATTGCAATTACCTCCCTCTCGCCCTCCGACAGGGTCTTCTATGCGCGGCGATTTCTGAACTCCCACCCCAGGGACGGAGCTGGCACTTCACTGAAGAGGTCCGCTCTTTCCTTGACCTTTCTAACATGCCCGTCCCCTCAATTATCCCCATTTCATACAACATCTACCCCCCCTGGCTCCTCACCCCTATCAAGTTTTGCAGGGACCTGTGTGCGCTACCGAAGAATACCACGAGTGCTACGGTATACAGGTCACTTCCGTGAACATGCAACCCAACATCCGGACACAGTCCCCATTTATACAGATGGTTCCCTTTCGGAGACTGGTCCGGCCGCCTCAGCGGTGATACTGGCCCAGCCACTTTCTCGAGGCGTCAGCCTGCCCCGCGAGACCTCCGTTTTCTCGGCAGAACTCTTCGCGATTAAGGAGGCCCTCGACATAGTGCGCACTCACTCTGCCAGCTCTTTCGTCATTTATTCAGATTCCCAAAGCGCACTTCTCTCCCTAGAGAGATTTAACCTCCCTCATCCGCTCGTCTGTACCATCCAGCAAATCTTCCATTTTTTAACAGCCTTCTGCTGGGTCCCGGCACATGTCGGCATCCAGGGTGACGAGGAGGCGGACTGCACGGCAAAGTCGGCCTGCTTACTGCCGGCCTCCTCCCGGCCCCTCCCTTTCACCGACTTCTTCCCGACTCTCCGCTCCCACTTCCGTTCCATCTGGCAACGGGAATGGGACCAGGCCACACAAAACAAACTTCACAAGATCAAACCGCAAGTAGGATACTGGGCCTCCTCCTTCCACCGGTCCCGACATAAAGAAGTGATTATAGCCCGTCTCTGCATAGAAGAGACACGCATTACTCATGGTCACCTTATGGCTAAATCGCCAGCCCCGTTCTGCCCTGCCCATACTCCCATCACTGTCGTGCATCTCCTGGTCGAATGCCCAAACTTGTCCGCTCTTCGTTGTAGATGTTTCCCTCACTTGGCCGAAATTCCCATACCCGAGCGTCTAACAATTCATGTTCGCTGAGGGCCCCCATTTTTTGGGGGAAGCGATTTCCCGTTTCCTCACTTATTCCCACCTGCTTCAACGGGTTTGAAACCAGGCCCCTCATACCCACTACCCAGTAACAACATTACATCCCCCCCCCTCCCCTGGTCTATCATCCCCAACTCAGTAACACCACTCACCCACTGCCTCGCTGAGATATGTACCACACTAGGTCCGAATCGGCGGTAAAATAAAGAAAGGAAAAAAAATATATATATATGTGTGTGTGTGTGTGTGTGTCGGTGACTAATGCTGACAACGACTGCCTGTTCAGATCCCTTTCCTGTTCGTTTTGATTATGTGGCTGTCTGTGAATGGATTTTGGCATGCCTTGTATGGTCATTTTATTTTCTAGCACGGAACTGTATGCATATTTTAAAAAATTTGAGTGGTTTTCCAGTTTTCTTGATTTGACAGCGGCTTTCCTATAAATCACAGGCCTGCGAATGAGAACTTTGTAAGAGTTGTTTTCTTACTAATAACCGATTTTATATAATTCAACTACGCTCATTTCGAATAAGGTGTCCATTTTTTCTGTCACGTAAGGATTTTCTGCAAACTGGAAGGGAAAAACAACAACATAACTAAATATTATTTATTTCAATTTACATTAGGTACCAATTTCGCTTTGTTATACTAATTACAAATGCGAACAACTTTAAAAAGACAGAAGACTATTAATGTCAATTACGTATTCATCTTTATTTGTACCGAGTTTTCTTGTAAGATCTATGCCTTTTAGTCTCGAATATACGCGCTGTTCCTTTTTTTTGAAAGGAACAATACTGATATTGTGATATTCACTGATACTGTGAAGGCCATACTTTCTGGAGTATCCCGTTTCAATATCCAGCAGTAATCGGTCATCATGCTGATGTCCCACCTTCCCTGATATGTCTTCTCCATTTCTTTGATGTCTTCGTGAAACCGTTCTCCTTGTTCTTCGCTGAGTGCTCCGAGATTCTCGGAAGTAATCCAAGTGTGAATGTAAGAAATGTAATTTTAAACTCATCTTACAACCCAACTCTTTGAACTTATTTAGCATCTTGTTCACAATGTTTTAGTAATTTGAGTCCTTGTTGTTCCCCAAAATTTTGCTGATAACATCTTAAAAGCAATCCACGCTTCTTTTTCAAAATTGTTCATTGTTCTTTCAAATTGTTCATCCAAAGTCAGTTTTCTAATCTGGGGACCACGAAAATTCCTTTCAATTTTGTTTCCGAAAGAGTTGGGAATTTACCACACAGATACTTAAAACAATCTCCATCTTCGTCCAAGACCTTAAGAAATTGCTTCATCAAGCCCAATTTTATGCGAAGGGGAGGTAAAAGGACTTTTTCGTGTCAACCAAACTTTCACGTTGAATGTTTTTAGAACCAGGTGTAACCTGGTCGTTGACCTAACAACATACAAATCACTTTTAAGTTTCCACAAAGTAGCCAACCGTGTTCTTTGTATTTAACCTTAGCTAGAAGAAGCTCAAGATTTTTGTACGTTTCCTTCAAGCGAACCGAATGAGCCACAGGAACGGATGCATACAAGTTACCGTTGTGAAGGAGGACGCCTTTTAGACTTCTTTTGGAGGAATCATTGAAAAGTCTAATCATTTGGGTCATTGTGAACAAGATGCTAAATAAATTCAAAGAGTTAGGTTGTAAGATGAGTTTAAAATTATATTTGGGACTGCAGCGCCTAGCTTAAGTATTAGTTCCGAAACATTGTTGCAATATACCAGTGAATTTTCTTGAGAAAAATATTGGATGAATTCTTTTTCTCTATTTCTGTACCAGTAAAGTGACGTCCCGGGAGAAAGCAAGTTCTTTGCACGAAGTCTGGATCCCAAAATCTCTGAAGAATCCTTCGGGAGAGACAAATCTTTTACCAAATCATTAAGTACACTTTGTGTAAACAATTGGGGTTCACCAGATGTTTCGGTTTGAAAATAATTAATCAATATAATCGTTTCCATCGTCATCAGACACCGAATCAGATAGTTATATCAAGAGTATTTGGTTTACTAGGTACAGGTATACCAGGTCCATGAGCAACGGGTCTTATAGCAGACTGAAAGTTTGGATAAGAAATTTCCTTTTTATTTTTAGTATTGTAGCCTTGCACGTTACATGAAGAAAAATAGCAGTCATTGATGCGATTTCTAGGCTCACGCCAGACCATTGGAATCCCAAAAGGTAAAGCGTGCAAAAATTACTATGTAAGTGATAAGATTTTCGGACAACAAAACCATCGCAGACCTGTGATAATCTGTGAAAGGCACCGTGGTAAAATACCTCCAGTTTTTGCAGCGCATCTTTAAAAAAGTTCTTTAAAAAGTGGTCGTAATGTTTGCAAAATGGTCCACCGCTAGTTTTTTTTCGAAACTACAGCCCCCTATACTTCTCTTCTCAACTCTTTTGGTAACTAAATTCAGTCTTTTTATAAAACAGTGCATATTTTGCCATAACCATTATCTTGTGGCGCTGGCGCAGCCGCAGGTAAATCTACACACAACACACTGTATGGTTCCTCACTTGCATGGGCGTACATGGGCGCAAATCCCTATTAGACAGGGGAGTACATGTACCCTCCACTTCTTGAAGGCCGGGTACAAAGTATCAGTTGTACCCCCACCATTTGGGAACTATTAAGAACTCTTAGTAGGCTAACGGTATTCCAAAGTAATAAGAGCAATTAATAACACATGAATAATTATTAGACTATTAATTTTTTTTTTATACCTATATTATAATATATATTTTTTTTACGATACAGTATTTTAAATACATATACTAAAAGTCCATTAATTTTGATATCCAAATGTACCCCAACTTTTTTATAGCGATTTGCGCCCATACTCACTTAAACTACCACGACCTTCGTTTGCGTGATCTTCCATCAAATTTTAAACCGTCCGACAATTCACACACACACACACACACACGTATGTGAAATTAAGCACTGATACGCACCCAAGGAAAAATAAAACGTTTCAAAGACGTCTTGCAAAAACCTTAAAAAATGTTTCGACCCGTAACACTTTTTAACTTTTCGGAAAATTTTTTTGCACTCTTATCGTTCAGTTTGACTTAAAAATTTGTTTTTGTAAACAAGGCTCGAAAACAATTCGTGCGCTTTGAATCGTAAATGATCGAAACTTGATTCATTTTTTACTTTGTAATATAAATACTGAATTACCGATACTTTACTATTTCATACTATCCAGAGACTTGGGCAGCATCAGTAATGGTGTATAGTTGGTATTGTCATTGATAAAATTGTATCTTGTACCACATAAATAAATGTGAAGGTATACACTATACACGATACTAGGAGGAAAATTGTATCAGAAGTTCTTCATTGAGAATTAAAAGTTTTGTAGGTAGAAAGGTAGTTTTTATAGTACATATGGTAATAATAAAAATAAAACATACTATTGGTGTTAAGTGGAACTACTGTACATACAAACATTTTCATACTGTGAAGGCCATAGTTTGTGACATATGCCAGACTGGTGAATATTTTGGATAATTGGATTTTCCAAGTTTTGAGCACGTCTAATTAGATTTAAAAGTTTTATATCATAACTTTCAAATTTCAAATTAAGTAAACACTTTGGATGGCAAAGAAATGTAAAAGAAATAGCTTTTGTTTCATTGATCAGAATTCAGTTTGGTTTCCAAATGGAAACTGTGTACATCCACTCGCGTGACTTGGTTGTGGTCATTCTTTAACCTACTCGTAACCTACAGTTTAGTTTTTAATAAATGGTTAAGGAACGACACTCACTTAACCTAGATACGTTATTAACAATATCTAGAGACAGTGGCGAAACTACCGAGGGTGCAGGCGGTGCAATGCACCGGGGCCCATCATAGATTTGTTTAATATATAAAAATTGTACTTATAAAGCTGTGCTGAACGTTCTTTCTCAAAGCTGAAGTTGCTAAAAAATTATTTGAGAAGCACAATGTTGCAAGACAGATTAAGTGGCCTTTCGATAGTTTCAATTGAAAATAAAATTGCAAGAGAATTAAATTTAGAGGAAATGGTGACCACTTTTGCTGAAATGAAAACCAGAAAAGTTGACTTTAAATAAACGGGTAGATATATTGTCTAAAGTTTTGTAAATATTTATCAACACGCATTGTGACGTGGTTTTTTTTTAGGGGGACCCATATGAATATTTTGCACCAAGGCCCACAACCACCTAGTAGTTTCGCCACTGTCTAGAGAGATGGTTTTACTCGAATTTCTCAATGAGTTCTTAACAATCATGACTCGCAGTAAAAGGTATAGTCAGTGAAAATTTATACTCTGATTTTGTTACACCTTAAAGTGTAAGTCTTGTAAGCCTTTTTTATTACCCTTATAGTCCACTTAAAATGTAAACCAAAAATATACATTTACTGATTTGGAAAAGTGTTTGTATGAAAAATGTATCGTCGATCCATTTGGTTTATCTTGTCATATTTGTATCGTGTATCGACGGTACAATTATCGTGTATAATTATCGTGTTTTAACAGTGTATTTTAAACAGTATTCTAAAATAGTAAACAGTATCATTTTCGGCGAGTACTAATTTTTTTTTTTTTTTTTTTTTTCAGGCGACAACTGTCAAATTTTGGTAAAATTCTATTTAGCTGACCAATACGTGCCTTCTAGTTTGACTGTAACGGCTGTAACGTCTTACATTTCCGTTAATGGCGCACCGTACGTCACTACAACCGAAGTGAGTTGTTTTGGAATTGAGATGTGTATTGTATTTTATTAATTTTCTCCAAATTATTATTATATCGGGCTTTTGATTTGATTAAAAGTTACTGCAGCATTTTAGAAATCCTTATCTATTATTATTATTATTATTGTATAACTTTGTTCGTAGATTAATCTTCCTTTGAAGTTAGTGGTAAAGCCGAGTGCGCCCAACAAAGAAGCAGATCATAAAATAACCATTTCAACAAATAAACCTGCTGTCAGTCTACCCGATTTATTTCCAGGTAGGAAGTTGTTGTGGACGCTAATTGTTTCCTCGTTCAGATAATTCTTAAGTGACTTAATTACTCTCATCCGTAAAATCTGATCAATATATGATCTCGGTCATTCCATTTCATTCCTCGTTCAAGAATGAAAATTCTTAGTGGGAGTTTCAGAGGAGGCAATTCTCAAACTGATCCATTCCCATTATCACTGTATAGGACTTCCCACTTTGATTTTTTTTTTTTTTTAATCCCTTCGGACCGGTAAAGAAAATTGAGAATTGCGCAAATTGAGAAATAATTTTGTTTGTCTTACCTCAGAATATGATATATTTTATTACGTCATTTCAATCTTATGGTTTGTTCATTTGAGGACCGTAATTATTTCTTTTTCATTCCGGGCTAACGACAGCTGATCGACTTGACAAAAAATCAACAAATTATTGTGGGCTAGATTAAGTTAGGTTAGGCTAAGGTAAATTTTTCGATCCTTTCGTTCGAGTAGGAGGATTTAAATTAGTTTTAACGTTTGACAGAATTTGGCTTGGATGGTAGTGTATCTACAGCTCTTGGATTGCAATATTATGGAGGGGCCAATGTCACTGTTTTGTCTTCAAGAACCACAAATAGATATAGAATTCAGTCGGATAGGTTAGTTACTTTCATTCACTCGTGTTTTTAAGAATATTAGTGAACAAAATTGAATTATAAAACAAGTTGCCTTTATTTTTATACGAGAGAGAGAGAGAGATTAGCACTTAGGATCAACTGTTTCTTTTGTGGTATAGCCTCCCTGCTCTCTGGGTAATTTTTCAAGCGATGAAAAACAGACTAGAGAAGTACTGGGCACAAGGATCGGAGGAAAAATTGAGTTTGAGTATAACTTCACCGATGCCTTTGCAAGAACTGTTCTTAGAAATCGACGCCCACTTTCTTCGTAGGAGGAAACACAAAGAATTAGAGGTAAAACAGTCATCCTAATTCATCATCATCTTTTTATCCAGCGCCTGTAGTTCAGTGAATAACACAGTTTCTCTATAAGCGAAATGAATATACTGAGGTCGGGGGTCCCGATGATGCTGGTAATGATAATATAGGAGTTAGTGCATTGGGCCGCGTCAGTTGGTTTGAGCGTTGTGCCCGTTTCTGCCTCCCCATCACTGATTAAATGTTGTTGTTGTTATCCTCATATTTGTCGATCATACAATAACTGAATTAACATTTACTTGCTGGAAGTGACGCGCGTCTCTTCCTTGATTTCAGTCCCAGTTGGTTCAAAGAGCGACGCAGTTTAGAGCGGTGCAGAGGCGTCTCCTTACTAAATTTAAGGACAAAACACCAACGCCTTTGACCAATTTTGACAACTTACTCGAAGGAACTTACAAACAGATTTTGCAAATAACGGAAGCTGTCAATAATAATATTAAAGTAAGATGCCTAATTCATTCATTTGAAATGTATTTCGAGAGAGAATTCATTCAACTAACTGTCAATGAGAATTTATTTCTCTTTTAGAATTGGAAATTCATAGCTCGAAATTAGTCTCTTCACGAATGGTCCATCATTGTAGTAAGCTGAGTGGCCTTCGTGTGTGTATATATATATGGTGAAAAGTAAAGTATAGGAGAATATTAATATATCATTGTACTGCAGTTTCTGCATTTCATGAAAACATTTAATTAAAACTTTTATTCTCAAAGCCGGTTAGTTCGTCGGTCTCGACGGTTTTCTAGCCAATACTGTAACCTGTCTCCGTCAGCATCTACAGTAGCATGGTTAAGTCTTACGTTAATGGTTATTGAGGAGAGTTATATGCAACCACGCCACCCTGACTCGTGTACTGTTCGTATTAGTCACTTATTTATAAAGTGTTTGTGGACAATTTGAGGAACTCGAAGGGAGTTTGAGGCGCCACTGTAACCTATTTCATTAATAATTGTATGGGTAACTGCAATTTTACGCTAAGAAATCGCGTATGTTTAAATGGTTTTGTAGATTGATTGATTTATTAAATATTCATTTATTTGTAATGTAAAAAAGGTAGTTATAAATCCCTTTAGATCCAAGGTTGAGCGTGCGGAAAGACAAAGATTTTATTATCGAGTTAGAGAAAACTGAGGGAGAGCTTCTGTGTGATAAAAATGTTTCATTATAAATGCTTTACGCGGTCTATGCGATGAACAGTTCAGAAAGTCATAATTTTAATTTACTTCCTTTCATCTTGGCTGTGAAAGATGATTAATTCGTGACATGAACGTCCGAGTGAATCACTGACCGACTGGATTGAATTGAATTGAATAACTTTTATTAATAATAAAATAAATACAGTAGTCTTTTTACAATTTACAATTTTTACAATGACACAAATAATTGTGAAGTTCGACTATTTTTTTATTAATTTGGCCCTTAAGCTTTACTGGGCTCTTATTAAAAATAAGCAGCTAGCTGTTATAAATTAATAATAGTAAATAAGTATTATTAATAGTTAAAGCCTGTATTTCAATATTAAACATTATTAGTGGACTGCGTAACCCTTTCACGGTAAAGGATTAAATGAAACATTTTCTCGGGTTTTTTCGTTAATAATCTTTCTACATCCTTCACGACAATAACAGTTTCTCTCCTCTCTAGGCTCTTCATACACCTTCCCAAAAGCTAAGTTACTCTTCGTTCCAGGGTTTGGAAGAAGATGGCTGCCAGTTGAGTTGCGTTTTGAGACTACTTGTGGAATTGCTGTGCTTGCAGACGGGAATAGACGAAAAGCAAAAGGAACTCGTTTCGTCCGCACTTTCTCCCATCGTCAATCATAATATGGACCAGGTGTGTCACTCCCCCCCATGCTATTCAAACGGCACAAATTTAATGTTTTTGAGAATATTTTTTAAAGTTACGACTGTAAAAAGAACACACTTGAGTAACGCTATTTTTTATTTTATTAGTTAAAATTTGAAAATAATTAAGGATTTTTCCCGTATGCGCGCGCGCACTTTTCAATGTTAGAAGTTAAATACACTGAGAATGAGTTAAAATTCTCCGATGGTGCTTCCTGCTGGGTGCGCCTTTCTTTGAAAGTGGATCAAAACGGGAATTTCTCCTATCAGTTGCTCGGATGAATAATAATTTCTCCACGCTATCGATCTAACAGTTAAATAAGATCTTTGCTCTAAATAATTTTTTAAATTATTCGAGTTGAGAAAAACCTCACCACCTGTACAACTAAAATTAGGGAAAGGCTTCGTTTCCATCATGGTTTTTGTTCTTCCTCAGGGTTGGGAAGAAGTGGTTGACAACAGCGTGACTTTCGTATTGCGTTCTCTCCTGGGGAAGGGAAATAGAGAGGCGGGAGTGTTCACTCAAGCGCTTTCAATGCCTTCAGACACGAATAAACTGAAGAAACACATCGGCCTTCTGGTCGATAAAGTTATGAAAGGAGGATTCGCTACCCACTCGCATTTTAAATCAAAAGAATCGAAAGGTAAGAACTTTTCATGCACGCACGCACGTGTGTGTGTGATATATATATATATATATATATATATATATATATATATATAATATGGGTTTGACAAAATAATGGGAACACTGTTGGAAATGCATGATTTAATTACTAATAAGGGGTTAGACCACCCTTTGCTGGCAGAACAGCTTCAATTCTCCGTGGAATTGATTCATAAACGTTTTGAATGGTTTCTATTGGAATGTTTAACCATTCCTTAAGAAATGAAGGTAGTGGAAATCTGCTCCGCATTTTACTTTTGAGAACTGACCATGAGGGTTCAATAATATTTAAATGTGGCGACTGGGGAGGCCATGGAAGGCGTTTGACTTCATCCTCATGCTCTTCAAACCAAGAATGTACCCGCTTAGCTGTGTGTATGGGGGCATTATCGTATTGAAATATGGCAACATCTGTGGGGAAACAATGTTTGCACCATGGGAAGCACCTGGTCACTTAAATGTCCTCGTATTCATTTGCAGTAATTCTGCATTGCAGTGCAATGATAGGACCCAATGAATGCCACGATATCGCTGCCCAAACCATTACGGACCCTCCTCCATGCTTGACGGTTGGTAAGAGGCAGTCAAGGTTGAAAGCTTCTTTTGGCTTCCTCCAAACATAAATTCGACCTGATGTTGGAAAAAGGGTAAAGGACGATTCATCTGACCATATTACTCTCTTCCATTGCTCTAAGGTCCAGTTTTTGTGATCAGTGGACGAGGTCCTGGGCTTCGTAGCATTCACATCTGTAACCAGTGGTTTGGCGATGGCAGCTCTACCATGGATTCCGGTTTTGTGAAGCTCACTGCGAACTGTTCTTGTTGATACTGGATCATTTAGATGTAAATTGAATTCTGTGGTTATTCTGGTAGCAGTTGTCTTGTTCTTTCGCAACAGTCCTTTTCAACGTCCGTCTGTCTCTGTCGGTGAGCTTAGGCCTGCGACCACTGTTGTTCTTTGCAGATGTTGTCTTCCCCTGTTCATTGTATGCCGCCATCACCTTGGATACAGTTCCTCTTGAAATGTTGAACAATCTTGGTTTCAGTCACTGACGCACTTGTTAACCGCCCGCTAACCATTTGACCTTTGAAAATCTGAGAGATCCTTCATTATATTATTCAAAAAATGGCCTGGAATATAGAAGAACGTGATTAATGTCATTAGTTTCGTAGTAATCACTATAAGAATGAACATTAGATTCTTGAATAACGGTTTTCTATAACGCGCTATAAATATATTAAAAAAACTATACTTTTCTATCAGGTGTTTCCCTTATTTTGTTAAACCCCTGTATAATACGATTTTGTATGATGCAGGGTGGTTGATGAAAAAAAAAAACTTTTTCTGTTCCCTCGAGTGTTCAAATACCTACCAGTTCTACTAACTTTCACCTTCGCTGTAAGAGGTGTTGGGTTCGAATCCTGGTAGGGCATAATGCAAAATCGTGCGTATACTTGCCTGCTATAAATAAAGGGTACGCTTAATTATGAGACCAAACGTCTTTAATCCGTTAATAAGTGTAGGTATAAAATATGAACTTGAAGCCGGTTTGAGATTGTTAAACCGTAGATCCCAAACTAATCAGTGAATCAAATTAGCTTGATGTTCAGAGCATGTGATCATAACTAGACTTCGAAATTACTGACACAGATAAGACTGAGATAATCCAATATTTTTTTTTTTAAGGCACAGAAACATCTGTTCTAGAAGAGAGAGAGTTCAACGAGAACGACGATCCTTTCGCTGGGGATCCCACTTTTCCCATCCAAGAGGGGACCGAAGTCCCTTTGGGATCGAGGTTAGGAGAGGATCGCGCTAGATCAGCTAGAGTTAGGTCTGCCCGACTTCAGTCTGCCAAAAAGACGTCGCTTTTGCCAAAAGAAGAAAGCGTTGGTGAGTTGCTAAACTTAAAAACTTTGCTGATGGAATGTTTCATTTGGTATTCTGAATAAGAGAAGTCTTAGTATTCCTTCACATTCATTAATATGAAGTATTCTAAAATTGGAAAATAAAATTACCCATTCATTTTTCATCTTTGTGAAAATGGGAGTTTTTTTTTTTTTTTTTTTAAGAGTCATTACCGTCTCCCGTGATCGAGATGTACCCTTCAGAAAGGGACGATACCCAGCGGAATGAACCGTCAGAAATGGAGGAAGAATCTAATCCAGTGAACCCAGAAGTACCAAAACAGGATGAGGACGAGCCCGTTTACTCCGAAATTATAGAGCAAAAGTCTGCAGATGGGGGAGGGATTTATAGTCCCGAAAATGAACCAGTTCTGGAAACCTTGAAGAAAACCACTTCGCAGAAAGATGGGTTAATCGAAGCCCCAGAAGACATTTTTGGAAACCCTGTTGAAGATGATTGGTGAAGAGGTCGCGACGTTAGGGAACATTGGATTTGAGTTCACCATTTACTCTTCTAATACTGTATATGAGACCCTCCAAGAAAGAAGTGGCTAAGCTACAAAAATTAAAAACGCCAGAAAACGCACTTAAAGTTGTACTAATTTGAAAGTTTTTTTTTTTTTTTTATATACGTACTTTCAAATTAGTACAACTTTAAGTGCGTTTTCTGGCGTTTTTAATTTTTGTAACTTAGCCACTTCTTTTTAGGAGTTTCATTTTTCAATCGAATTTGTAGTCCTTTAATAACTAATTCATCTTCATAATTGTTTGACGATTTCACGAGGAACACGTTAAGTATTTAATTTAAAGCACATTAGTCATTCAGTTTATTTCATCTCAAGTACTCCCTGCAGATGAATTTAACTACAAATCACTTTAACCAATGCAAATAATTGCCAAAATAAAGTCCACCTCCGAAATTATTATAGTGATCATCAAAAATGTTACCCTCAATCACGACTTTACCAACTGTAGTGTATCAATGAAGGCGTTTTCAAATGGGTTTATTTCCAATTCATGCCATTCTCATTATCTTACTAGGTTTTCCCACTTTTGTCCTCCAAGTTAGGCTAATTTAGGTCAGGCTAGGAAATGCAAGTCATCCCCATTTGGCGCCTTCACCGTGATCGGGAGTAGTGATATTGTTTCTCAAATCAAGAAACTTTTCCACTTTCTTCATTTTCATTGGCGGACTACGGAAAGTAATCGCGTGAAACAACTAAGCCAACCTCATTTTTCAGGTGGTTATTCTGAGTAAATTAATTAATTCTCTTATATATTTATATGCAAAACACGACCATAAATTGTATAAAAAAAAAAAATCAGCACAATTGCGGTTTTAAAATATTCACATCTGGTGTAACATACTTGGGGTTGTTTAGAACCATCGCCAAATTGAATTATTTTCAATTTCAGCTAAAATTAAGCGCTCTGAGAATACCTTCAGTTATATGGATTGAAGTAATATCACGAAACCCGCACTTATGGGACCAATAATTCTAGTCATTCCACTAGTCACCAGTTTCTACACGGTCATTAAAGAGTAACTCTTAAAAATTAAGACAAAACTATGCCTGTAATTGTAACACAATCTCCGTCACTTTTTCGAATAGAAAATCTCTCGTATAATTCTTCGAAGTTTTTGAACAAACACAGAGTTGTGAGAGCCATTTTCCATTCTTAACTCGAGAGATTTGTTTTGCAAAATGACAAACTCGACTCTTCGAAACCTGTTGCAATTCATTCCGTCCAGTTTACGCTTTGGTGAAATCTAGTCAAACAAGTTTAACTATGCCACTATTAGTTAACACTAGTATATTGAGGTTATATATTTACGTTCCAGTGATTTACAATAAACCAACCAACATTTCTAGTTGTTTTCAATGACCTTAGGAATTAGTTGTTCGTGTGTGCCTAAACATAAGTGCTGCAACTACGCTTAAGTATTTAAAAAAAAAAAATGTTTTATATATATATATATATATACAGTATATGCTGAAAAGTAATGCCTCCTATTGTTTTTCTCCAAACCTGGTTGACGTAGCAGATGAACTGAAGTTCAGTCAATATATGTTCTTCCTGCGAAGTTTCTTAGTTCTGCCAGCAGAGGTCTCGGAGGTACGCCAGTCAACATGGCGGACGGTGACAGTGTGGTTAAAACTGTGCGCAGTTATCGAATTTCTCACTGCAAAAAACATTCCACCCGTCGGCATTCACCGGTGAATGAAAGCTGTGTATGGTGATAATTGTATAGATGAGTACTGTTCACCGTTGAGCTAAACATGTGGCTGATGCAGACATTCAACATGCCAAACTGCGTGATGAACAACGTAGCGGGACACCGCAAACAGCAACTGACGAGATAATCAAACAATCGCTGGATATCTCGGCAAACACGAGCTACCAATCTTGGCATTTCACGTGAGCGGGTGCGGGATACTGTTGCTAATCTTGGGTACCGAAAAGTGTATGCACGATGGGCTCCCATAATGCTGACTGATGCAATGGAGAGGTGGATCGAAGTTTCCAGATAGTTGTTGTTGTTGTTGTTGTGATATGAACGTGAAGGCGACGAGTTCTTGTGCAGCATTGTGATTGGAGATGAAAACCGAGTACACCATCACGATCCAGAAGGCAAGAGACAGTCAATGAAATACCGTCATGAAGGTTCACCAGGACCAAAAAAGTTCAAAATCCAAGCGTCTGCCGGAAAATTCGTGCTTACCGTTTCCTTGGCCGTTAATGGTACTGTCCATTCAGAATTCATGCCAACTGGTACCACCATTAACTCTGTGCGCTACATTGTAACTGGAGAGATTGAAGGCACGGATTTGAAGAATTCACCCCAACATTCAGATGGTTCTCATCCAGCATGACAATGCGCGACCTCACACGAGTGCACTGACGACTGAAGCAACTTGAATATTTTCGAGAACGACGTTTCGGACTGTGAAGTCAAGACAGCTGTGAGGAATTGGTTTCGTCAAAAAGACGTAGTTCTTTTGTGACGGCATCACGAAACTACTTGAACGTTGGCAGGAGTGTGTAGACCGCAGAGGTGATTATGTTGAGAAGTAACTATGTCAAACTGAAGAATAAAGTTCAATGTAGTTATCTGTTTTTGTTTCACTATAAGAATTATAAATTAGGAGGCATTACTTTTCAGCATTCCTTCGTGTGTGTGTGTGTGTGTGTGTGTTTTTTAACCTTGTTAGGGTTCCGTGCATTGGTCTTTCTTCACACGAAAGTCAAGCTGGTGGCCCCGCCTCTAGTCCTGGCTTGGTGGAGGAGCGAGTTGCTCTCTTGCGCTTTCCACCATACATAGCCAGGTACACCTGGCTCATCTGGTACCGTCCTGAGCCAAGCATCTATTCTTCTCTTGAAGACTTTAACTTTGACCCCTGTAATGTTTCTGAGGTCCTTTGGAAGCTGGTTGAAAATTCTTGGCTCCCTGACAACCAAGCTATTTTCCTTCAGAGTTGAGGAGGTCCCTTGTCGGGCCTTTAATTTGGGAACACTACACATTTTGCCTTTCCTATTTTCCAGCGTTGTCTGGATGGTAATTGGGTTTAGTTTGAGGTTTGGTACCAGTTTTTCGGTAATTTTCCATATGTAGATTATGGTATACCTCTTCCTTCCAGGGAGTACAGATTTAGTTTACATAGTCTTTCCCAGTAGTTGAGTTCTTTGCAGCCATCACTCTTGGCTGTGAAATGTCTTTGCGTTTCTTCTAGTTTATTAATTTCTTCCTTTTTATATGGGGACATCAAAACTGAGCAGTATTCAAGTTTTGGTATGATCAGTGTTCTCAGCAGGGGGAATCATTACTGTCTTATCCCTCCTTTTGAACGTTCTTAGTACCTGTCCCGCGACTCTTTTTGCTTTGTTTATTGCTATCTGATTTTATGTCTCGAATTTGGCATCATCGGTCATTATTACCAAGTCGACCGCTTTCGTGCTTCTCTGAATTTCTTGTCTATCTGGAACATAATATGCAGTCTCTTAAGTTCCTCATGTCTACCATATCTCAAGAGCTGAAATTTCTGTGTTAAATATCATATTGTTGTCTTCTGACCATTTATATATTTTGTTTGTCCCCCTCTGCAAGACCTCTACTTCGTTTGCATCGCCGATTTTTCTGCTGATCTTTGTATCGTCCGCAAATGATGTTACCATACTGTTGTTTACTCCACTGTCTATGTCTGTTAGCATGATAATGAACAGGATTGGGGCCAGCACTGTACCTTGTGGTACTGAGCTGCGTACTTCCGATTCTGATGATGACACCCCTTGAATCTTGACCACCTGTAGTCGTTTACTGAGGAAGTTGTAGATCCATTTTCTCACTTTGCCGGTTATTCCCATATGTTTCATTTTATGTGCTACTATACCATGATCGCATTTGTCGAAAGCTTTAGCAAAATCCGTGTATATGACATTATAGTTTTCATTGCCTCCTGAAAATTACATCGCGAGAAGAGTCAACGACCTTTGCTAAATCAGCAGATAATAAAAATACGAAGATTATATTATAGCGGTTCACTCGGAGCTGCTTATGTTACAGCAATGCTTTAAGCAAGGAAGATGTGCTTTGTCTTCCTATAAGTTCTGAGTGAAATCCTCTTGATATAAAACTTAATAACTATAAGAAGGATAGGCCTGTTCCTTCAGGTGTTTAAATAGGGACTGCTTATATTAGTTACATCGAGTTAACTCATTGTGTAGCTCCATCGTACCACGGCCCCACATCGAAACAGAAGCGAGGCCCAACGAAATAATAAGGTAAGGCAATTCCTTTCTTTACCATTAGGCAAATAAACAGAGAGGTCCTTTGAAGACCTACATATACATAACTCTCTAACGAGAAAACATAGGGCTTTTGTCGTTAACTCTCCACTGAAATCTGCTGGAAACTTCCAACGGATGAAGTTATCAGGCAATCAACCCATAGCCCTATACAGTTTTTTCACAGTCCTAGAAGTCATAGATTTTCTCTGACTATTCTTTCAAATATTTTGGTGAGGTGGGACGTCATGGACACTGGTCTACAGTTCTTTGTTTGAGATCTATCCCCGCCTTTACTGTATATAGAGGGACGATGTTTGCTCTTTTCAAGATGCTCGGTATTTCCCCCGTGTCTAGGGATCTCCATATCCAGTATAAGGGTGTAGCTATTTCATTTTTACAGTTTTTAATTAATAGCGCGTTCCATTTGAACGGACCTGCAGCTGAATGTGATTTCATTTGTCCTATAGCTCTCGCAACATCTTCTAGGGTAAAATCAAAGTCTGTTATACATTCTCCTTGCAATTTCTCTTTGAAGAATGCATCTATGTCAGGTGTCGCTTTGTCACTTTTTGAGGTACTGAAGACCGATTCATACTGGGCTCTCAATATTTCTTTTAGGTCTTCTGTTAGTTCGTTATTTCCTTTTCTTAAGGGCCCGATAGTAGCACGCGTTTTTGTTTTCCTTCTCTCATACCTGTAGAAGTATTTTGGATTTTCCTTTATTGCTTCTACCGCCTTTTCCTCTTCCCTTTCTGTATGGCCCTTTATCAGAGTTTGTATTTCCCAATCTATTCTCTCCAGTTTTTCTTGTATTACCTTCCTGGCATTGTCTCCGCAATTAGCTAACTTCGTCGCTACTCTCTTTCTTTTGCGGAATATTCTTCTCTTTTGCCTCTCTTGCCTGTTCCTCTTTCCTTTTGGTTGTGCTTTCGGAGCATATTTTTCCAAAATTCTCAGTCTTTTCTTCCAAGGTTGTTAGCATTTCTTCAGCTGTTTTATTCGCGAAAACTGTTCTCCACTCTATTTGGGCCATGTGTGATCTGATTTCTTCCCGATTTATGGTCTTGGAGTTTAAGTTAAAAGCCCCAAATTTGCTTCTTCCTTCCGTATGTGTATTGTCTTTTAAAGTTATCGCCATATTTGTTGATAACTCGATTATATTGTGGTCTGAGATAATAGTTGGAGTTATTTTTATATCCGCAATCAAGTTCGTATTATTTGTGAATACCAGATCTAGGCAGTTATTTTTCCTGTTATTTTCTGTTATCTCCTGTGTCAGCATACACTCGTTTGTGAGAGCCATCAGCATTTTTGCTTGCTCCTGGTCCTCTCTTGTGCCCCCCCCCCCCTTATCTTGCTGTATAAATATATTTCTACCCACCTTTTTGTATTTTATAAATGGGAAATTAAAATCGCCACAGAGTATTATATTAGGGGATGGAGAGTTTACGGACTTCATTATGGTTCTAATATCATCAATGGCATCTGAAAATTTTTTATTTGGAGAGTTTGGAGGTCTATAGATGACTATTAGTACTACGTTTAATTTCTCTATTTTCACTGCAAGGGTTTCCACGAAACTGTTGGATTTACTTATTACCGTCTCGGTCATATGCCTCTCGTGAATATAAATAACACAGCCACCTTTACGTCTCGCTGTTCTATCCGCTCTTAGTAAGTTGAATCCATCGATATGCAATTCTTTCTTATCGATACATTGTTCGCAGTTATCGCAGTTTCCTTGGCAGTCTTTAAGATGTGTTTCTGTGAGGCATCCGATGTTCGCCCTTGTTTCGTCCATAAAACCTTCCAGGTACGAAACTTTGTTTAGTGAATTGTTCGGTTTTATTCCTTGAATATATGCCAGGACAATGTTTATGTTCTTTGTTTTGCATTGCCCCTTGTCCATTTCAAGTTCGTTGTCCTTTGATCTCGCATGTTTTGTAGCCTTGTGATCCTTTGAGATGGATCCGTTCCCGCCTACTTGTTCTGGTAGCTTCTTGCCATGTAACGGTCCGGCTCGAGGGTTCCCAGCTGTGTTAGCTGCATGTCCTGTAAAAGACTTAGCAGCCGTATTGTGTCCGAGATGTTGAAAAAACTTTGTTTGCTATTTGGGTACATTTTTTTCTCACATTCCTTCTGTTGTCATTTGAGATTTGTCCTTTGAACTTGTCGGGAGATGATGGTAGTAGCATTTTCTCCCGTACTAGCAGGTTCCATATGTCCGGCTGGTAGAATTTGCATTTTCCACCAAATTTGCAGTGACCATTATTGTAGTAGTAGTTGCACACAGGAGGGTGTTCGTAAATACATTCTCCTCCCTTATATCTGAATATTCCTTTCACATAGTATTTACATATATTTTCTTCCCCATTTTGACTTGGGGCCTTTGTTTTTGGTGGTTTTAGTATGATTTCTTTATTGTCTACTTGTTTTTTCCTATTGCTGCTAATGCCCTTTGTTTGAAAACTTTGAATTTGGTTTTGTGCCTCTGTTTCCTCTGTTGGTGCTTCTATTATTTCTGCTTTTGCCCTTTTCCTTTCCTGTTCGTTTTTCGCAGTTTTTTCTCGTACTATCTTCGTTCCTTCTATTTCTTTTCTCTGTTCACTATTCATAAGCTCCTCTTTTGCCTTTTCCTCATAGTCTCGTTCTGCTTTAAAAACTGTAAACGAGTTTATTTCGATTATGCAGCTTTTGCAGAAGAACTTGATTCCGTTCACTTGTTTAGCACCCGTTATATGAGAGATTTCTTCGTCGCTCCAATTCAGGCATTGAAATTCGACTAGGATTTGGCAAAGATCGCAGCGAATTGACTTTGATTCATCTTTCTTTTTTACAGTATCCACAGGGTTGTATGAATTGATTTACTATTGCCATGATAGTATATATATATATATATATATATATATATATTATATATATATATATATATATATATATATGCCAGCGTCGCTTACACCTCATCTCACAAATATTTGGAAGAATAGTTAGACAGAAAATCTATTGACTTTTTGGAAACTCAGAAAAAATTCAATGCTAACCAACATGGGTTTTGGTCAGGTAGATCATGCCTATCACAACTAATGGAACACTACAACATTATTGATGCACTTGAAAGAAATGAAAACTATGATATAATTAATATACACAGACTTTGCCAAAGCGTTCGACAAGTGTGACCATGGAATCATAATACATAAACTGAAATATATGGGAATAACAGTCAAAGTAGGGAAATGGATATATGATTTCCTTAGTGAGCGGCGGCAAGTCGTTACGGTACAAGGAGTATCTTCATCAGAATCAGAGGTTCTCAGCTCAATGAGGACGTTACCAGAGACAGCACAGTAACATCCTTTGCTGATGACACAAAGCTCAGTAGAAAAATAAGAAACCCAGAAGATATAGGATCTCTACAAACCGACATGAACAGAATCTACAAGTGGATGGAAGATGACAATATGAAGTTTAACATTGAGAAATTTCAGCTGTTATGGTACGGAAAAAGAGAAGACCTAAAATCCATAGAATATTATACCCGAAATGGACAGGAAATTCAGAGAAATTCTAAAGCAAAAGATTTAGGGGTTGTAATGAGTGATGATGCGAAATTTGAAACACAAAATAAGGCGGCAGTAAACAGAGCAAAGAGAATAACTGGGCAGATACTGAGAACCTTTAAATGAAGGGATAGGAATGTAATGATTCCTCTACTGAAAACAGTGATCATACCCAAATTGGAATACTGCTCGGTCCTAACATCCTCATATACAAAAGAAGACATTAGACAGCTGGAAGGGATTCAGAGAAGCTTCACAGCCAAGATCAATGGGTGCAAAGAACTAAATTACTGGGAAAGTTACGCGAATTAAACCTATATTCACTGGAAAGGAGAAAAGAGAGAGACACCATTATTTACACTTGGAAAATAATGGAAAAACTAGCCCCTAATCTTACTCTGAACCCTATAATTCCCCAAACAACAGTGGAAAGTAGGAAAGGAAGACTGGCGTGTTCCCAAATTAAAGGCTAGACAGGGAACATCCTTAACCCTGAAAGAAAATAATTTTGTTGAGAGGACCAAGACTGTTTAATCAGCTACCCAAAGACCTCTGGAACACGAGTGGTGTTGCGGTAGGCATCTTCAAAAGAAGATTAGACGCCTGGCTCAGAACAATCCCCGATGAGCCTGGCATACCTGGCTATGTAAAGGTGGAGAGTACAAGAAACCAACTCACCACTTCACCAAGCCAACTCGAGAGGAGGGGGCGACAAGCTTGACCTTCGTGAGAGGAATCATCATCGCATGGAACATTTGAAAGGTTGAAAGGAAAGGTGTGTGTGTGTGTATATATATATATGTGTGTGTGTGTGTGTGTGTTAAACACAGACCGTGCATGGAACAAGGAACTCTTCTGGGAAAATTAAATCCACTATAGTCCGAATAAGTAATGGTAAATGACAAATACCATAGTTTTTCTTTTTCATGGTATTTGTCATTTACCATTACTTATTCGGACTATAATGGATTTAATTTTCCCAGAAGAGTTCCTTGTTCCATACACGGTCTGTGTTTAACATGAAAGTTTCTCAGGGGACCATTCTGAGTTTGTGTATATTAAACGGACGTGTTACGTGCCTTGAAAAGTGGACGCTCAATGTCCCGGTTGAGGTTTAAGTTTTGTTTTTTTGGCTAAAAATACAATAGTTACCCCTTTTTCTTTGATTTATTCAATCCGACGTGAATGCAACGAGTCTTTTACTTATATAGAGGTTCTGAATGTAGTGGGACTAGGCTTGCTTTAAACCCTAGATCCATGTCCAAAAGCTGGATCCTGTCTGCTTTGCAGATAGCTGGTGAGGGAAGCTATATTTATGGGACCTCTTTGCGAGAGACCCGTTGCCCACGTCGGGCTAGCATCATGAAAAAGAAAAACTATGGTATTTGTCATTTACCATTACTTATTCGGACTATAGTGGATTTAATTCTCCCAGAAGAGTTCCTTGTTCCATGCACGATCTGTGTTTAACATGTAAGTTTCTCAGGGGACCATTCTGAGTTTGTGTATATTAAATGGACGTGTTACGTGCCTTGAAAAGTGGACGCTCAATGTCCCGGTTGAGGTTTAAGTTTTGTTTTTTTGGCTAAAAATACAATAGTTACCCCTTTTTCTTTGATTTATTCAATCCGACGTGAATGCAACGAGTCTTTTACTTACATAGAGGTTCTGAATGTAGTGGGACTAGGCTTGCTTTAAACCCTAGATCCATGTCCCAAAGCTGGATCCTGTCTGCTTTGCAGATACCTGGTGAGGGAAGCTATATTTATGGGACCTCTTTGCGAGAGACCCGTTGCCCACGTCGGGCTAGCATCATGAAAAAGAAAAACTATGGTATTTGTCATTTACCATTACTTATTCGGACTATAGTGGATTTAATTTTCCCAGAAGAGTTCCTTGAGTTCCATGCACGGTCTGTGTTTAACATGTAAGTTTCTCAGGGGACCATTCTGAGTTTGTATATATATATATATATATATATATATATATATATATATATATACAGGGCGTCCCAAAAAAATGTATACACACTTTAACAGCTGATAGCTCAATTGATGTTTCTTTCTTTCCAAGTTAAACCCATTAGAATTAATAATGGCAGTCAGACTAAGCTTTGAACAAAGGAAATTCATTCTAAAATGCTACTGGAAGTGTGAAAACGCAGTTGAAGTGCAAAGACAGTTTAGGATGGAGTTTCAAACAGATCCACCAACGCGACTTACCATCACTCGAATTAGAGATAAGTTTGAAGCCGATGGAACTGTTCAGAATGTCCACAAGAAGCGTTCCGGAAGACCACGGACATCGACAAGCCCCACAAAGCAAGAAAGAGTACTGGAAACGTATCACCAAAGTCCAAGAAAATCTGTGCGGCAAGCGAGTCGTGAGGTAGGAATTTCAGAATCGTCTGTCCAACGCATTTTGAAGCGCTGTCAATGGAAAAGTTACATTCCAAGATTAGTCCATGCTATTAATGAAGATGATCCGGACCGAAGAGTGGAGTATTGCGAGTGGTACTTGGCACGATGTGGATGTGGATTGGACGAAGGGGTTTCGTAGAATACCCTCCGCGTTCACCAGACCTCACACCACTAGACTTTTTTTTATGGGGATACTTAAAAGACAAAGTCTACGCTATAAAACCTGCAACAGTCGCTGAATTGAGAGCAGCCATTGAACAAGAATGCACACAAATACCAAACGAAATGTTTCGTGATGTTTGCGATTCCATTGCTTCGCGTTATCAGCAGTGCCTGGACCAGAACGGACGTCAGTTTGAAAACAGGCGTTGACAAAACAATTAAATAATGTCTGTAGATTCTATTACATTTTGAAAATGAAATGTATTTTAATAAACACTGCCTTTATAATTATTTAAAGTGTGTATACATTTTTTTGGGACGCCCTGTATATATATATATATATATAGGAAAATTTTCAAGAAAGTAACACATGAATAATATTTATGATGAAAATAACCACGAAGGAAAAAGGAAACACAATGGTGCTCAAGCGCTTTCGTCTAATGCCATCCTCAGGAACACTGAAATAAATAACAAGTTCGAGACTATATATATGTCAAAAAAATAAAAAAATAAAATAGAAAAATAGTGTAGGAGGAGCATACAAATTTATAAGGAAAAACTACCAGAGTTTTAGCACTTTGCCCCTCTTGTCTAAATCCGTTCTGAACGAATTCAAAACAACAGGATCAAGCGAAAAAGGCCCTGGCTAATGTTAAAATTATTTGTAAGTTGAATAATGGCAGATTCAAGAATATTTCTATTAACAATGTTGCTTGAGTGAAAAAATTGAAGCATTATTTCAATAAATACAGTGGGATAACTCTGACAAATGGACAAAAAGGGCACTGGACGACTGTCCCGTTCTAATGGAATATCGATGCTGTTTTACATGTGCGCGCAAATGCTTTCCCGTCTGTCCAATGTAAAATAAACCACATTGTTTTCCATTGGACAGACGGGAAAGGATTTGCACACACGTGTAAAACAGCATCAATATTCCGTTAGAACGGGACAGTCGTCCAGTGCCCTTTTTGGCCATTTGTCAGAGTTATACCACTGTATTGATTGAAATAATGCTTCAATTTTGTTTCACTCAAGCAACATTGTTAATAGAAATATTCTTGAATCTGCCATTATCCAACTTGCAAACAATTTTAACATTAGCCAGGGCCTTTTTCGCTTGATCCTGTTGTTTTGAATTCGTTCAGAACGGATTTAGACAAGAGGGGCAAAGTGCTAAAACTCTGGTAGTTTTTCCTTATAAATTTGTATGCTCCTCCTACACTTTATTTTTCTATTTTATTTTTAGTTTATTTTTTTATTTTTTGGTGACCTATATATAGTCTCGAACTTGTTATTTATTTCAGTGTTCCTGAGGATGGCATTAGACGAATGCGCTTGAGCACCATTCTGCGTTTCCTTTTTCCTTCGTGGTTATTTTCATCATATATATATATATATATATATAAACCATTCACCCGAAACTATATACAACCTGTATACATTTTATTAACAAACCAAATAATTTATATTTCAAAATTACAACATACTCTGTCAACCTCTTCGTGTTCCTCAATTCTTTCAATCGCACGTTTAAGTTTGTCGGCATCATCCTCTTTGACAGCTGCGAGCATTATTGGAATTCTGTCGACAGATGCGTAATCTATTTCATATTTTAAATCTTGGATTCTTTTCCGAACAGTAAAAAAATCCTTGGGATCACACACAAACTGAAACCAAAAAATTATGATATTTTTTTTAAACGAATTATTAGAAAAGCGTACATTTACGTATCTTTAATTAAAGTCTGTACACCGCAATTAAATAAAGAAAATGTAGCCTCACGAAAAAGCCTATAGCTGAAAAGATTACGAAAGAAAAGATTTGAAAGATTACATGAACGATACAATTAACGACACGTGCGTGGAAATGGAAATACTCGTGGGATCTGCAACAAGAAAATAGTAAACTCGCGCACCGTTCGAGACCCTAATTTACATAATATCCTTTTGAAAATAGAAAATAATCGACATCGCTTAAAAACAGTCCCCAACGAAGCATTCGCGGCATTGAAGAGAGCACGATGAGAACAATAATTCTTTCATCAAATCTACCGAAAAGAAAAGGATAACGATGTGACGAGTCAATTGTCAGTTATCATCTTTAATTTTCGTCATTGTTAAGAGGTTCTTTTCACACTAGTAATGGCAATCTGATCGCATATTGGTGGTACTCTCGTAGTATTTAGAAAAGAATGAAAAAATTTTGGAGAAGTAGTACTTCATCCAACTACATTTCCATTATATAGTTTCAAATTAAACTTACCATTTAGTATAAATTATTACATTCCTAATGGCTGATTTCGCAAGAAAACTGATATAAATTCAACAAGAATGTCTTTTAAATATTTCGGATGTTTTGAACAAAAGAGGTAAGAGTGCAGTTGAAACTGATAAGTATAACGAATCGAGGAAGAAAGGTGCCGGGTGCGCCGACGCGTTCGCCGGATTGATAGAGAAATCGTGTGGTTCTGGACAGACGTGGTGTGCAGAAATGAGTGGAAGTGAAAACTAAGGAAAATGTGTTAAGTGGTTTGGACATGTTGAAAGAAGAATGGGAGATGACAGTTGTGAAAAGTGTATAAGAGTGCTTGCGAAGGTTGGAGGAGGAGGAGAGGGAGGCGGAGAAGGTGGATGGACTTGGTGAATGATTGCGTGAGGAAGCGTGGACATCATCTGGGTGACGCACGAGAAATGGCTGCGAGTAGATTGGAACGGAAGGGGTTTGTTGGAGGGGCATGCAAGTTCGGGACGCCCAATCTTTTATTTTTGACAAAACCTGGAAGCACCACCACACATAGCGTATGAAGTGCCGCAATTGTAGAACTTAGCCATGTAGCAGGTGCGGGTCTACCAGGAAGCCGGTGTGAATGAATGTGTATGCTTTAGTTTCTACCTTTTCTCTTCTTCCTTAGCCAAGGGGGCCTTGACCCTTAACCAAAAAAAAAAAAAAAAGTTTAAAAACTATAATTTTTAATAAATTATTTTTTTTTATACTGTATACAACTTCAAAACAGTGTCAGAAATAAAGTTGCAGAAAATTGGAACAACTCGATGGTGGTCAAAACAAGCAGCTCCAAACTTTAATGCCAGTTACTTTTGAAGCAACTGCATTACTAGCTAAGTGATGTACGTGTGATACACATCTCGCGGCTTTTCTTCTCCATGTATACAGCATTCTGAATACTTGCAGACAAGGAACCTGGATTATCTGAGCACTTGGAATATGGTCCAATCGGCCAAAAAGAACTTCAAAAAATACAATTAGACGAGGTTTATGAGAAAGCCCTTTGCTTTATCTCTGATGAAATAAATAAAGCAATGACAAGCAATATTATTATTGTTGGAGATTTCAATTATAGGCATATAGACTGGGAAATATTACAAACACCAGAAAGTAATGAGAGATTCTTAGACTGTATAACTGAGAATGGTTTAACCCAGTTAGTAAAGGAGCCAACCAGGGCCGATGCCATTCTAGATTTAATTCTAACAAATAATCCAGATACCTTCCAGGATATCTTGGTTTCAGAAACACTAGGTTCAGGTGATCATTGTATCCTTCGGTTTAATATTGTTTGTAATTCAAGACCTAGTGAAAATAAAGTAGCAGTTCCAGATTTTAAAAGAGGAAATATAAATGGACTAGTAAATGATCTGTGTCTAATAAATTGGACAGATATTCTACAGCCTGAACAGACAGTAACTAGTATGTGGGAAAAATTTAAAAGTATAATAATGAACATACAAAGGAAGCATATCCCACAGTGTAAAATCAGAACTGGAAAAAATAAAAAACAACCTTGGATAAACTGCAATGTAAAAAGAGCAATCAGAGAAAAAACAAGAGCATTTCATAAATTCAAAAGAACTAAAAATGGCACAGACTCTGAAATATATAAAAGTAAAAGAAGCATTTGCAAGAAAGTAATCAGAGATAGCAAACGTGACCTGGAAAGAAGCCTAGCCAAGAATTCAAAAAACAATCCTAAGAAGTTTTTCAGTCACTTCAATTTGAAAAGTAGAGTGAAAAAGAAAATTGGCCCCCTCCATATAGATGATAAAACTATAGATGATGATCTTGAAATAACTGAAGAACTAAACAAATACTTCTCATCAGTATTCACAAAGGAAAATTTAAATAATATTCCTGATCTTATACTACCAGGACAAGATAGAGAAATAAATGAATTAAGGGTAACAAAACTAGATATCTTAAAAGCAATAGAAAAATTAAAAATGGAAAAATCTCCAGGGCCAGATGAAATGCATCCAATAGTCATAAAAGCTGCCAAAAAGAATATAGCACAGGCACTAGAAATCATTTTTAATAAATCATTGATATGTACTGAAATTCCAGAGGATTGGAAGAAAGCAAATGTGGCTCCAATCTTTAAAAAAGGAAATAGAAACTTGGCAAAAAACTAGACCCATCAGCCTCACCTCCATTATTTGCAAATTACTCGAAAGTATCATTAGAGGTAAAGTTACTGAGTTCCTTGAAGAGTGCAACCTTATAAATGATAGCCAGCATGGCTTTCGAAATGGAAGGTCCTGTCTAACCAACTTGATTGAATTTTATGATGGAGTCCTATTGCATTTGGACAATAAAGAGCCAATAGATATAGTATACTTTGATTTTGCAAAGGCATTTGATACTGTTCCTCATGCAAGATTGTTGGTAAAAGTTAGAGCCCATGGTATAAGAGGTCATATAGCTGATTGGATAGAAGAATGGCTGAGAAATAGAAAACAGAGTTCATCTAAATGGAAATAAGTCTACTTGGAGACCCGTATTGAGCGGAGTCCCACAGGGGTCTGTTCTGGGACCTCTGCTTTTTGTTGTCTATATAAATGATCTAGAGAAGGGCCTATCATGTAAAACCTCAAAATTTGCTGATGATACAAAATTAGGCCATAATGTTAAATCAGTAGCAGGAGCATGGACAATACAAAAAGACTTAGACAGAGTAACAGCCTGGGCAGATAAGTGGGAGATGAAATTTAATGTTGATAAGTGCAAGGTTATGCATATTGGGCCAAAAAATCCAGAATTTGAATACAATATGAATGGAATTTGGATTAAAAATGATGATAAAGAGAAAGACTTGGGTGTCACTGTGACAAATGAACTTAAACCCTCAAATCACTGTATGGTAATCAGAAATAAAGCAAATGCTAGACTCAATCTCATGCACACACACATTGAATACAAATCACCCAATATTATAAAGCAACTATACATTTCATATGTGAGACCCCTCCTCGAATACTGCATTCAATTTAATAGTCCCTATTTGATACAAGATATTGAAAAACTGGAAAAAGTACAGAAACGAGCAACAAGAATGATCCCATCTCTAAGACAATTGACATATAAGGAAAGACTGGCGTATCTAAGCATGTTCTCATTAAAAAGGAGGAGGTTAAGGGGTGATATGATAGAGGTGTATAAAATGATGAAAGGGTTGGATTAGATAGATTTTGAGTCTCTTTTCATTAAAGATCACAATAATCAGACTAGAGGTCATAGTATGAAATTATTTAAGCCAAGATGTAGAACAAATTTAAGAAAACATAGTTTTACAAACAGAGTAATTAAGTTTTAGAACAGTCTGACAGAAGAAGTGGTGACTTCAGATACGCTTGATTCTTTCAAAAGAAGGTTGGATAGTTTGATGTCTGCAAGGGACATCTGGTGATGGTGTTTAAGCCCACTTTTATTGCATGAATGGTACTAGTTTATTTCATATATATTATGTGCATTTGGGTGATAGATCCCACAGCTCAACACAGGTGTTGTGGGATATAGGGAGGCAGCATCTTGGGTTAGGGGATACTCTCTGTCCTTACACACCCTATTTAAAGAGATTCCTCCGCCGAGCGGTGCCCCCCATAGTACTGTGAGGTATTGAAAAACTCATGATCTTCACTTGCCCCACAAACACCTTTAAATAGGAGACCCAAAATGGGTGCACACACATTTCTACATTACTGTACAGTCTTTACAGCCACACCTACACTTTTCCTCTTAAGTATACGTATATATTGTAATGTATATGGATGTAAATTGTGACTTGGTCTGCAAATGATATGGACCGTGACTTATTTTTGGTTGGCATGGTACTGGTATTGATGGGTACCATAATGACATTGACTGGATTCTTTGGATCTGATATATTTGCATGTCAGTTATAAATAGATATAGTGTGTAACATATTTGTGGAAAGTAGCCTATTATGACTTTGATCCTCTGGATCCAGAGATTCTATTTTTAGTTTTAAATTGATAATTAATTAGTTTTAAATTGATACTTAATTAGTTTTGTAAAAATTGGTTATTGCCAATGTACAGGCAGTTTTTACATAGTGGAGCCACCTCGATGGGCCGAAGTGGCCCCTAGTGTGCCCATGACTCCAGATTCCTGGGATCTTGGGAGCATTGCTCCAGTAAATTTGACCATGAGAAAAAGTAAATTTGGGTTTGGGTTTTGTTCATCCACTAGACGTTATGCAATTTTTTTGCGTATACGTTCTTGTACAAACCAATTTTTTTAAATTACAAATTTAGTTATTTTAAGTTTAGTTGGTAATTCCATATTTAACAATTATTTTTATTTTTGTTAAGCTTCAATGTTTTGATAATTAAAATTTTATTAAAACGTATATTTTTTTAATATAAAATTATCAGGATTGGACTATGTTCCATTGATCTCGGCCAGGTTTGATAAATTGGCCAGATAATTACTTGTGCGGTTTTAAGTAATCCACCATGACTCTAGAATTGAAAAGTTTAGTTTAGTTTAAACTTACTTTTACTTACTTTAACTTACCTACTTTTACTTACTCTTCCTTACTTTTACTAAGTTTAAAGCACTTACTTTTACTTACTTTCATTGTACTATATTTACTTACTTTTACTCACTTTTACCATACTATATTTACTAACTTTTACTTATTTTGTATTTTTTCAGGTAGTCAATAATCAATAATGGATCCTAATATTGATGAAGTTGGAGAGAAAAGTGAGGGTGTTAAAAGGGGTTACTTTTGTGGTCAATGCAAGAACAAATATTCAAAGAAGCAAAACTGGGAGGAACATTTTAATTCCCCAAAAAATATTTGTTACAATACAAGAGGTCCCAGAGTTTGGGCCCACAGCTTAGATATTGCAGTAAAGAAATACCAGGATGAAGTGCAGCAAAGAGATACGGCAAAGCAGTCATTTAGTTTGTTCACAAAATGTGCTAGTGCTAGACCTCAGAAAAATGAACCAACTTCATCAACTGCTAATCTAGAAAATGAAACTTTTTCACTAGATGTTTCACAGACTGAAGAAAGTGCTTCTCCTCCACCTAAGAAACAAAAGGTAAGTGAGGAATCTGCGGATCAGACTAACAAAACTGCTTTAGAGGAATTTGAAAATTCCCAAATCCAGAAGACATTGAATGCAATTTTGCGCCTAACAAAAGAAACTCACCAAGCTGTTGTGGTTAATAAAGAGAAGAGTCAAAATATGCCTTCAAGTTCAAGTGTTGCATCCAAATCTAATAAAGCAAAAAGCAACAAATTTGACATTTCCATAGCCCATTTAAGCAAGTGTAAATCAATACAAGAAATCCTGAACAATGATTTGATCAAATCTACATTCAAATTGGTGGAAAAGAAGGATCTAGGGCATGCTGATGATTCATTTTCAGTACCAAGTGATATAATGGAAAACATTGCAAATAGTGACACTAATATGCCTGATGTAGATATAGCTGTTGAGGATGAAGATGATGATAATCAAGAAGATATTGATGATGCTTCTGATGATAAAATGTTTACATTATATTGCATAGCTTGCACAGACCCCAAAGCATGTGCTTCAGACAAACATTCTAACATAAAAGGTTACTTCAATGTTAAAGATTTAACCTATGTATGCAAACAAGAAGAAAATCAAGAGAGATGGTTTAGAAATCTGAAAACCCACCTGAAGACATATTTAATTAAACTTCAGCATCATCAAAGAGCTGCTGTTTATGAAGTGATGAAAACATCTTCTCGGAACACTACTAAACGCATAGAAGACTTATGTGGCAACATCTTATACTACATAATGAAAACAAACACTGCGTGGGCTCTATATCCAGTACTTCTAGCTGTATTACATAGGTCAGGTTGTGAGGTTGGAAATTTGAATCATAGCACACATGCGTGCGAGACAATTTGTGAGCTATTAGATAATCAACTTAAAGAACAAACTGTAAAGTGGTTCTTAGAACAAACTTCAGTAACAATAACAGCTGACATTGGAACAATTTTGGGATTAAGCATGCTAGTTGTATTAGTTATGAGTGAAAAAGATAAGACTGTAAAACTTGCTGGGATAAATTTAGTACGCAGCAAATCAGGAGTTTATTTGGCCAATGAAATTTTTGATGCTTTGAAGTCTCCTAATCACTTGAAACTATCTGAAGAAGCAATTAAATCCAAGGTATCTGGAATGGTTGGAGATGGGGCTTTTTGTAAGGACAACGAGCCATTTAAAAATGAAATGAAAAAGTTGTTTGGAGAAAATTTCAAATTTCGATGGGACTTAATGCATCTTGTGAACGGAGCCCACGTTGATGCATTGAAGAAAATTTGTAAACTAAGTGAGCTTTTAGACTTTATTCAGAATCACTCTTCAAATCTGAGATCAGGCCTTGACTATACCAATATGGTTCTTGACAATATCATTGGTTTTAAGAGACCAAAACTCAAATCTGATACTCGCATGGTTAATTACGAATTTGATCAATTTGACATATTTGTGGAAAATTGTGTGTTTTTTGATCATCCACAAGAGAAAGAAATTAGTGCCAAGTTCTACGTATTGATTTCCTATGTAACAAAGATTATGTTGCAAGTAGCTCAAAAAACCACAGTTAGTGCAGAATTTGTAGAAAATATATTTTATAAAGAAGGAGGGAAAACTGTTATGTTAAGAGTGATGGAAACAATTTCCAAATTAGCTAATGGAGGAAATGCAAATGATGTAGTTTCTGAATTTAAGCACGATACCACAGGGCAGCAAAAGGAACTAACAGCTGAGGATTACATCCTAAATGAAGTTTACAAATACATCAAGAAACGTTCTGATTACTACCAGGTTGCTGAAGTTGCTAGACCATCCAGAACCAGATCTGAAAGTAGTTTTACAAAAGACTCAGTGATAAATTGGCTGACAGAATATATAGAACAGCTGTGGAAAGGAATCACAGAGAGATTGAAGCATTTTGATAAAGATGGATCAACTGCCTGGAGTGAAGCACCAGCTGAAGGGACATTCTCCATTCTTGGTTACATTGTTGAACACAAAGGATCCATTAAGCCATCTCATTTGACTAAGCTGTGCAGAATTGTGAAGGAGGGTCCAGCTCCAGGCACTAGATCTGCTGTAATGATCACACAGAAAGCCATTGATCAGTGGCCAAGCATACATGGCGGTAAATTCACAACAAATGCCTACATGCAAGGTCTAACATCGTCCACTGTTGCTGCTGCAATGAATAAATAAACTTAAGGTGAGTTATAAACTGTACATTATTGTATTATTATGTTTAGCTAAAACAATTTGTAATTGGTATGTTGTCAATTCAAGAGTTTACTATCATTAACCTATCTAGTGGTGTAAGGGGAAAAAAAGTAAATTCAGAGCTGTGCTCCAGTAAATTTTTTCAAATCTGGAGTCATGAGTGTGCCCACTATAAAAATTTCTTATGTTCTTATGATGTCAACAAACTGTTTAATGAGTGTGATCTGGATGTAACTTTAGAAACTAAGTTGCGTGAAAGCAGTGTCCAGAAAAAAGCGGATGCCTGGAGAACAAGCCAAGGATCCTATATCAAACGATTCTCTCCATCGCTTTAAGGTAGAAGTGTTTCGAAGAATTATTGATCAGATAACAACTAGCATCACTGAATGCTCCTCTAACAAGGCGGGTCTGGAGCGAATTTCTCAACTCCGCTCTAAGTTCTGCTAAATCCAGACCCGTCAATTGACTGCATTTATTAGAGATCTTCCAATTTTGCCGAGAACATTGCACGAGGAGTATGAAGTAAAACAACGTAAGCCAGACTCAGAAACCGAAGATGACAGCAGTGGTAGAGACAACAGCAATGATGAACAACTTGATGAAGTTAACTACAAGTTTTCTAAATGTAGTGGATGTCACAAAACCTGTTTAATGTGTTGTTACCAGACTTTCGTACAGGTTCTCATTGAATGCCTCATTGTTTTCAAATTTATTTCTGGCTCATGAATATCCACTTACATTATCGTTTTCCCGAGTAAACTGCGAAAGGGCATTTAGTAAACTGAAATTTGTCAAGACACAACTGGGTCATTCCATGTGTCAGTTCAACTGAATTTTGGGTCAAAAAAACGTGACCATCACCAAATTTTTTGAAAATTGGCACACTTATAGATCTCAGTGAGAAAACAGAATGGCACTTGTTTCAACACACTAGCTCATATGGTTCCGGAGATATGGCCATTCGAACTTTGTAAAAAAAAGTCACTTTCCAAGGTCATACCATATTTTAACATGAAATATCTCGGCTCCTATTGCACTTACAGAGACCATTTAAACACTATTTTAAAGCTTTTAAGCAGATCTACAACTTTGTTTCTATTCATATTTTACATCAGTGGTAAAAAAAAAAGTTGATCTTATTTTTGACCTTTGACCTTGTGTAGGGCATTTGATGTCACAACCAATTTTTTTCTCCTTTCACCCAATTTTGGGTACACATGTCTTCCTTAACCTAGAACAAGATTTTTAGTGTTGATTAAGTTAGTATAAACGCTACAGCCATTTCAGTGGACCATACCTACCTCCATTTTGACCAAGTACCTTTTTCCACCAAACTTTGGAGCGCTGTTTCTTTGGAACTGTTTGAGCTAGTGTGTTGAGAAAAGTACCATTAGATTTGTCTCACTGAGATCTATAATGTCTGCTATTTTTAAGACAATTTGCCTTTTAATATGTATATTAAAATAACCTATTCCTTTATTTTTACCAATTGAGTTATAAGAACCAATTCTTGTCTAGCTGGGTGAAACCATGAAAAAAGAGGCATCAACATAACTATATTTAAAAAAGCAGTTATTAGGTATTTACAATATATTTTATGGAAGCCAGTATTGTTATACAGTAAAACCCCGATTAGCACGGTTTCGAATAGCACGGTTTTCGAATTAACACGGTTTATAAATTGACACCAAATCCCGAATAACATGGGGTCAAATTTCGATTAGCACGGTAATATTTTCAAATGTCGCGCGCAAAGTCGCTGTGTTCTCAAACGTTTTTAAACATCAAATTATGCACTATATTGCGTCATGCTAAATGTGGTATCATTGTAAGCCTTCTGTTTGTGTATAGTGGCAACGCCGTCCTGTGTTGACAAAAAACTGCACATTACGTAATCTACCCTCAATAACTATGAATAAAAGAAAGACTGACGAGAAAAGTGCTGGTGTTAAGAAGAAGCGGAATGTTCGCCAAAACTTGGAAAACAGTCTTCGCTGCTACAGGCAGATGCATGCAGAGAAGAAGAAAGGAAAAGAAGAGAAGGCGATTCAAATGACCCTAGATAAATATTTTTCAAGGAAGTAGATTTGTACTGTATAGAATATTTTTCACTCTTTTTTATGTACAGTACCTACTATAATGTTTCGTTTCTAATAAACTGTTGATTAGTGAACACATTTTGACTATCCTTTACTATTATATTAGGTTGAAATACGGTAAAAAAAATGCTTCTTAAAAAGTCAGCAAAAATTCTGAAAGTCTTGGAACCAATTACTGCATTTCCTATGTATTACTATGTTCGATTAGCACGGTTTCGAATAGCACGGCGTTTTCACAGAATGAATTAACCGTGCTAATCGGGGTTTTGCTGTATTTATAATATAATAATAAAGTATTTGTATATGCCTTTCAAGGTAATTATTTATCCTACCAAGGATTTGACCTTAGACAAACACTGAGATCATTATTCAACAGCAAACAGTAAGAAAGAAAAACCTATAAGAAGAGACTTTAGTCCTACCTAATAAGACTCAAATTTAAATAAGAATGCTAAGATACTAACCTAAATACAAAATATAATTAATGGATAATAAATGTTCCACTGGCACCTGGCAACACACATTCTTTCTGGCCGAAGCTCTGCAAATTTTGAAGATCCTATTTTAATTGTTGGATGGTTTGTTTTAAAAAGCTCAAATGCTTCTTTTAGGTTGTATAAGATTAGCGATTTTTGTTTTCTTTCCCGCCTACCATCAGCTCCTTTTACAGAAACAGTCCTTCAACCCTGGCATTTGTCTATTCACATCTAGCGAATGATAGAAGTCAATTACTTTGGCAGCAGTTTCACTATTCAGGCGTTTCCCAAATGCGGATTAGGAGTTGAAAGCACTCCCTCCTCCCTCACAAAACTCTTTGCTTGCCTAGCCATGTAATCTGCACTTAAATTCTTCTCTGATCTTTACTTGTGTCCATCTTTTTGGTAGGATAGTAAGAATTGTCAGTTTTTCACTTCGACTTGTCACTTGATTAAATTTCTCTTTAGTTATTGAAGAATCTCCAGTTCTGTATTATCTGAGTCACTGGTTGTTTGTTGCAAGTTCAAGCTTTCTTTTCACAACTACAACTACTTTCCTCAACTTTCTCTTTGCGTAACCAGTGCTGTCAGAGAGTTTACATGGTTTTATTGGGGTCTCATCAAGTGTGGCCAATGAAGCATTGAATTTACTAAGCTCATACTGCATTTCAACTACATCTCAACGGTTTCTAGCTCAGATGGGACACTTGATGAGGTGGATGGTGATTTTTCAAGTGGTTTACATTCAGGCATTGGGAATGGATGATTTGCTAGTATATTTCGACAGGTTGCACATGCTTTATGATTATTTGTTAGTTTCAATTCAGGATTTTGATCAATCAAATTTTTAGTCAATGCACGAATGCCTTTTTTCATTTTTCCTTTGTGTTTTTTAAATGGGTCACAACAGAACCTGCCTATATTCAAACTGCTGAAATCCATGTTTATCTAAAAAGAAAAAAAAAACATATGTAGCTTAAAAGCCAGGGTTGGGTTCAATTACACAAAATGGAAACAATTACAATTTTTTTTTATTTTTCTTCAAATTAATTACAGTTAGTATTATACTTCACAATTTCAAGATCAATTGCAATTACAATTAATTTTGTCTGAATCGATTACAATTACAATTACACAAATATAACTATTTATTCTATATATCTAAAATAAATATATATATCTATAAAAATATATATCTATATCTAAGTATAACTAAATAAACTATCAAAGGTTTATTTTCATTGGATGATGTATGACTGCCAGATCTAGGGGTATAATTTTTAACAATTGACATTAATTGATCAATTACATCAGTTAGCTCAAAATTCAATTACAATTACCTTTATTTGTTTTGAAACATTTACAATTAATAGAAATTAGGATCAATTAATTAAAAATACAATAATAATTATCCTGTATCCACCCTGTTAAAAGCTATTTTTGCTTAGATGGCACAAATAAAATTTGGGACCTACTGATCTTGTTTCAGAGGTCTACCAACAAGAAAAAATGTGTAGTTTGATTACAGATTGGAATAAATACAGATGCCAAAAAAATCCTTGCTCCAAGGTTTAAATAAATAAGCTTATTTTTCACATGGGTACATACTGTTGTACAAATGAATAAATAAACAGTTAAGTAATTCTATTAAAACTCATCTAACTCTTAAAACTGAACTTATTCACAGGTAGTATCTATAGCCTAGTATAAGGTACTTATATACATACATAGCAAGTTCAAGTTCTTCACACTTTTGAATGTCCATATAAATTAATAATTATGTAATTTAAATTACCTATATTATATAATTCTCTGAAATATACAAAACAAACAAAATTTTATAATAAGGCCAGATACTTATTCAACCAAATAACTGGGTTAGTTAGGTTAGATAATTACCAATTTTTTTTTAAATTAGCAGACATTATATATCTCAGTAAGAAAAATCTAATGGTATTTTTCTCACACTCTAGCTCAAACAGTTCCAAAGATACAGTGCTCCAAAGTTTGGCGAAAAAGGTACTTGGTCAAAATGGAGGTGGGTATGGTCCACTGAAATGGCTGTAGCGTCTATACTAACTTAACACTAAAAATCTTGTTCTAGGTTAAGGTAGACATGTGTACCCAAATTGGGTGAAAGGAGAAAAAATCGGTTGTGACATCAAATGACCTACACAAGGTCAAAGGTCCTAAATAAGATCAACTTTTTTTTTTACCAGTGAGGTAAAATATGAATAGAAACAAAGTTGTAGATCAGCTTAAAAGCTTTAAAATAGTGTTTAAATGGTCTCTCTAAGTGCAAGTAGGAGCTGAGATATTTCATGTGAAATATGGTATCATGTTGAAATATGGTATGACCTTGGAAATTGACCTTTTTTTTACAAAATTTGAATGGTCATATCTCCGAACCATATGACCCAGTGTTGAAACAACTCATTCTGTTTTCTCACAGAGATCTATAAGAAGGCGATTCAAATGACCCTAGATAAATATTTTTCAAGGAAGTAGATTTGTACTGTATAGAATATTTTCACTCTTTTTATGTACAGTACCTACTATAATGTTTCGTTTCTAATAAACTGTTGATTAGTGAACACATTTTGACTATCCTTTACTATTATATTGGTTGAAATACGGTAAAAAAAATGCTTCTTAAAAGTCAGCAAAAATTCTGAAAGTCTTGGAACCAATTACTGCATTTCCTATGTATTACTATGTTCGATTAGCACGGTTTCGAATAGCACGGCGTTTTCACAGAATGAATTAACCGTGCTAATCGGGGTTTTGCTGTATTTATAATTAATAATAAATATTTGTATATGCCTTTCAAGGTAATTATTTATCCTACCAAGGATTTGACCTTAGACAAACACTGAGATCATTATTCAACAGCAAACAGTAAGAAAGAAAAACCTATAAGAAGAGACTTTAGTCCTACCTAATAAGACTCAAATTTAAATAAGAATGCTAAGATACTAACCTAAATACAAAATATAATTAATGGATAATAAATGTTCCACTGGCACCTGGCAACACACATTCTTTCTGGCCGAAGCTCTGCAAATTTTGAAGATCCTATTTTAATTGTTGGATGGTTTGTTTTAAAAAGCTCAAATGCTTCTTTTAGGTTGTATAAGATTAGCGATTTTTGTTTTCTTTCCCGCCTACCATCAGCTCCTTTTACAGAAACAGTCCTTCAACCCTGGCATTTGTCTATTCACATCTAGCGAATGATAGAAGTCAATTACTTTGGCAGCAGTTTCACTATTCAGGCGTTTCCCCAAATGCGGATTAGGAGTTGAAAGCACTCCCTCCTCCCTCACCAAACTCTTTGCTTGCCTAGCCATGTAATCTGAGCACTTAAATTCTTCTCTGATCTTTACTTGTGTCCATCTTTTTGGTAGGATAGTAAGAATTGTCAGTTTTTCACTTCGACTTGTCACTTGATTAAATTTCTCTTTTAGTTATTGAAGAATCTCCAGTTCTGTATTATCTGAGTCACTGGTTGTTTAGTTGCAAGTTCAAGCTTTCTTTTCACAACTACAACTACTTTCCTCAACTTTCTCTTTGCGTAACCAGTGCTGTCAGAGAGTTTACATGGTTTTATTGGGGTCTCATCAAGTGTGGCCAATGAAGCATTGAATTTACTAAGCTCATACTGCATTTCAACTACATCTCCAACGGTTTCTAGCTCAGATGGGACACTTGATGAGGTGGATGGTGATTTTTCAAGTGGTTTACATTCAGGCATTGGGAATGGATGATTTGCTAGTATATTTCGACAGGTTGCACATGCTTTATGATTATTTGTTAGTTTCAATTCAGGATTTTGATCAATCAAATTTTTAGTCAATGCACGAATGCCTTTTTTCATTTTTCCTTTGTGTTTTTTAAATGGGTCACAACAGAACCTGCCTATATTCAAACTGCTGAAATCCATGTTTATCTAAAAAGAAAAAAAAAACATATGTAGCTTAAAAGCCAGGGTTGGGTTCAATTACACAAAATGGAAACAATTACAATTTTTTTTTATTTTTCTTCAAATTAATTACAGTTAGTATTATACTTCACAATTTCAAGATCAATTGCAATTACAATTAATTTTGTCTGAATCGATTACAATTACAATTACACAAATATAACTATTTATTCTATATATCTAAAATATATATATCTATAAAAATATATATCTATATCTAAGTATAACTAAATAAACTATCAAAGGTTTATTTTCATTGGATGATGTATGACTGCCAGATCTAGGGGTATAATTTTTAACAATTGACATTAATTGATCAATTACATCAGTTATAGCTCAAAATTCAATTACAATTACCTTTATTTTGTTTTGAAACAATTACAATTAATAGAAATTAGGATCAATTAATTAAAAATACAATAATAATTATTCACTGTATCCAACCCTGTTAAAAGCTATTTTTGCTTAGATGGCACAAATAAAATTTGGGACCTACTGATCTTGTTTCAGAGGTCTACAACAAGAAAAAATGTGTAGTTTGATTTACAGATTGGAATAAATACAGATGCCAAAAAAATCCTTGCTCCAAGGTTTAAATAAGCTTATTTTCACATGGGTACATACTGTTGTACACAATGAATAAATAAACAGTTAAGTAATTCTATTAAAACTCATCTAACTCTTAAAACTGAACTTATTCTACAGGGTAGTATCTATAGCCTAGTATAAGGTACTTATATACATACATAGCAAGTTCAAAGTTCTTCACACTTTTGAATGTCCATATAAATTAATTAATTATGTAATTTAAATTACCTATATTATATAATTCTCTGAAATATACAAAACAAAACAAATTTTATAATAAGGCCAGATACTTATTCAACCAAATAACTGGGTTAGGTTAGGTTAGATAATTACCAATTTTTTTTTAAATTAGCAGACATTATATATCTCAGTAAGAAAAATCTAATGGTATTTTTCTCAACACTCTAGCTCAAACAGTTCCAAAGATACAGTGCTCCAAAGTTTGGCGGAAAAAGGTACTTGGTCAAAATGGAGGTGGGTATGGTCCACTGAAATGGCTGTAGCGTCTATACTAACTTAACACTAAAAATCTTGTTCTAGGTTAAGGTAGACATGTGTACCCAAAATTGGGTGAAAGGAGAAAAAAATCGGTTGTGACATCAAATGACCTACACAAGGTCAAAGGTCATAAATAAGATCAACTTTTTTTTTTACCAGTGAGGTAAAATATGAATAGAAACAAAGTTGTAGATCAGCTTAAAAGCTTTAAAATAGTGTTTAAATGGTCTCTCTAAGTGCAATAGGAGCTGAGATATTTCATGTTGAAATATGGTATCATGTTGAAATATGGTATGACCTTGGAAATTGACCTTTTTTTTACAAAATTTGAATGGTCATATCTCCGGAACCATATGACCCAGTGTTGAAACAAGCATCATTCTGTTTTTCTCACAGAGATCTATAAGAAGGCGATTCAAATGACCCTAGATAAATATTTTTCAAGGAAGTAGATTTGTACTGTATAGAATATTTTTCACTCTTTTTTATGTACAGTACCTACTATAATGTTTCGTTTCTAATAAACTGTTGATTAGTGAACACATTTTGACTATCCTTTACTATTATATTAGGTTGAAATACGGTAAAAAAAATGCTTCTTAAAAAGTCAGCAAAAATTCTGAAAGTCTTGGAACCAATTACTGCATTTCCTATGTATTACTATGTTCGATTAGCACGGTTTCGAATAGCACGGCGTTTTCACAGAATGAATTAACCGTGCTAATCGGGGTTTTGCTGTATTTATAATATAATAAGTATTTGTATATGCCTTTCAAGGTAATTATTTATCCTACCAAGGATTTGACCTTAGACAAACACTGAGATCATTATTCAACAGCAAACAGTAAGAAAGAAAACCTATAAGAAGAGACTTTAGTCCTACTAATAAGACTCAAATTTAAATAAGAATGCTAAGATACTAACCTAAATACAAAATATAATTAATGATAATAAATGTTCCACTGGCACCTGGCAACACACATTCTTTCTGGCCGAAGCTCTGCAAATTTTGAAGATCCTATTTTAATTGTTGGATGGTTTGTTTTAAAAAGCTCAAATGCTTCTTTTAGGTTGTATAAGATTAGCGATTTTTGTTTTCTTTCCCGCCTACCATCAGCTCCTTTTACAGAAACAGTCCTTCAACCCTGGCATTTGTCTATTCACATCTAGCGAATGATAGAAGTCAATTACTTTGGCAGCAGTTTCACTATTCAGGCGTTTCCCCAAATGCGGATTAGGAGTTGAAAGCACTCCCTCCTCCCTCACCAAACTCTTTGCTTGCCTAGCCATGTAATCTGAGCACTTAAATTCTTCTCTGATCTTTACTTGTGTCCATCTTTTTGGTAGGATAGTAAGAATTGTCAGTTTTTCACTTCGACTTGTCACTTGATTAAATTTCTCTTTTAGTTATTGAAGAATCTCCAGTTCTGTATTATCTGAGTCACTGGTTGTTTAGTTGCAAGTTCAAGCTTTCTTTTCACAACTACAACTACTTTCCTCAACTTTCTCTTTGCGTAACCAGTGCTGTCAGAGAGTTTACATGGTTTTATTGGGGTCTCATCAAGTGTGGCCAATGAAGCATTGAATTTACTAAGCTCATACTGCATTTCAACTACATCTCCAACGGTTTCTAGCTCAGATGGGACACTTGATGAGGTGGATGGTGATTTTTCAAGTGGTTTACATTCAGGCATTGGGAATGGATGATTTGCTAGTATATTTCGACAGGTTGCACATGCTTTATGATTATTTGTTAGTTTCAATTCAGGATTTGATCAATCAAATTTTTAGTCAATGCACGAATGCCTTTTTTCATTTTCCTTTGTGTTTTTTAAATGGGTCACAACAGAACCTGCCTATATTCAAACTGCTGAAATCCATGTTATCTAAAAAAAAAAAAAAACATATGTAGCTTAAAAGCCAGGGTTGGGTTCAATTACACAAATGGAAACAATTACAATTTTTTTTATTTTCTTCAAATTAATTACAGTTAGTATTATACTTCACAATTCAAGATCAATTGCAATTACAATTAATTTTGTCTGAATCGATTACAATTACAATTACACAAATATAACTATTTATTCTATATATCTAAAATAAATATATATCTATAAAAAATATATATCTATATCTAAGTATAACTAAATAACTATCAAGGTTTATTTTCATTGGATGATGTATGACTGCCAGATCTAGGGGTATAATTTTTAACAATTGACATTAATTGATCAATTACATCAGTTATAGCTCAAATTCAATTACAATTACCTTTATTTGTGTTTTGAAACAATTACAATTAATAGAAATTAGGATCAATTAATTAAAAATACAATAATAATTATTCACTGTATCCAACCCTGTTAAAAGCTATTTTTGCTTAGATGGCACAAATAAAATTTGGGACCTACTGATCTTGTTTCAGAGGTCTACAACAAGAAAAAATGTGTAGTTTGATTTACAGATTGGAATAAATACAGATGCCAAAAAAATCCTTGCTCCAAGGTTTAAATAAGCTTATTTTCACATGGGTACATACTGTTGTACACAATGAATAAATAAACAGTTAAGTAATTCTATTAAAACTCATCTAACTCTTAAAACTGAACTTATTCTACAGGGTAGTATCTATAGCCTAGTATAAGGTACTTATATACATACATAGCAAGTTCAAAGTTCTTCACACTTTTGAATGTCCATATAAATTAATTAATTATGTAATTTAAATTACCTATATTATATAATTCTCTGAAATATACAAAACAAAACAAATTTTATAATAAGGCCAGATACTTATTCAACCAAATAACTGGGTTAGGTTAGGTTAGATAATTACCAATTTTTTTTTAAATTAGCAGACATTATATATCTCAGTAAGAAAAATCTAATGGTATTTTTCTCAACACTCTAGCTCAAACAGTTCCAAAGATACAGTGCTCCAAAGTTTGGCGAAAAAGGTACTTGGTCAAAATGGAGTGGGTATGGTCCACTGAAATGGCTGTAGCGTCTATACTAACTTAACACTAAAAATCTTGTTCTAGGTTAAGGTAGACATGTGTACCCAAAATTGGGTGAAAGGAGAAAAAAATCGGTTGTGACATCAAATGACCTACACAAGGTCAAAGGTCATAAATAAGATCAACTTTTTTTTTTACCAGTGAGGTAAAATATGAATAGAAACAAAGTTGTAGATCAGCTTAAAAGCTTTAAAATAGTGTTTAAATGGTCTCTCTAAGTGCAATAGGAGCTGAGATATTTCATGTTGAAATATGGTATCATGTTGAAATATGGTATGACCTTGGAAATTGACCTTTTTTTTACAAAATTTGAATGGTCATATCTCCGGAACCATATGACCCAGTGTTGAAACAAGCATCATTCTGTTTTTCTCACAGAGATCTATAAGAAGGCGATTCAAATGACCCTAGATAAATATTTTTCAAGGAAGTAGATTTGTACTGTATAGAATATTTTTCACTCTTTTTTATGTACAGTACCTACTATAATGTTTCGTTTCTAATAAACTGTTGATTAGTGAACACATTTTGACTATCCTTTACTATTATATAGGTAAATACGGTAAAAAAATGCTTCTTAAAAAGTCAGCAAAAATTCTGAAAGTCTTGGAACCAATTACTGCATTTCCTATGTATTACTATGTTCGATTAGCACGGTTTCGAATAGCACGGCGTTTTCACAGAATGAATTAACCGTGCTAATCGGGGTTTTGCTGTATTTATAATATAATAATAAAGTATTTGTATATGCCTTTCAAGGTAATTATTTATCCTACCAAGGATTTGACCTTAGACAAACACTGAGATCATTATTCAACAGCAAACAGTAAGAAAGAAAAACCTATAAGAAGAGACTTAGTCCTACCTAATAAGACTCAAATTTAAATAAGAATGCTAAGATACTAACCTAAATACAAAATATAATTATGGATAATAAATGTTCCACTGGCACCTGGCAACACACATTCTTTCTGGCCGAAGCTCTGCAATTTTGAAGATCCTATTTTAATTGTTGGATGGTTTGTTTTAAAAAGCTCAATGCTTCTTTTAGGTTGTATAAGATTAGCGATTTTTGTTTTCTTTCCCGCCTACCATCAGCTCCTTTACAGAAACAGTCCTTCAACCCTGGCATTTGTCTATTCACATCTAGCGAATGATAGAAGTCAATTACTTTGGCAGCAGTTTCACTATTCAGGCGTTTCCCCAAATGCGGATTAGGAGTTGAAAGCACTCCCTCCTCCCTCACCAAACTCTTTGCTTGCCTAGCCATGAATCTGAGCACTTAAATTCTTCTCTGATCTTTACTTGTGTCCATCTTTTTGGTAGGATAGTAAGAATTGTCAGTTTTTCACTTCGACTTGTCACTTGATTAAATTTCTCTTTTAGTTATTGAAGAATCTCCAGTTCTGTATCATCTGAGTCACTGGTTGTTTAGTTGCAAGTTCAAGCTTTCTTTTTCACAACTACAACTACTTTCCTCAACTTTCTCTTTGCGTAACCAGTGCTGTCAGAGAGTTTTACATGGTTTTATTGGGGTCTCATCAAGTGTGGCCAATGAAGCATTGAATTTACTAAGCTCATACTGCATTTCAACTACATCTCCAACGGTTTCTAGCTCAGATGGGACACTTGATGAGGTGGATGGTGATTTTTCAAGTGGTTTACATTCAGGCATTGGGAATGGATGATTTGCTAGTATATTTCGACAGGTTGCACATGCTTATGATTATTTGTTAGTTTCAATTCAGGATTTTGATCAATCAAATTTTTAGTCAATGCACGAATGCCTTTTTTCATTTTTCCTTTGTGTTTTTTAAATGGTCACAACAGAACCTGCCTATATTCAAACTGCTGAAATCCATGTTTATCTAAAAAGAAAAAAAAACATATGTAGCTTAAAAGCCAGGGTTGGGTTCAATTACACAAAATGGAAACAATTACAATTTTTTTTTATTTTTCTTCAAATTAATTACAGTTAGTATTATACTTCACAATTTCAAGATCAATTGCAATTACAATTAATTTTGTCTGAATCGATTACAATTACAATTACACAAATATAACTATTTATTCTATATATCTAAAATAAATATATATATCTATAAAAATATATATCTATATCTAAGTATAACTAAATAAACTATCAAAGGTTTATTTTCATTGGATGATGTATGACTGCCAGATCTAGGGGTATAATTTTTAACAATTGACATTAATTGATCAATTACATCAGTTATAGCTCAAAATTCAATTACAATTACCTTTATTTTGTTTTGAAACAATTACAATTAATAGAAATTAGGATCAATTAATTAAAAATACAATAATAATTATTCACTGTATCCAACCCTGTTAAAAGCTATTTTTGCTTAGATGGCACAAATAAAATTTGGGACCTACTGATCTTGTTTCAGAGGTCTACAACAAGAAAAAATGTGTAGTTTGATTTACAGATTGGAATAAATACAGATGCCAAAAAATCCTTGCTCCAAGGTTTAAATAAGCTATTTTCACATGGGTACATACTGTTGTACACAATGAATAAATAAACAGTTAAGTATTCTATTAAAACTCATCTAACTCTTAAAACTGAACTTATTCTACAGGTAGTATCTATAGCCTAGTATAAGGTACTTTATACATACATAGCAAGTTCAAAGTTTTCACACTTTTGAATGTCCATATAAATTAATTAATTATGTAATTTAAATTACCTATATTATATAATTCTCTGAAATATACAAAACAAAACAAATTTTATAATAAGGCCAGATACTTATTCAACCAATAACTGGGTTGGTTAGGTTAGATAATTACCAATTTTTTTTTAAATTAGCAGACATTATATATCTCAGTAAGAAAAATCTATGGTAATTTTTTCTCAACACTCTAGCTCAAACAGTTCCAAAGTACAGTGCTCCAAAGTTTGGCGAAAAAGGTACTTGGTCAAAATGGATGTGGTATGGTCCACTGAAATGGCTGTAGCGTCTATACTACTTAACACTAAAAATCTTGTTCTAGGTTAAGGTAGACATGTGTACCCAAAATTGGGTGAAAGGAGAAAAAAATCGGTTTGTGACATCAAATGACCTACACAAGGTCAAAGGTCATAAATAAGATCAACTTTTTTTTTACCAGTGAGGTAAAATATGAATAGAAACAAAGTTGTAGATCAGCTTAAAAGCTTTAAAATAGTGTTTAAATGGTCTCTCTAAGTGCAATAGGAGCTGAGATATTTCATGTTGAAATATGGTATCATGTTGAAATATGGTATGACCTTGGAAATTGACCTTTTTTTTACAAAATTTGAATGGTCATATCTCCGGAACCATATGACCCAGTGTTGAAACAAGCATCATTCTGTTTTTCTCACAGAGATCTATAAGTGCCAATTTTCAAAAAAATCAGTGATGGTTACGGTTTTTTTTTGCCATTGAACTGACATGGAATGACCCGACTGAGATCTTCATTGAGCAACGATAAATTAGAGAGCTTCACGTTTATGTGTATTGAAACTAGTGATGGGGCAATTAATCGGAATTGGAATCGAGAATTGGAAGAATCGAGCATTTTTCAGGAATCGGAATCGGAATCGAGAGAATTGTACCATGATTTCCGATTCTTCAAACGATTCTTTAACTTTTAATTGAACCAGTTTTGCAATGTAAATTTTAAAATTTAAATGAAAGAGATAACAAATTTTATTTTTATTGTATTGTAGCTATACATTAAAACATGTATATCCATGATGTGTAATCAAGAAGATTAAAATGAATTGTTACAACTTACAGTTGATTTTTATTTTTAAACCAATCTATTATAATTTATAATTTATATTACCATACTCATAATGTAAATAGTTAATCTTACCAGAGTAAAATATGACAATTTCCAGAAAAACAAGTATAGAATTATATTTAAAAATATTGAGAATCGGAATCGAGAATCGTATCGGAATTGAGACTTTTTAGTGGAATCGGAATCGTTAAAAATTTTGGTATCGTCCCATCACTAATTGAAACAGATTTAGTTTGAAGCATCACTGCAGATGAAATTATTTGTTAGTTAATGATTCTTGCGTATCTTTGAAGTTGCTACTTGTATAAATTTCACGTTTCCTTTGTATGTAAAATAAAAAAAAAATTTCCAAGGAGAATTTTTAAACAGATATGGAGGAAGGAACTTAAGTAATTTGAACTAGCAACAGCCAGCTCACTGAAATGTAGGTACTATGTGAGCCCCCTTCAATGCATTTCCCGCTAGGCCTTTAGAGCCTAGTCCGCCTGTTGTTACTTTTTATTTTTTATATCTGAGCATATCCGCCCTCTCACCACAACTCATTTGGAGAATGAGATTTTTCAGGATGTATTTATGATGCTTAAAATTAAGGAATCTTGCGTAATTAAATGTGCGTATAATTTTTATATTACATTCTGTTCTCCACAAAATATATTCTATTCTTTATGCAAACCAAAAAAAAATAAGGAACAGATCCACCCCCACCCTCCCAAAAACTGACAAAATCTTCCAGCGAGTGAATGAACCCTTTTTATGAAAAATAAAATGATCATCCCACACATAAAATCTGGGCTAAATTTCAAACAGTAATGACAAACTCGCGAATGGTAAACTTACAGTAAGCATTTCATCCTCTTCCGTGACATCTTCAGCTCCAATTTCGATGGCGTGGTCCACGGCTTTACTATGTTCTCCTTTCGTTACAATTACTCCTTTCTCTTCAAACACTCCATCGATACTGGATCGCACTTCCTTCAAACTGAAGTTATTTTACGTAATTTTAATTAAAAGTCCTACAAAAAGCACATTGTTAAATACAATTTATCATGTTAGGCCACCTCTTCTATTGAAATAAGCTTTGTCTTAAATCCTTTCAACAATACTTTAACATATTATGAACCATTTGATTTCAAACAAATACAAAAAGTTCTAACCTCCTCTAGTGTCTGAGGAAGTGATCGGACTTACTTTGCTTTTTTCCCAAGTCCTATTATTTGCTGTCGAGTTCTTTTCATATTATCAGTTAGAACGTCGGCTATTACAAAGATTCCACCGGGAGCTACGAGCGCTACACTTCCTGGCTTGGAATTATTTCCAGCATTCTGTTAAATAAAAATAATTCACTGTTCAACATCATTTTTTTTCCTCAGATGATAGTGGTTGTTTCCTTCGCGTTTTTCATCTCTGATTACGAAAATAAAATTTTGCTATCATGTCAGGTTTTCGAGAAATTTGGGGCTCAATTCTTAACCAAATTTGTATACAGATGATAAATTGAACAAATTATTAAAACTGCATCTACCCCAAATACTGTAGTCCAGTCAATCTAGTTAATTTTTTCACTCAACTTGGAACTATGATAATTGCAACAGAATTTTTTTACTATAAATCATTTCTATCAGGTCCTTTGAATGATGTAGAAGTATTCAGAAATCATTGTTGTGAAAATATGTTTAATTTACATAAATAAAATATGGTTCCCAATACAAATAATTTGCCATATGATACCTTTGCTCACAGATGACATATTTAAATTTAAAATTCTAAAATAAGGTTTTTTGACATAAGGATGGATTTGAACTATTTTAAAATTTAATTATTTTATTATTATTATACGAGGTATGTTTAGCAGAATTGTTGGGGAGAATCCAAAGTAAACTGATTGAAGAGAAAGAAATGATGACTATGTGAACAGCAGTTTTGTGGGTACAGTATATGAACATTAGGGTGGATCACTTTTCACTTTTTTTTAAAAATTATAGCTGGTCAAAGTTTTTCCCATGATTTGGTTCAGTGGAAGTACACTGACACCATTTTTACCAAAATCGATCAATATTTAGGGGTCACGCATCAACCTTGAAAATTTCAATTTTGGAAATTTGGCCAAATTGACAATTTTTTACTGAATAAAGATAAATCAAATGACCATATTTTCTGAATCCTCTCAGTGAAAGAAATCCTCTCAGATACTTACGAAGTTGATAGGACAAGTGGTTTAGAAGTTATACTCACCTTGAGATAGCATTAAAATTTAAAATACCGTATTTGTCCCCATACCTCCATATGCTGTCTGCCATTGTCTGCTTTTTAGGATAAGATAAAACGAATAAGGAAAGATCAAATGTATTTTGTATTAAAATGGTTTACCGATATCACTAAAGGCACTTACTCCGGTGCCCCTAACTAGGTTCAAAAACTGTATGAATCGTGGTTAGAACACACGTCATCTTAAGGCGTGCGCCATGTACTCTCTCTGCTAACTCCCTTTCCCTCTGCGCTACGTCATCTTGGCAAGTGACGACTTCTTGAAGTCACCGAGTTCTTTCCGGCTCTTTTCCACGAGCTGAAGAAGACCCTGCAGCTGTGACTCGTCTTTTGTGACAGTGTTCGCGTAATCTTCTATCAGTTTTATCCCTCTCTCTGCCACGTCGTTGGTAACTTTCAGATGCGAGATGACATTCTTCAGATCACAGTAGTTCTTATCTTGATCCCACTTATTCACCGGCAGAGTGAGCCACGTAGACGCGCACACCTGCAGGCCTGTGAACACGAACCACGATGACTCATCGATCAGGTCCGGAAGGCGCGTCGTGTCATCAACCGAGACGTTGTCATACGTGAAGTCCTCGGGCACAGCGAGGCGGCACAGCTTCTTTGCCATCTCGTGCTTCACAGTGTCTTCCACTTTGTCACTGCAGAGGGCGAAAAACGGTCTGAGGCCTCAGATACCACAAGTGCCGCCTGATCACTGCCAGTGAAGCCTCTGCAATCTCGCGATCCACAGCCCTGTACTGCAGAAGACGCTGGTACAACACAAGGTCATTCAGCGGGGCATCAGCTGCGACAGGAGCCGCCAGCCAGGCAGGTGCGTAGAGGAGTGCAGTAAATAGTACCACTCTCTGAAGTTTCTGTACCAGCTCGTCGTCGAACTCCAGCTGACCGCTGAACATCAGGAGCTTCGTGTAGTAGATGATCTGAAACGAATACGCACTGTGATGTATAAATACCGATACCACTCCATATAAGTTTGTTTAATGGTAAATTATTTATCTTATTTTTTTCTGGTAGGGACTTCAAATGGCTGTTTGCAGAAGGCAATACAATATTTAACTTCTAATTCAAAATACCAACCTTGGCCATCCACCTCGCATGATGGTAGGCTCCTGGGCGCATGAAGTGTGTGCCACGACGTGGCTGGGCCCCGAGTACCAGGAGTGTAATCTCCGCCACTTCTCGGTAGTCTTCTCTGACAAGACCAGAAGCGGTGCCGAGGAACTTGACTGCCTCATCTCGGAGCTCCATCAGCCACGTCACCTCCGCCAAATGCTCGATCTCCAGCTCGCGATAAGTCGAGAGGTCGAGCTTGTCCCACCTGAAAGGGGAGTTATGAAAATATTGCATGAAAACGACTGAAGTTTCCCTTTTCGACTGCTATTAACATCATTAGTAGAAGGACGCTGATATCTCAATTGCTCTGAAGGCAAAAAATCATTGGAGAAAACAAATGCGCCTTAGACTTGAAATTCACCTTCTCCTCAGATACTGGAACAAAGGTTCAGTTGGTGCTGTGGTTCTTCCAAACGCGGTGATGACCACTGCCCCCACGATGAGCTCCATAACGTGATGGCGACAGCCCAGCTGGAAGAGCGGTTTACCAAGCATGTTCTCCAGCCGGACCACCGCACCCTGCACCCTCCCCGTATTGGAGGAAGTTGTGTCGAAGCACAGTCCAATCACGTTGTTCTCGCATCCCCAGTCTTTGAGAGCACGAAAGGTCGCCTGCCTGGGACAGACCGGTGCCGTCAGCAACAGTCGGAACGGCCAGCAACTTTCCTTCTGTGCATTGGGGAGCTCCGGAGATGAGAATCGCCTGGCGGTGCTCCAATGATCCAAGAGAGTCCTGAAACGTATGTCATACATGCCAATCCATTATCGTCCACTGGAATATGTCAATCCACTGTCGTCACTGGAACATGTTAATTCACTGTCGTCCACGGTGAGGGCAAAACTGACCTTGATTACTTTACCGTCCCAGTGGACGACAGCATGCCTCGGAGATACGAAGGATTTCTGCACAGCTGTCGACACTTCACAACGATGTGCCACTCTTCCACGGCGAGACGTGTCCTTCGAGATACTGAATTTGTCCAGGTCTGCGGGCGGATCTGCCGAACGTAGGACTGCCGCCACGACACTTGCCACCTATGTGCGAAATTGAAAGGAAATTGACAAGGATGCGTATGGTTTTTATGTGACAAAATAATCACTAAATTTTCCGTCGTTACGTCTATTATATCTTTGTCAAGGAAAGATCATTACTGATATATACACACCTGATTATTGGACATCCGGAAGCGATCAGCCACTTCAATAACAGCCGGTGCATTGAGGAAGGCTGATTGATACAGTTGATTCTCTCGGCTGTCGGTATGGTGGTTCTAGCTGTGATTCGGAGTTGCTCGATGATCTGCTTTCTATAGATTCATCGTCGCTCTCAGCTTCGGTTCCTAATTTCGTTTTTGAGGTGCCTGGCTCATCACGAGATTGTTGTCTTGAGAGTTGCCGTTTTCTCTTGACAACGAACACTTTATCATTCCCACTCATTGTTGCCTGGCGCAGGCCCCGTTGATCCTCATAAAATTTAATATCTTCTTGTTTGTTGTTGTCTGAGAGCAGTCGACTTTTCTGTATCTCTTCAATAGCATCGGGAGCTCCGATGTCCCAGAGCTTGTTCAGATTTTCTGAAAACTTCTCCCTGCCTTTTCCCGCGTCACTGTCTCTCATCTTGCTCTTCTGCAGCGAGCGCCACTCTTCCCACAGTAACTCCAGTTTTCTTTCGCAGTTACGCCTCGTGATCGTCTTTATACGTGCCATGTTCCAAAATGCCAGAACATTGGCCACCGTGTCTTTTACGGCGGCCTTCCTGTCAGTAGTTTCCTGCTTGGCATAGAAGAAGTACTGGAGAACTTGATGGGTGGTTGGCAATTTGGCACCACCGATCGAGGAAGATGGCTGACCAATTAAGAAGACGTCCGTGGCTGACCTTAGAGAAGGTGGTGCTGTTGTTGCTGCTTTCTCTTTTCCAGAATAAGTAACTTTCAGAGTCTTCCCACTCCTGGTTGTTAACAGTTTATCCATTGTACTAAAGTCTAGACTTATCAAACAAGAATCAATTGACACAGTTGATCTGTAAAAAGCAAACTGTGATTAGTAAAAATATTGGTCATAGACATAGCGTGTGTGTGTAATTGGGATTTTAGGATGCGCCAGCTACTGATGCTATGATTACGTCCATAACGGGGGACAAATACGGTATTTTAAATTTTAATGTTATTTCTAGGTGAGTGTAACTTCTAAACCACTTGTCCGATCAACTTGGTAAGTATCTGAGAGGATTTCTTTCATTGAGAGGATTCAGAAAATATGGTCATTTGATGATTTATCTTTATTCAGTAAAAAATTGTCAATTTGGCCAAATTTCCAAAATTGAAATTTTCAAGGTCGATGCGCAACCCCTAAATATTGATCGATTTTGGTAAAAATGGTGTCAGTGTACTTCCACTGAACCAAATCATGGGAAAAACTTTGACCAGCTATAATTTTAAAAAAAAATGAAAAGTGATCCACCCTAATGAGCATGGGGCATTTTGCAAAAGTTACTCAAAGCTGAATGGATAGGCAACTGAAGATTACACCTTCAAACAGCAAGTCAAATGTTGCCATACTTCTCTGCATCTGGTCACACTATACAACGTCTGCATACATATATCTTCAAACAATGTTCAATTTGCCAAAAATACATCCAGATATCCACCAGAAATTCAAGGAAGGATACTACGTGGTGAGGTGCAATGACAGGTAATGGGCAGGACTGTCTATGGGACTCATTATTGAATAGGTGCTGAGGAGAAGTTTAAAATCACGTGGGGTCCTAACAAGAGGACAAGGAATGACAGAGACTCAGTGCTTGGTGTGGCTCCTCTCCATGCCAGCATGTGCAAATATCAACAATACCATGCAGGAACTGAGTAGTATCTCATATGCAACCAATGACCAGCACAAGGACCAAAGCTGGGCACAAACCGTTAATCTGTTAATCGTTAATTAACGAAGTTAACTTTTTCGTTAACGATTTAACTTTTAAGTTAACTTTGAAAATCATTATCAGACTAATTAACTTCCGTTACATTTAACTTCCGTTAACTCAAGCCCGTTAACCCAAAAAATTCATAAATAAACGTTTAAAAGTTTCTATTATTTTCAGTGCTGAGCAGGTGCACAATTAATCCACCACTGTTAATAGTAATGAACGAATTTCCATTTCCGCAGTGCAAAATCAGGCGATATATTTGTTTCCATCGCCACAATTTGTGTCTTACCAAATATGGTAGTTATTTATGGCATTGGTTTGAGCAAAACATGGTCGACTGTAAAATCAGGCGGAAAGATTTGCCATTTGAGTTGAATGTTTCAACTTCTTTCAAGAAATATCACGAGCATTTTAAGGCACTTTCAATAATATATATGTAACAATTAAAACAAATAACTACATTCGTTTCATTTGCAGTCTGTCTCTTGCGCAACATGTTTGTGCTAGTGAATATTTAAAAATAATCATTGTCAAGTCATGTATATTTATAATATGTCTGTGAGTACCTTATTAGTAGTCTCCTTGATACATTTCAAGAACCATAAAACTGATCAGGTAAGATTTCAATTCTCATGTCACTTTGATGACATAAATTAAGTCAATTGATGTCTTACAATGGGAGCGTTTTCACCTTAACCCTTTATGTCCTGGCGGTACTTCTAGGTACCACATCTTTAAAATCTCCATAATTATTTTTCTACCCAGTTGATCCTGCTGGTACTTTCAAGTCCCAATGTGAATTAGTTTCTTTATGAGATAATAGATGGTGTTGAGAAGTAAATGTGAGCATGTGGCACCAGAGGCCATGAAGCAGCAGTCCAACGAAGTGGGCAGCAACAGTGGAGGCAGCAACAACGAGGAGGAGGATGACTTCTTCAGTGCTGTCATCCAGACCAACTCCAAGAACTTGCTGACAGATGCTGCCTTCTTGGGTGAGTAAGTGTTGGTGGACTTGTTCATCAAGTTCAACACAGCCATCCCCTCCAGTGCTGCAGTGGAGCGTTTGTTCTCTATGGGCAAGGACATCCTGAGGGCCAAGAGATCATCCCTGTCTGATGAAAACTTTGATATGCTAATTTTCATGAAGGGTAATATGCATCTCATGGACAAAATGGAGAACGAGAAGAAGAGGGAAAATTAAATTATATATATATTGTGTTTTTCATTTTTTTTATAATAAAAGTTAACGTTAATGGTTTATCGGTAACTTCCATTACATGTTTAACGGATTAACGGTTAACGAAGTTAACTTTTTGGTTAACGGATTAGCAGTTAACGAAGTTAACTTTTTGGTTAACGGTGCCCACCACTGACAAGGACATACCAACAGCTAAACAAGCTAGAGATGTAAGTGACACATTAGATCTTATCAGGTATCTGAGAGAGAGTTACAAGGAGTTACAAAAAAAAGTAGTACCTCAAAAGGCCTTGCGGCCCATACCGAGAAGGTACCAATGGCAACAGGTGCAAGGGAAAAATTCATATACCCTCAAATAGTGTGCAAGATTCAGTCTAACCTCTTCTTGAACAGATCCACAGAAGAACTGTTCACAACTTCTGAAGGTAGCCTGTTCCACGTGCGTGTCACAGATCTTATATGTAAAGTAATTCCCCCACACACTAGTCCTAAACTGTTTCAAATCCAACTTCCAACCATTGTTGCAAATTGGGTTATCATTTAAACTAAACATGCTTCTAAAATCGACATCGTTGAACCCGCTTAAGAGCTTGAAAACCTTGATGAGTTGATCGTGCAGCCTCCGAGTTTCCAGCAAAAACAAATTCAGGGTGCGGAAGCGTTGATTGTAACCCATATGCCTAACAGAAGGGATTATGGAAAAAATAGGTCTTGCTCCGACTGGAGTAGCCTAAACACAACCTAGGCTAAAGATGGAAGACCTAGGCTAAAGATGAACCAGCCTAGCTGTGTGTCTATAAACAGGACTTCCATACTCTTTTGTTAAACAATTACAGCTGAAATGTCAGCTTATTTAACCTAAATTTAATAACCAAAGGGAAATTCATGAACTTCTTACTTTGAAATTATATATAAATTTAATTTCTTGTTACACCAATAATGAACTTTTTTTTATTCCAGCTTCTTTGTCTCTAGCCGCTCCCTGTTATTATTCTTATCCCGATCTTCTTCTTCTTCCCAAAACCATGTTGCCATTTATAGCTATGGGATCTTTTTTCTTTTCATCCTATATTTTTCTTCATTGGTGTCTTTTTAATTTTTCTCAGCAAGAGTTCAAGTTCTCCTTCTGATTTACTTTTATTGTTATTATTTTTGAATGTCAATGTGGCTTATCCAAGATTAGGTGGGTCTTCCATTTCAGTACTCCCAAATTTTCCACAGGATTAACTTTGTGACCGTCACCTGGACTCACTCCAACCTCTCAATATCTTTCCTGAGGGTGGGTGACCAGAACTGCACAGCATACTGCAGGTGTGGCCAAACCAAGGAATTATACAGAGAGAGCACAATCTCCTTGTTCTGAAATCAAAATTGCCTCCTGATATAACCCAACAGCTTCTGAGCTCTCTTTTCCACCTCTACGCACTGTTTGGTAAACTTAAGGTCGCTGCTAATTAGCACACCCAAGTCCTTTTTCAAATCAGTCACCTCGATATTACTCCCCAATATCAAGTACTCCGACTTGGGATTTGCATAGCCAATGTACATCACCTTGCATTTGCCAAAGTTAAATAGCATTTGCCATTTGTCGGATCACTCTCCTATCCTACATAGGTTTGCACACAATTGCTCGATCGCCTCGGGCATCCCAACATTGGCCCCAAGCTTCGTGTCATCAGCAAATTTGGCAATCCTACTGACGATGCCACCATCAATATCATTTATGTAAATGATAAACAGCAGCAGCAACAAAACGGAACCCTGAGGAACCCCACTAGTGACCAAGGCCCAACCCGAGCTAGCCTCTTTAATTACAACCCTCTGCTGCCTATTCTTCAGCCAGTTTTCAATCCACCTACCTACTTCCCCACCGATACCCAGCATGCAAACTTTGGCCATTAGCCGGTGGTGAGGTACCTCATCAAAGGCTTTCTGAAAGTCAAGATAAAGTATATCAATCGCCCTACTCTTATCATACTCGCTCAACATGACGTGGAAAAACTCAAGCAAGTTGGTGAGAGACAACCTATGCCGTCTAAACCCATCTTGAGAGTTGGTGAGAGACAACCTATGCCGTCTAAACCCATCTTGAGAGTCCCCAAGCAGCTTGTAGGAATCCAAATGGTCAACGATCCTATCTGATATTATCCCCTCTAATAATTTACCTACAACCTAAGTGAAACTAATGGGATGATAGTTCCCTGGACTCTTGTGATCCCCTTTCTTAAAGATAGGGATCACATTGCATGACTCCAGATTCCTGGGATCTTGGGAGCATTGCTCCAGTAAATTTGACCATGAGAAAAAGTAAATTTGGGTTTGGGTTTTGTTCATCCGCTAGACATTATGCAATTTTTTTGCGTATACGTTCTTGTACAAACCAATTTTTTTAAATTACAAATTTAGTTATTTTAAGTTTAGTTGGTAATTCCATATTTAACAATTATTTTTATTTTTTGTTAAGCTTCAATGTTTTGATAATTAAAATTTTATTAAAACGTATATTTTTTTAATATAAAATTATCAGGATTGGACTATGTTCCATTGATCTCAGCCAGGTTTGATAAATTGGCCAGATAATTACTTGTGCGGTTTTAAGTAATCCACCATGACTCTAGAATTGAAACGTTTAGTTAAGTTTAAACTTACTTTTACTTACTTTAACTTACCTACTTTTACTTACTCTTCCTTACTTTTACTAAGTTTAAAGCACTTACTTTTACTTACTTTCATTGTACTATATTTACTTACTTTTACTCACTTTTACCATACTATATTTACTAACTTTTACTTATTTTGTATTTTTTCAGGTAGTCAATAATCAATAATGGATCCTAATATTGATGAAGTTGGAGAGAAAAGTGAGGGTGTTAAAAGGGTTACTTTTGTGGTCAATGCAAGAACAAATATTCAAAGAAGCAAAACTGGGAGGAACATTTTAATTCCAAAAAAAATATTTGTTACAATACAAGAGGTCCCAGAGTTTGGGCCCACAGCTTAGATATTGCAGTAAAGAAATACCAGGATGAAGTGCAGCAAAGAGATACGGCAAAGCAGTCATTTAGTTTGTTCACAAAATGTGCTAGTGCTAGACCTCAGAAAAATGAACCAACTTCATCAACTGCTAATCTAGAAAATGAAACTTTTTCACTAGATGTTTCACAGACTGAAGAAAGTGCTTCTCCTCCACCTAAGAAACAAAAGGTAAGTGAGGAATCTGCGCATCAGACTAACAAAACTGCTTTAGAGGAATTTGAAAATTCCCAAATCCAGAAGACATTGAATGCAATTTTGCGCCTAACAAAAGAAACTCACCAAGCTGTTGTGGTTAATAAAGAGAAGAGTCAAAATATGCCTTCAAGTTCAAGTGTTGCATCCAAATCTAATAAAGCAAAAAGCAACAAATTTGACATTTCCATAGCCCATTTAAGCAAGTGTAAATCAATACAAGAAATCCTGAACAATGATTTGATCAAATCTACATTCAAATTGGTGGAAAAGAAGGATCTAGGGCATGCTGATGATTCATTTTCAGTACCAAGTGATATAATGGAAAACATTGCAAATAGTGACACTAATATGCCTGATGTAGATATAGCTGTTGAGGATGAAGATGATGATAATCAAGAAGATACTGATGATGCTTCTGATGATAAAATGTTTACATTATATTGCATAGCTTGCACAGACCCCAAAGCATGTGCTTCAGACAAACATTCTAACATAAAAGGTTACTTCAATGTTAAAGATTTAACCTATGTATGCAAACAAGGAGAAAATCAAGAGAGATGGTTTAGAAATCTGAAAACCCACCTGAAGAGACATTTAATTAAACTTCAGCATCATCAAAGAGCTGCTGTTTATGAAGTGATGAAAACATCTTCTCGGAACACTACTAAACGCATAGAAGACTTATGTGGCAACATCTTATACTACATAATGAAAACAAACACTGCGTGGGCTCTATATCCAGTACTTCTAGCTGTATTACATAGGTCAGGTTGTGAGGTTGGAAATTTGAATCATAGCACACATGCGTGCGAGACAATTTGTGAGCTATTAGATAATCAACTTAAAGAACAAACTGTAAAGTGGTTCTTAGAACAAACTTCAGTAACAATAACAGCTGACATTGGAACAATTTTGGGATTAAGCATATTAGTTGTATTAGTTATGAGTGAAGAAGATAAGACTGTAAAACTTGCTGGGATAAATTTAGTACGCAGCAAATCAGGAGTTTATTTGGCCAATGAAATTTTTGATGTGTTGAAGTCTCCTAATCACTTGAAACTATCTGAAGAAGCAATTAAAAAGGTATCTGGAATGATTGGAGATGGGGCTTTTTGTAAGGACAACGAGCCATTTAAAAACGAAATGAAAAAGTTGTTTGGAGAAAATTTCAAATTTTGATGGGACTTAATGCATCTTGTGAACAGAGCCCACGTTGATGCATTGAAGAAAATTTGTAAACTAAGTGAGCTTTTAGACTTTATTCAGAATCACTCTTCAAATCTGAGATCAGGCCTTGACTATACCAATATGGTTCTTGACAATATCATTGGTTTTAAGAGACCAAAACTCAAATCTGATACTGGCATGGTTAATTACGAATTTGATCAATTTGACAGATTTGTGGAAAATTGTGTTTTTTTTTATCATCCACGAGAGAAAGAAATTAGTGCCAAGTTCTATGTATTGATTTCCTATGTAACAAAGATTATGTTGCAAGTAGCTCAAAAAACCACAGTTAGTGCAGAATTTGTAGAAAATATATTTTATAAAGAAGGAGGGAAAACTGTTATGTTAAGAGTGATGGAAACAATTTCCAAATTAGCTAATGGAGGAAATACAAATGATGTAGTTTCTGAATTTAAGCACGATACCACAGGGCAGCAAAAGGAACTAACAGCTGAGGATTACATCCTAAATGAAGTTTACAAATACATCAAGAAACATTCTGATTACTACCAGGTTGCTGAAGTTGCTAGACCATCCAGAACCAGATCTGAAAGTAGTTTTACAAAAGACTCAGTGATAAATTGGCTGACAGAATATATAGAACAGCTGTGGAAAGGAATCACAGAGAGATTAAAGCATTGTGATAAAGATGGATCAACTGCCTGGAGTGAAGCACCAGCTGAAGGGACATTCTCCATTCTTGGTTACATTGTTGAACACAAAGGATCCATTAAGCCATCTCATTTGACTAAGCTGTGCAGAATTGTGAAGGAGGGTCCAGCTCCAGGCACTAGATCTGCTGTAATGATCACACAGAAAGCCATTGATCAGTGGCCAAGCATACATGGCGGTAAATTCACAACAAATGCCTACATGCAAGGTCTAACATCGTCCACTGTTGCTGCTGCAATGAATAAATAAACTTAAGGTGAGTTATAAACTGTACATTATTGTATTATTATGTTTAGCTAAAACAATTTGTAATTGGTATGTCGTCAATTCAAGAGTTTACTATCATTAACCTATCTAGTGGTGTAAGGGAAAAAAAAGTAAATTCAGAGCTGTGCTCCAGTAAATTTTGTCAAATCTGGAGTCATGTCACATTGGCTTCCCTCCAATCACCAGGCACAAGGCCCGTCTCCAACAATTTGTTGAAGACTGTAGCCAGGTGAGGAGCCACCTGGTTGTGCACCTCCCGCAACACTCTGGGGAGAAACTGGTCTGGCCCAGGAGCCTTAAATGCACTCAGTTTGTCTATTCTATCAGCAATGACTGTCATGGTACACCAAACACTATCCAGGCCAACACCTTCGTGCCTGATGCCTGGCTTGGGGATGACGCGGGTGTCTTCCCTGGTGAACACTCCCACAAAGTACTCATTCAGCACATTAGTGATGTCCGCAGAACACCGCTGGGGTCCTTTGATGGGCCTATCATGCTTCTAATGGGCTTTCTACTATTAACATAACTGAAGAACTCTTTTGGGTTCCTCTTGCAGAGGCTTGCCACCCAGAGTCCTTTGTTACGTTTGGCTAGCCTAACCTTCACCTTCACTTCCCTGCACAGTGGACATACGCCTCAGTGTTCTCATTGGAACGATTGGCCTTCACCCTCCTATACGTAACTTTCCTATTTCAAATAGCCAAAGCGATGTCACGACTGAACCACTTAGGCTGCGTTGAAGCAGGGGTGACTGGTTTTGAGGGTATGGCAGCAGACTGCAGCACCATAAACTGGTCCCAGAATGCACTCCACACTCCCTCAACATCACCGCCGACCTCTAACCCCATCTCACCTACGTTATCCTGGAGGCCAACAAAGTCCACCCACTGTAGATCGAGCTTACTGCCTCTCCAGTTACTACACTTCACCCGAAGGATGCAGACACAACCTAATCAAACCGTGATCACTCCCGCCCAACGATTTGTCAACATTGAGGCCAGTGATGAGATTGTCTTCAGCGTGAATACTAAGTCTAGAACGCTTTCACCTCGTGTAGGCCCAGTGAGTCACTGAGTCAGGAAGTTCTCATCAGCAAAGTCAACTAGCCTCCTCCCTTCGGCATCAGCAGTCCTGTCTTCCCACTTTATGCCGCGACAGTTGAAGTCTCTCAAAACTACATACACCTTGTCCCCTAGCAGGCTACGGAGTTCGGTGTACAGGGCTGTATCCTCCTCGAGGAGGAGATGTGGAGGTCTGTGCACCAAGATTAACCTATAGTTCATCCCTCCCACATTCAGATTGATGCCAAGCAGCTCCCATTTCAATTGGAACTAGCAGTCAACCAAACTCAACATGTCCCTGACGTATATTAGTACCTCTCCCCCCTCCCTCCCCACAGGTGCGGTCCTTGAGAAGAAGAAGACACTCATTCACTCATAATCCCTCACTGTTTAACATTGCTAATGTCAAGACAGCCCATGAAGGAGTCAATGTCGAGAGATCACGAGAGGTTGGAGAAAAGATTCTAGCGTCCATGGTTGGAAAAGCTGTGGAAGAATTTATCTTCTGAAAAGCTAATCAAGCAGTGACACTTGATTCAACATCAACTGTCAAGATCCAAGGAGAATCTGTGCTGGTGGATTCGCAAATGTTGTTCCAGACACTAATAACTGTTGGAGAGCACTGGGAAGATGTCCCATCATTATTCCAATACAAACTCTGTAGTCACCCCCCCCCCCCATGCATTGTTTGAATTACCCCCTTTTCCCTTGAAGCCAATAAGGCAGTCCTTGCTGATACTCTCTGGAAGACTATGAAAAGGGAACAACGAGATCCCAGTGTAAATGCTCATTATATCCTTGATGGTGGTGCTCTACTTCATCACCTACAATGGCCAAGAGGTTCCACATATGATAGTGCGAGTCAGCTGAATGTTAGATATGTGTCATAGAAATATAGTGCTGCTACCATGTCTTCGATGGCTACAAAGATGGGCCAACAACTAAAGATGCCACACACCCGAGCAGAACAGGAACTTGTGCAGATGTAATGGTACACTTTACCAGTGGAATGATTATCTAATCCAAGGAGTTTGGATTAGGAAAGAGTATGGCAGTAAAGATCAAAAATAATGTACTATTCCATAAAGAGGCCAAGGTGTTCAGCCAACCAGGACAAGCATTGGTTGACATTATTGCAGTGGAAGAAAAGGTACTGACGTCCTTATATGGTGGTAATCTAGAGGAAAGACTGGATATCTTACGATACAGGCAGTTTTGTGAAAAGGTTTCTAAGAGTACATCGCAAGTGGAACCACAAACTTTACCATCAAAGTTTTGTACACATACCCTACCTATCGTGGCCACAATCCTGCTCATTCACGGTTTTCCAGTGTCAGCCAGCAATGATCCTGGGTTTCCTGCCATCTCAAACATTCTCAAACAGACTCCACTCAATCAGCAAAGTTTGCCCCGCTTATTGCCTTTCATTTTTCACAATTGTTTTCCTTATTTATCAGATATTGTGATTAATTATTATGCAGGGGGTGATGATAATTCAGCTGTAAAAGGGCAACATAAGGTTATGTTCCTGAGCAATGAAATAAATATGCTTGATAAGTTAGAAATAGGACAAACCACAGCTTCTCTTGGTCCGCAATATAGCATGAATGAATCCACGATTAAGACAAAATCAGAGCTAATGTTCGTGAATCCGTGCCTTCAAGTGCTAAAGTAACATTTGTAAGTAGGCGAGAACCATTAAATGAAAAGATGGATTATTTGAAGCAGAGCTGGGCACTTGCGGTTTTTTGCGCATTTTTTTGCGGTACTGCGGTACTACTACCGCACTACCAAACTGGTACCGCATAATGCAGTACCGCAAAGGATCGCTGAAAGTACAGCAGTACCGCTACCGCATTCAAATTTCCCGCAGTACTTTCCGCGGTACCGACCAACATGGTAGTACCGCAGTACCGCAAAAAAAACCCGCAAGTGCCCAGCTCTGATTTGAAGACTAGCTCCATCATTGTTTTGTACATGAATTGCAGAAGTACCTCACCGAGAACCTGGCATTTAAAGTCCTACTACTCCTTCATAATGTGCCAGAACACCCTGCCACACTTGAGTTTGGTAATCCTGAACATGACCTTAATTCTTTAGCTGATGGACCAAGGAGTCATTGCCACCTTTTAGTCCAACTACATGAAATGTAGTTTTACCCAACTACTGCAGCCTCTCAAATTCAGTTCCTTAACAAGCATCCATGATTTTTGGCAATCATTTAACATTCAGGACACCCTCAGCAACATTAAGGAATCCTGGGATGAGGTTAAGCCATCAATGCTCAATCCTGTTGGAGGAAACTATGGCCTGAGGTGGTCAATGACTCCCAAGGTTTTCCTACAGTTAAAGATGAAATCTCAAATATTGTCCAATTGGCCAGAAATGTTGGAGGGAAGGGCTGTGATGATATTCAGTAGGAAGAAATTGAAGAACTGTGTGGAGGAGGCTATAGATATTGAGCCCTTTATAGAGAGGAGCTACAAATTCCAATAAGAAATAGAGGCAGCACTGGCTTCCTGACTTAAAGAAAAGAGCCAAGCAGCCTCAAATCATGTCCTCCTTCAAACCAGTTCAAGTTGAAGAGGCTAATCAATCCTCACCAAATGCTCCACTGTCCTTCAAAAGGTCCTAAAAAGTCCTCACTCCCCTAGGGCTCCAAGCTCCCCAGTGGTAGATTACCATACAGTATCCTGACCCTGCAAAGCTCTCTCAAAATCAAGTTCTTAATCTTTAGGGTAAGTTCTAAAGTACATATCATCAGTGTTTTTATTATTCTTTATTACTGGTAATGTTTGTATTGATCTAATTATTGGGTCATTCCATGTCAAAATCAGACACATAAGGGCAAAAAAAATGTCAACCATCTCCAATTTTGTTTATACTTAGGACACTTAAGGACCCTTATGAGAAATGTAGATACCCAAAATTTCAGACCTCTGTGACCTCAGGGTGCTGAGATATGAGGTCACGAAAGTTGACCTTTTGACCAGATTTTTTTCAAAATTTAATATATCTAAATTGTCATATCGCGGCTTCTACTGGACCGATTTACTTCAATTTGGTCATTTTAAAGCTTGAAAGGAGTAGAATCTTTTGTCTATCTTGAAATATATCCCATAAATGATTCACAAAAAAGTTATAGAAGTTGGAAATATTTGAACTTGAGTAAAAAAAAAATATCTCCAATTTTTTAATTTTTTGTCCCAAGATACCTCTATCCAAGCACAATATTGTGTAAAAATTTCATTATTCTCTGGCAAATACTTTAGAAAATATAGCACTTTCAGTGTGACAAATTTTTTAAAAAATATAATAAATGACAGAAAATGAAAAATTGTTGCTATTCCTATGGAATGATGTGGAGTAACTTTTATTTTTGAAAGTATAGCACTATGACAAATAAAAGAACTAATTGAGAGCTGTAAATTTGACACATCCTATTAGGTATACCTATTTTTGTATCTGTTATTTGTATGCAAACATTAACTCTGAGTACAAATAACTGTTTTATGTGTACATATACTTTTTTCTTTTATTTCAGATCTTTTAGGAAACTATAAAATAAATCATCTATATGTACCGTAATATATTCAGAAATTCCTAGCCAGGTACCTATTCTATTTCAATTAGGAAATTTTGAAATGTATTCGCTTAATTTAAAAAGAAAATGTGCTGATCCTTTCAATGAGCATCAAGGGAAATGGCGAACTAAGCGACTAAGAGTAGTTCCACCTGAAATAATCATTAAGCGGCCTGATCTTCAATTAACTACAAATCATAGACTATGTAATCCGTGCAGAATTCTTGTTGATAAAATATTAAAAGAAAATACTGAAAATTCAGACAGTGACTCATCTCATCCCTCTGGCTCTGTCATATCTGAAAAACCACTTGAACTTGTGTCATCAGGGTCAGGCTCAAGTTCAGCATCTCTAACAGTAAATTTTGAATTAGCGACGCTGAATAGTTCATTAAAAGAAATAGGAGAGAGTCCAGTTAAAAAACAAAAATTAGATATTCAAAAGGCATATGGACTGAAAAAATTTAAACAAAAATACATTCAAAAGAAAAATAGAAGCTGCTAGTGGGAGAACTATAGTTGAAGAGGAAGAAACATCACAGGAAGAAAAGGATTATAAAGAAATTTTAGACCAGCTAAAAGAAAAATTTAACGATTCAAGCACTAAAAGAATTGAAAAAATTAAAATTTTGACAGTTCTGCCCAAAAGCTGGAGTATAAGAAAAATATGCCAAGAATTCAATACTACCAAGCACACTGCATGCATTGCTAAGAAAATGGTAGAAAGTTCTGGAATTTTGTCAGAACCAAATCCAAAATCTGAGAAAGTTCTGGAAATGGGAATAAAAGATTCAGTTAAAAAATTTTGTTTAAATGAAAACATAAGTAGATTAATGCTAGGTAAAAAAGATTTTGTGAGTGTTATTAATGAACAAGGTCAAAGGGAACATAAACAGAAGCACCTCCTTCTCTGTAACTTAAAAAAGGCATATGTGGCCTTTAAAAATAAATACCCAAGGATGAAAATTGGACTTAGTAAATTTGCCTTGTTAAGGCCTAAACAATGTGTAATTGCGGGTGGATCTGGTACACACTCAGTATGCGTTTGTGTTATCCACCAAAACCTAAAACTTATGTTCATTGGGGCAAAAATTGATAAAATTACAGAGCCTAAAATCAGTCACATCCACCAATTGTTACCTGCCCTAATGCGCAATCCTCCCTCGCAAGTATGTTGCCTAATGGAATGTAATCTCTGTGGTGATACCACCTATTTAACTACTCAGCTCCAAACGTTATTCGATAAAAAATATGTTGACAACATTCAATTCAAAAAATGGACCAACACCAATAGGTCAAATTTAGAATTGATGCAGTTGTCTACAGATGATTACATAGAAGAATTTTGTGAAAAATTGAAGCAGTATCAGGTAATAATAATACAATAATTTAATAACACTTGTTGAACATATCATGTATAATTATTACAAAATCATATAAAATATATATCTTTGTTGACAAAATAACCTCGTACTAGAATATCATTTGAAAAATCTAATGAAATAAAAGGCTGAATTTTAATTAGTTTTTAACAAAAAAAATAATATATCTACAAGCCCTTCTAAATTCTAATTTACATACATACTTTCAGATCCATGATTTCCTAACAAATATGCAATCAAACTACTATCAGGATAAGAAATCATCATTAGAAAACGATGAAGTTTTGGCTGTATGTGACTTCTCAGAAAATTATTCAGCTATTCTCCAAGATGAAGTTCAGTTGTTCCATTGGAACAACCAAATGACTACTATTCATCCGTTCATTCTATATTTCAAGGCCCAAGAAATCTAAAGAACTTAAATTTTGTAATTATTTCAGAATGTAATGACCACAATGTTGTCACAGTTCATCTTTTTCAACACCACCTGTGTAAATTTATAAATTTATAGAAGAAAAAATTCCATTCATAACAAATTTTTTATATTTTTTGGATGGATGTGCTGCCCAATACAAAAATTTTAAAAATTTCCTTAACCTCTGTTACCATAAAAAGGATTTTAATTTGGAGGCAGATTGGAATTTTTTCACTACAAGTCATGGAAAAGGACCATGCGATGGATTGGGGGCACTATTAAAAGATTAGCTGCAAAAGCAAGCCACCAAAGACCATATGATAACCAAATAATAACACCCCGAAATTTGTTTGAATTTGCTAACTAACATTAAAAACAAATTTTTAATTTTTAACAATTGAAGACCATCAAAGAGAAGAAGAATTTTTAAAAGACTGAAATTCAAAAGCCAAAACTGTTTCTGGAACTAAAATTGCACCATGTGAAACCTGTTTCACTTTCATCAATTACTGTTAAAAGATATTCGGCATCTAATGAGTCAACAATCATAAAAGTAACCGAGGAAGAGGAAATGATAGAAGAAAATGATATAACTGGTTTTGTTGCTATAGATTATGACCACCACTGGTGGTTCTCATATGTTTTGGAAAAATCAACAGAATCCAGAGAGGTGAAGGTGTCATTCTTACACCCTCATGGTCCCAATCCTTCGTTTTTCTATCCCCAACATCCAGATATTTTGACAATAAGATTTTCAAGCATCATCAGAAAAGTCTATGTAATGACGAGAAACAGGGGAGTGTACAATTTAGTGAAAGAAGATGTACCAAAAGTCTCTAAATCTCAAAGAATTACTTCAAAGAAAGATAACCTAAAATACCTATTTAAATTTAGAATTTTCAAATTAACAACCATCTAACCCATGCTATATACCAATAATTTAATGTAATCACTAGCAATTCACTTTCATAATTTCTCTATTTAATTTCAGATTTAGTCAATAATTTTTCTTTATGTAACAAACTTTAATTATTTTTACAGATTAACAACAACTAAAGGGGATCACAAATTTTACAAGAAGGCAAGATCTCTTTTCAACTGGGCTGATGAAAATAATATTAAATTCAATTCAAATAAATTCAAACATGTTATTCTTCTAGAATAAATGCTAAAATTACTAGAAAGTACCACTCAAAACAAATTAATTAGTTTTTATATATGTTTGGAAAATTTTAGAAAAAATCTCCCCTACATAGACAAAAATAGGTACACCTATAGGTGCCAAATTTAAAGCTCCAAATTAGTTATTTTATTTGTCATAATGCTGTATATACTTTCAAAGAAAAGTTACTCCACATCATTTTTCATAGGAATAGACAATTTTTCATTTTCTGTCATTTTTTATATTTTTTTTAAATTTCACACATGAAAGTGCTATATTTTCTCAAGTATTTGCCAGAGAATAATGAAATTTTTACACAATGTTGTGCTTGGATAGAGGTACCTTGGGACAAAAACTTTTAAAAATCAGATGATTTTTTTTTTTATTCAAGTTCAAATATTTCTAACTTCTATAACTTTTTTATAAATCATTTATGAGATAGACAAACGATTCTACTTGTTTCAAGCTTTAAAATGACACAAAAATGAAGTAAATTGGTCCAGTAGAAGCTGAGATATAACAATTTAGATATATTAAATTTCGAAAAAATCTGGTCAAAAGGTCAACTTTCATGACCTCATATCTCAGCACCCTGAAGTCACAGAGGTGTGAAATTTTGGGTATCTACATTTCTCATAAGAGTCCTTAAGTGTCTAAGTATAAACAAAATTGGAGATGGTTGACATTTTTGGTGTCTGATTTGACATGGAATGACCCTATTATATTATGTTTACTGCTAAATTAATGTACAGACCTAGGAAACTACAGCCTTCAAAAACCACATGGTCCTTTTTCGAGTGGTTTTCAAACCCATCCCCCCACCCGTTGTGGTCATTTGTGGCCAATGACTTAAACTCCCCCTCCAAAACCACGTGGTCTTCTGATGTCATCCCCACCCCTTCTTAATCTTATGTAAATTAAACTGCAAATTAAAATAAAGCAAATTAAAAATAATCAAATTAAAAGTATGGCAAATTTGTGTTCCATGAACGTTAAAGATTCAAATCTTCTAGAATTTCCTAAAATAAAGGTACATAATATGATAAGCAATATTATAAACAGGATATTTTAATGCTTAGTATTGGCCACGTGGTTAAATGTCAAGATCCCCCCTCCCCCATGTGGCCCTTGGTGTCAAATAAGGAACCCCCTCCCCCCTTTAAGGACCACGTGGTTTTTGAATGGCCCATTTAGGGTAATTCCTGAGACCTCCAGAATGCAACCCTATTTTTCCCATACAGTATTAGTCCCACCATTCATAGATTTGTGCATCACAGTGTTTTGCTGGAACATAACCCCTGTGAATGGTGGGGGCTTCTTGCATATGAATTTTAAAATGTACCATTCTACACTATGAAAGTACATACTGCATACCCTTCTATTTTTTTTACATTTAATGAAAGCCTTCTTCATGTAGAACTATGCTCAATTTTCTTATAAAAATCAGCGGTGACAGGTTTTTTATTTAAGGTTTTTATCCTACACTTGTGGATTTAGCTTTTGAGGAAGCCATTTTTTTTAACCCTTTCTTGGGGAAGTGGGGTGTGGGGGTCACAAATTTGAATTTTTAAACTTATATAATTGAATAACCAATGTCCATGGGGCAGTCATGAAGCTGGAACTGGGGACTGAAAACATTCAAATTTACATGTAGTGATTTATTAGTCTTACCTCTGCCTTCTTTAGGGCATTTTCAATTGTTGCATTTGGCATATTTGCATTCCTCGCTTGGGTTATTACTCTTGCCAATTCAGAATTTAGTTTTGGATCAACTCCCCCAGTCTCTGAAACAAGATTCATAAAAAAAAAGGCTATAAGTACTGCTTAATGTGTCAAAAACAATGGACAAAACATTTATGGTTTGGCCAAGATGGTTATGACAAAGCATTAAAAATAAGTAAGCCAAGGCAATGTAACCCATCTCACTTTAATATTTTCAGGACTCCTTTACAGATATGCAAGTAGTTAAACCACTACCGGTAACTTTTAGTAATTTTGAGATGATGATATATTCACAAAAGTATTGGACATTTAGATGATAGGTATTAAAATTGAACATGTCTACTGGACAATTACAAGTTAACCTATCAAACACACAACAATGTTTTTATTCTGTATTTACAATGTTTGATTTCCCTTTTCAATCTTGGATCATAGTTATTAGCCCTTTTGCTCAAGTGTAACTACATAGAATCTACTTAAAATGCATTTCAAGCCATATGTTTACAGTATCAAATGAGTTAATCTGCAATTTGTTTAATTTGGAAACAACTGAAAATGCAGCAATCAGATGTGATTTCTGTCAAAAACTGCATGACTAAATCTGCATGAATTAGGATGATAGGAAAATATCCCTCGTCTTGAACACTAAACAGATGGTGGGAGTCAAATTTATGTGTGATGCATGTACACAGACTGTAAACTCCTTTGTGGTATTTAAAGAAATGGAGAAAGTGAATTAGAGTGTTACAGAAGAGGAGGGAATAATGGGGAAACAAGAGTCCTGAAATGTCCCAATGAAAAACTAGGTGGATGAGAGTGAGGGACAAATAATATAACAAAGAATGAAGACAAAAAAGAAAGAAAAGAGATACTATATAATGGGGCGTATAAGTCTACAGTCCAGATTAGTCAATCCCTTAACTTTCAATTTCAGATTTAGATTTAGATTTTAGCCTATTCTGGGTGTTTAAGTCAACCACCAATTTGCTAACATAAAAAAGTAAAACTTTGTATAAACCTTGTAAAAATTAGTTATAAAATCCTTCATAATCATCTTCATAATCATCATCTGACATCATAAGTTCATTATATACATCCTGAGATACATTTGCAAATGCTTTGTCATAGGGATCCAATTCAGATGTTGACCAAAAGTGAGCTAATGCAGGACTGAGGACCTATGACAGGTAGACCTGTCTTTAAATCAGGGTTGACAAAAACCCAGCTGGTTTTTTGCTGGGTAGTTGGTTTTTTGCTGGATTCTTGCCAACCCTGCTTTAACCCTCTAACGCCGACTGGGTCGAATACTTACCATTTCAGATGCACGCATTTAGACTTAACCCTACAAAAATGTTCGGTGTTAAAGGGTTAAATACAAGCTAAAATGGAAAGTGGAAGGTTACAGTAATTTTTTAGAGTGGGCCTGTAAGTCGACTCCCTACTTTAGGGGCATAATTTTAAGCTTAAAATACCAAATTATACCCCCAATATATGGTAAGTAAAAGTTGTGATGTAGTTAAACTGCCCAATGAGCAAAATGATAAAAAGATAAAAACTAAAAACATAGGAAATAAACATCTGAAGAAAAATAATGATATCAAAATTAAAAACATTGAAAATAATCAGATAACAAGAAAGTGAAGTGTAGAAAATACTCTATGTAAATACTATGCAAAAGGGTACTGCAGATATCAGGATAGGCATTGGGCAATGCATCTATACACATCCCACATTATGTAACTCACATTACACAAGAGGATATTGCAAATTTGAAAAAAGTGCAAGTTTCACCATCTTACTGTTACTGTCTGCAACACCAATGCAAGATATGGGAGGTGCAAATACAGACAAAAATACCATTACCACCACCCTCAAAGGAATGCAACAGGTAAACAGGAAAAACAAGCATCAAAGAGGGCAACCAGTTTTTTAGACATAGCCAACACAATGCAGCTGCTAAATACCATCCAGCAAATATAAAGTCAATTGATAAATATAGGAATTTAAGAGCTGGACAGAAGGCACATACAAAGACACTTCATGTGTTATCAGGACAACAGGTACCGACAAAGATAAAGACAGGCATATTCTCTGAGGATCACAAGACAATGAAACCAGCACTACCATTGGCAAATGATTTGGAACCACATGTAAGGGGTGGCAAAAAATGATTGCCCCCCCCCCCCCCCCCCTGCACAGATGAAACTAATAGAAGTACAAAAAAAACTGATTATTGCATCTTTTAGACAATTTAATTCTACATCTACACAAAACCAATCAATAGTTGATGTTGCCTCCTTGTGCTTGGCAGATGGCTTCAAGTTGGCAAGGGTAGGAGGTGAGGAGAGACTCAAAAAGGTCAGTGTCATACTCAAGATTTCAGAGGATTGTTTCGATGTGCTGCTCCATGGTCCAGTGGCAGAATCAGGTGGCTGGTGGTTCAGCAAGCATCAGGGATTCCACTCGGTCTTTCAGGATGGATCCTGAAAGATTCTGCCACTAGACCATGGAGCAGCACATCGAAACAATCCTCCAAAATCTTGAGTATGACACTGACCTTTTCAAGTCTCTCCTCACCTTCTACCCTTGCCAACTTGAAGCCATCCGCCAAGCACAAGGAGGCAACATCAACTATTGAGTGGTTTTGTTTAGACAAAGAATTAAATTGTTTAAAAGATGCAACAATCAGTTTTTTTGTACCTCTATTAGTTTCATCTGTGCAGGGGGGGTAGGGGGCAATCATTGTTTGCCACCCATTATGCAAAAATGATAGAGAAAAAATAAAAATAATCCTAGCCAACATTCAGGGCCTTAAATCAAACCATTCCCCAGACAAAGTTTTGTACCTGAAAGGACTCATGCAAAAAACCAGAGCAGACTTTGCATGTCTTACAGAAACCCATCTAAAGGACTGCCAGGTGAACTGTGAAAACTGTGTATTCTGTATTGACAAAAAAGAAATGCAAATTGACAACTATAACATCCTCTGAGCCAACAGAACAGTGAGATGTAAAGGAGGATGTACTGTTTACACACACAAGAGGCATATGGCAGAAATGACTAAGTACTTCAAACAGCTACATAGAATGTGTAGCAGCAAAAGTTGAAAAATTAAATATGGTACTAATTGTAATGTACAGACCTCCCCCCCAAACATACCAACTTCAAAATTCTCAGATACCATTACAGAGGTCAGAAACTGGGTAAAAGATCTACATTCTCCAACTCCAAATATTTTTCTCTGTGGTGATTTTAATTTTTCATTCATGAAATATAAAAGGATAGGAAAAATACATGTATACACCAGGACAAGGGGGGTACCATACATGGGAAGATCAGGAGCAGATAAAAATGCTACTAGCTCTAGCTGATGAATTTGTTAACAAGAAAAAAACTGCCTAGATTTGGTATTCACAAACACCAGCAACCTAATTAACAAAGTAGAAATATCCCCAACTATAACATTGAATCACAACATTATAGTAATAACAACCAATATGAAAGCAACAGGAAAGGAAAGAACACAAACAACAGAAAGAAGCAAATTCAAAATTTTTAATTTCCACTCCAAAGCTATAAATTGGGAAGGTGTTGCATCCAGCATGCAAGTAATAGATTGAAAAACCATCTTGAAGGCCAAGACAATGGAAGAAATGCTAATGACCTTCGAGGAGGAGATGCTGGAAATTGTGGAAAGACATGTCCCAAAAATACAACAAAGAGGAAAGAGAAGCAAGTTTGAGAGACAAAAGAGGTTATTGTTCCAGAAGAGAAAAAGAGTGACTGCAAAATTAAGTAACTGCAAAGACAACATCAGAAAAATATTAAATGACAAACTGCAGAGTATCAATTGCGTCATACAGGAACTAATTGAGAAGCATACAGAAAAAGATGATGACAATGACGCTATAGAAGCGATAAAGGTTAACTCAAAGTACAGTAGTCCCTCGCCATATCGCGGTTCACATTTCGCGGACTCGGTACATCGCGGTTTTTTCTAGCCGAAATAAAATACGTACTCTAATTGAGTTGACAAAGAACCGCGAGATAGGAAAACCAGCGAAGCTTGTGCTGCTTGAGCTACTTTGCCTATATGATACCGTACACGGCACACCATTGGCCGATGGATGAGACGCGACCAATCAGAGCACGCTGTTCAGTATCCTGGGCGCTGATTGGCTTAGCGTTCGTCGCATCTCAATCTGCAGCCTACCGAAGCATTCAGCATCTCGCCTTGCTCAGTTCGCTTCCACGTGTTATTCATTTAGAAGAGATGTAATGCTCTTCTTTGCTGTGCAGTACATTCATCTCATCATCGTCATCACCTTCATCGTTCAGTACTGCACAGCTAATTCATCGTCATCGTCATCATTCAAGTTTTAGTATCTTCGCTGGTGAGTACCCATACGAAATTTTAATGTTGGTAAAATTATTAAAAAATACTGTATATACAAATGTTTTCTTTTTAAAATACTGTTAGTCTCTTTCATACTCCGAGTGTAGAAAGTGTTTATAAGAGCATGGGAAAGGTTTATAAGAGTGCGGGGAGGGTTTATAAAGGCGTAAAATACTTAATAAACATATCGTTTCTACTTCGCGGATTTTCACCTATCGCGGGGGGTTCTGGAACGTAACCCCCGCGATATTCGAGGGAATACTGTACTTCTATAATTTTGCAAAAAGGAAGTAAAAAAATCACATAACTATCAGACCTTTGAAAAATGTAGACTGCTTTATCTCATGATCTAACAGAAGTATCTGAAATAAGAGCTCAGTACAAATCAACTTTCAGCATCCCAAAAACTGACAAACTGATATATGAGAGAAACACAGTCTTTGAAGAAAAACTACAAGGGGAAAGTATAATGGACTTCAGACTTTACGACAGATGATATTACACAAGCTACAGAGAAATTAAAAACACTCAGCAGCAGAACCAGACAAATGGAATGCTACAACTGAACCCCAATATTGGATATGGAAACAATCACTAGACATGGGAGAGAAGTATCTCCTATTATGTACTTAAACCTTTACTGTCAAAAGTCTTCCTTGATCTGAGATATTTTTTGTAAAGAGACAGAAAGAATAAAGCAAAATTTAGTAAAGAATTCATTCTCTTTATTCTTGATTGAAAGAAAATCCTAAAAGAACTTTTTATCAAAACTTTTGAAGGACAGGACTGGAAATAATTTCATTATACAGTAAATACTTGATGAGTCGGAATTCGGGATGAGTCGGACTCATCCTCTGTCAAGTGCTATTATTCTTTTGTTTATTTTACTGAGAGAAGTGTTTTATTTCCTAGGTCAAGTGTCATTATTATTTTATTTCTTTTACTAAGTGAAATGTTTTTTTAACTGTATTGTACGAAAAGGTAAACAATAAAATTTTTTGTTTCACGCTCAAAATAATTCCAGCAATGGTAAGTGAAACAAAGTTTTATTGTTTTTTAATGTTTATTTTTAACATTGTATTAGACTCTCACTAATCAAACTTAAGAGGTTAGAGAGTATTTATGCCTCTTCAGGAGTAAATAGTCGGGTAATTAAGGTAATTCATGATGAGTCAGACTTTTCAATGAGTCAGACTGGCTAGAGCCCTATATAATCCGACTTATCAAGTATTTACTGTATACTTCCAATCCCAAATTGTTGGACAAATTAATAAAGAAAATAAGGTACAAAAAGAAATGAGAGTATTAAACAGCACATTTTGACCAAAGATAATAAGAAACTGATAGGAAGGAGCTAAAAACCTCAACATATGTTGACAGTTAGCAACTGATGAGGAAGTTTCTAAAAGTGGCTGTATCCTCCAGTGTGGGACACATCAATGCGAAGAAGAGGCAAAATCAAACCGAAACATCAATGCGCTGGTGGCCAAACTTCCTCAAATCTCCATGCAGCAGGCTGTCTATGGTTGGCCAGATTGGCATTTGATGGCCTGTTGTGTGGCACAGTCAGAGTGCTGATCAACTCCCAGGGCTGGACATATACCAGCTTGTTATTATTTTAATTTATGGGGAGCAATTGCGTGCTCCCTGGACTACTCTTACTCTCTGGTGACATTAAGACTAATCCAGGCCCCACTACAACTTACACATGTCACCATACACAAAGACAGACACAATAGGACCATGAGACACATATAGAAGCATAATATTAACATATTACAGTACAACGTCGATGTCCTCACAAACAAAATCATACAGCTTAGGGAATTTGTACACAAACAAAACATTCACATAGCACTTATACAAGAAACAAAACTAAAATGCACGCACAAAACACCACCATCCCTGACTTCATGGCAATCCATCATGATCATACTGGGGGTCACAGGATGGACTCATTACTTACATATGTAAAAGCATTAGCTACACTGATGCCACCCAAAACATTACAAACACAATCCAAGCAGATAACACGATAGAAATACAGGCAGTTAACATTAAAACATGAGCAAAACACACCACCACACTCATCAACATTTATATCCCACCAGATAGTTTCATCTCAGGTGCCAGCCAATTACAATCACAATTACACAATCTGGTCTCTCTCACTAATGTCATCTTAGGAGGAGATTTCACTGGTAAAGACACTAGTTGGTACCTGCACAACCAAAGCAACACCAGAGGCACCAACATAGCCACACAACTAAACAGCCTCTTCATTCTTAACAATACAGAAGAACATACACACATACCACATCAAGCAGGATACTCAAATTCCTCCCCAGACATAATGTTTTGTTCCCCCTCACTAGCAACACACACACACTGGAGAACAGAAAAACAACTGTCATCAGACCACCTGCCCATCATCAATACAACACATTCTACACTCTGCCCCAACAGCCTGAGGCACACTTACAGAAATTACAAGAAAGCTGATTGGGAACAGTTCAAAATATAGACTGAGGAACAATTCACCACATTAAACAGCACATGCATCATAAACATCACTACAACACTCAAGACATTTAATCAGATCATCAATAATGCAAACAAATACATACCCAAGGGCAACATTAGGAAATACAACCCAAATTACACTAGAGAAATAGCCCACAGAAGCCATAAAACAGCAGATACAACAGCTCAACACAGAAATAAACAACAAACAAAGAAAAACAAAAACATTTAGGGAATTCATAACACTCAATGTTAATGAAATCACCATAAAGGAGTGTACTGTAACAAAATTTCTTGGTGTAATGCTGGATAAGAATTTGCAATAGAGTGATCATGTAAATTATATCACAAAAAAGATTTCAAGGAGCATTGCTATAATGTTTAAACTTAGAAATGTAGTCCCTAAACAAGTTTTATTGACTCTTTATCATACTCTTGTTCTTCCTTATATAACATACTGCACACCCTTGTTTGAGGAAACTCCACTAACAACGCATTAAATGGCATCTTTGTCATCCAAAAATGAGCAATAAGGTTATTATTTGACACTGATTTCCTTGATCACTCTAGTGCAGTGGTTCCCAAACCGTGCGCTGTGGCGCACTGGTGTGCCGCGAGATGTAATTAGGTGCGCCGCGAAAGAGCAAGATTATATTTCAAAATGTGAAAAATACAAACTGAAATTCGTAATAAAGTATATGTATAAATACCTCTTTTGAATAAATTTTCGAATTTATGTACAAAGTGCGCCAAAATATGTTTACTTGTTCTAAAGTGCGCCGTGAGTAAAAAAAGTTTGGGAACCACTGCTCTAGTGCATTATTTAAAGAGCTAAACCTACTAAAGCTCAATGATATAACCAAACTGGCACATTTTATTTTTATTTAAAAGTGTAAGAACAAAATCATTAATTTGCAATGGATAAATAGATATTTTGTAACTCAAGAAATCCACTCGTATCAGACCAGAAATAGATCAAAGCTTGTTATACCTCAATTTAGAATGTCTTCATCTCAAAAACTACCCATTTTCATTGGATTGAAACTATGAAATGATTTGCATGCCAATATAAAAAATATTGTGAATGTAAATTTGTTTAAAACCAAGTTGAAATTAATTTATCAAATACCAGGCATCCTGAAGAGTGCAAGCATAATCCCAATATATAAAGGAGATCAATCCGAGGCCAAAAGCTATAGGCCAGTGTCACTTGCATTTCATCTCACTAAAATATTTGAAAAAATAGTTAGACAGAAAATCTATGACTTTTTGGAAACTCAGAAAAAATTCAATGAGAACCAACATGGATTTCAGTCAGGCAGATCAAGCCTATCACAACTAATGCAACATTACAACATTATTGATGCACTTGAAAGTAATGAGAAACTATGATGTAATATACAGACTTTGCCAAAGCATTCAACAAGTGTAACCATGGAATCATAATACATCAACTGAAATATTTGGGAAGAACAGGAAAAGTTGGGAAATGAATATATAATTTCCTTAGTGAGCAGCAACAAGTCATTATACAGGGTGTCCCATAAGTCCAGCATCATAGGAGAAATTCATATTTTTCTATTTCTATAAACCATAATTCATATTTTTCTCTTTCTACAAACCATAATTCATATTTTTCTCTTTCTACAGGCCATAATGTCTGTGAGCAAGGAAGAATGAATCCAGATAATTCTACTCATAGGAAATCAGAGTCAAAGAGAGGCTGCTGCTGAATTTAACAGACTGCATCCAGACCGCGAGCCAATAACACACAGTTGTGTTAGCAGACTTGTTGCAAAGTTTAAGGAAACAGGATCCATAGAAGATAAACCACGCAGTGGACCTTCAAGGAGGTCCACTGATGATACAGCGACTGCTATCCTGGCTCATTTTAACAGAAGTCCCAATAAGTCTCTTCAGCAATTGTCCACTGAGACAGTAGTGTTGAAAAGTAGCATCCATCGCATTCTTCAGGCTCACAAATGGCATCCATATAAACTTCAGATCCTACAGAAATTAAGCGAAGATGATCCCGACCAGCGGATGGAATTTTGTGAATGGGCTACAGAACAATATGCTCAGGATGTCAATTTCCCATCCACCATTCTGTTCAGTGACGAGGCTGTTTTTTATGGAAATGGTGAGGTAAATTGACAGAACACCCGCTACTGATCTCAAAACAACCCTCACTGGTATACCTCTTCTTCAAAGGAACAAGGTGCATCTCGGGTGATGGTATGGTGTGGCATTTGGAAGGATCGCATCATAAGCCCCCTCTTTTTCGATGAACATGTCACTGGAGGCACCTACCTACGTAAGCTCAAGGAAGAAGCATTTCCCAGTGTCTTGAACAAAGAAGGAAATTTCCCAACATGGTTCCAGCAAGACAGCACTCCTGCACATTTACAGCACCCAAGTAAGGGAATACCTGTACCAACAATTCCCTGGTCATTGGATAGGACGTCAAGGGCCTGTGGAATGGCCAGCTAGAAGCCCGATCTCAAACCACTAGATTTTTATCTCTGGGGCCACTTGAAAGTGCTGATATACACAGAGAAAATAAGGAGTGTTGAACATTTGCGGCAGCGCATTATTGAGGCATGTAACACCATTACTCCTGACATCATTCACTGAGTGCTTGCTGATTGGGTATCACGTCTGAATTTGTGTATTGAAAACAATGGTGGACATATTGAGCTCAGCTCAGTACCAAAAGGAACAGTATTAGCTCCACTACTATTCATAATCATGCTAACTGACGTACATGAGGACATTACCAGAGACAGCACAGTAACATCATTTGCTGATGAGACAAAGATCAGTAGAAAAATAAGAAACACAGAGGATATAGGATCACTACAGACAGACATGAACAGAATCTACAAGTGGATGGAAGACAACAATATGAAGTTTAACACTGAGAAATTTCAATTGTTATGGTACAGAAAAAGGGAGGACCTAAAATCCATAGAATATTATACCTCAAATGGACAGGAAATTCAGAGAAATTCTAAAGCAAAAGATTTAAGAGTTGTAATGACTGATGATGCGAAATTTGAAACACAAAATAAGGTGGCAGTAAACAGAGCAAAGAGAATAACTGGGCAGATACTGAGAACCTTTAAATGAAGGGATAGAAATATAATGATTCCTCTACTAAAAACACTGATCATACCCAAATTGGAATACTGCTCAGTCCTAACATCCCCATATAAAAAAAAGACATTAGGCAGCTGGAAAGGATTCAGAGAAGCTTCACAGCCAAGATCAAGGGGTGCAAAGAACTAAGTTACTGGGAAAGGTTAAGTGAATTAAACCTATATTCACTGGAAAGGAGAAGAGAGAGATACACCATTATTTACACATGGAAAATAATGGAGAAACTAGCCCCTAATCTTACTCTGAACCCTATAATCCCCCAAACAACAGTGGAAAGTAGAAAAGGAAGACTGTTATGTTCCCAAATTAAAAGCTAGACAGGGAACATCCTTAACCCTGAAAGGAAATAGTTTTGTCATGAGGACAGACTGTTTAATCAGCTGCCCAAAGAAAGAACTAGGGAACACAAGTGGTGTTGCAATGGACATCTTCAACAAAAGAAGATTAGGTACCTGGCTCAGAACAATCCCCGAAGAACCAGGTGTACCTGGCTGTGTGAGGTGGAGAGTACAAGAAACCAACTCTCTACTTCACCAGGCCAACTCAACAGGAGGGGAGACAAGCTTGACCTTCATGAAGTGAGGAGTCATCGCATGGAACATTTGAAAGGTTGAAAGGAAAGGTTAATCAAAAGCTTAACATCAAGCTGGCAATTTACAACTGAACTTGACCTACCTTTACAAGCTTTCCTGATGAGTCTGGATAATTTCTCAAAGACTTGACCTCTTTCCTGATCTTTTGCTTCTTTTATGTTCTTAATATTAGACCATTTAGAGTGACCAGCCAACAATTTAGTAGATGTACATAAGAAGCATTTTCTTTCAAAATTTCTAAGGTGGTTTACTCGAAAGATAGAAGCTATTAATCTTGCTTGGAGTTGGCCATTTGACAGAGTTAAGGGAATACATGTCAACAAGCTTCGAAACTGGTAATAATTAATAAAGTTCATGGTGAATGAAAGGGAATTGGCTAAAGAAATTCTGAAAATAATATACCTAATCATCAATATGACCTATGTTGAAAAAGGACTCGCTATGAATGACCTTATAACAACTTTCGGTTAATATTCGTTTTTTGACCCAGTCACACCCAGCTATAACAGCAATATATATTGAATAACCAATCGAAGCTGAATAAGAAAATATATATATTATCTTGTGCAAATTTGTATAAAATGTACTTTTTTAAAAAAAATATCTTCTTTCTAATATGTATGTATATAAATTTTGGTTGGTTTGTTTATTTGGGCTACATTTTTTGGACTTTTTTAGAGATTTTTCTGGCTACTTTTTCTTGCTTTGGCTACTTCTTTCTGTTTCTGGTCAGTGTGGTGGTTTTTGTTCTACTGGTGTGATGTGTGAATCTTGTGAAGTTGATTTCCAGGACCTAATCCGCCTTGTTGGCCTCGATGAAAATAAAAGTTTAAACGTTTTTTCCAATCACGGCATAATTCCGACATCCGTCATTTGCCCTAAATGTAATACTGCCTGTATTTTAAGACAAGACTCGAAGGTGTTTAGGTGCTATAAAAAAAATGGAAGGATGTGAAATCGTGGGTTTTACGTGCTGGGAATAGACGTCCTCATTACCGGCAGAACATCCTGACGATTCTACAGTTCTGCATCACTTCCTTACTGCAATTGCAGAACTATATCCTCCAAAATAAGGTGACTGGCTAGGCTAAGTTAGGTTAGGCTAAGTTAAGTTAGGTTAGGTTGTGTTTAGCACAAATGCAAACTTTTCTGGTTGATTTTGAGGTGTTTTGCACGAATCTGCCATCCATTTCCTGTGCAAATGCGTAGTTTTCGAGATGACGATATCTTGAAAACTATGCATTTGCACAGGAAACGGATGGCAGATTCGTGCAGAGCACCTCCAAATTGACCAGAAACGTTTGCTCTCATTATAAAAAGAGACTGGGTCAAAAAACGAATAATTACCCAACTTTCATTTATGAATAATGAATACAAATATCCTCACATTGACTGTGGTACAGTAAAACCCATTTAATCTGGACTAATTGGGGGGGAATTCTGGGTATTATTATAGTATTACACCCATCTAACATCCAGCAATTATTATATGTTCATTAATTAAGTAGATTTTTTAATTCTAAGACACTTTCCTCCTATAGCGTTTCCGCCGCAAATGCTTCGTTTTCGAGATATAAACATTTTTTTGGTGTGTATCTAGTGTATGTTCATACGTTCATTTGTGTGTTCGTACATTCGTTTGTGTGTTTGTACGTTCGTTTGTGTGACCGTTACATGCCTGCCCAATCACTGCGCTCCATCCATTTCGAATTTGAATTACTTTTCTACCAGAATGGAACACTCATGCCACTCATTCAGAAGTACATTAGGCCTGGCTCTGTGATTTATAGTGATTCCTGGGCTGCCTACAAGACTATAAGTGATTTAGGTTACAAGCATTTTGTTATTAATCATTCTAAAAATTTTGTGGATAACGAGAATATCGAAATTCACACACACACACAATATCGAAAGATTTTGCGCTGACATAATACTCGGTACCCCATTCTTAATCAGACACAAGGAATTGAACATCAATTTCGGAGGTCCCCGCCGGCTGGGGGGAGGGGAATTCTCAAAAACGAGTCATTTCCGACGGTTTTGAAGGTCAGATTCGTTCAAAACACATCAAAACCCATAGGAAAAACATAAATTTCACCTCCAAAAAGAGACGGGTGTAATACTATAAATTTACCAAATTCTGTCCATATTAAGCAAATTTCTGGATAAGGCGAAGTCCAAATGAAACCTGGTCAAATTCTGGGCTCAGTCTGGATTATAAAAGCAGAGTGCTGATCACCCACATGTCGTACACCCACCCATCCTTCCCTAAGACCATTGCCAAAGCTGTGGGCGTGTGTGTTCATGTATTCGTGCTGCATAGTTGCTGTTTTGATACATTCTCCACTGTCGATAGTGTAAATTTCCAATGTTTGAAAGGATTTTATCGAGAATTAGAACTTTGTGATGTTTTTTGTGCATTAAAACCATCACAATAACTTAATTCTTCATGAAATCATATAGGCTTGTCACAATTGCCTATAATATTAAGTTTATTAAAATGTTTTCTATTTGCACAAAGAACATGAACTTTACTTATTCAAAACATATTATACTGCAGGTTTGTGATTCAAAAGTGCTTTAAGTTTGACAACACATGTGTAATCCGGACTGCATCCGGACTATTTCTGGTTAATCCAGACTGAGTCCAGATCAACCAGAAATAGTTTGGATTAAGCAGATTTCCAGATAAAAAGAGTCCGGATTAAACAAGTTTTACTGTACTTAAAATACTAAAATAGTTTGGTATTGAACTGAATTTTTTTTTAATTGAATAATCTTTATTAATAATAAAATAAATACATTTATTTTACAATGACATGAATAATTGACGAATTTAAGGTGATAATTTATTCCAGTAACTACGATATAGTTGCTATGGAAAACTGATGAGTGGGTAGTTGGGAGGTAACGAAAATGGTTCACTGAGTAGGTAGGTAGTTAATCTAACAATTATTAAATTCCTTTTATGTCAATAACTGGGTGGATGAAACCAATTGGTTGCTCACCAGAGTTATTCTCCACACTAGTATTTATATACTGTGTGACAAGAGCGTGCTCGGTAATAGATATACATTACCGATAAACCAACCGAACAATTAAACCAAGAGGACGCTGGTGGAAAAAGCCCCGCTAAAAGGAGAACAAAGGAGAACGAAAACGAGGAACGGGGGCGAAAGGACGCAACTGGAGAAGGGACGAGAACAGACACCGAAGAAAGATCCCCACCAGCAAGTACGCTCTCGACAATTATACAAGGAGAAAAGAGACTCTCTAATAACTAGCAGTGACTAATTGTGTTTTTAACCCAGCAAATTAATCACATTAAATTAAGCTGGGTCAGACAAATTAGGCCTACATTGTGGCCTAAGACCTAGCATCAACTCATAGCTTAACAAAGGTGAAGGTAGATTGCCCTAACCTAATTTGGTGAGGAATCCTACTGTGGACCTCAATTTATCTGCCCGCTCTGGACCATTTCCGGAATCTCTAGGCTGACCCCTCTAGGCTAGACTTGATCTACTCTATAGTTAGACTGGAGATATAAGGGGTGGGTTAATTGTGGACCAATTCATACAGAGCATTTTTCGCAGTTGCTATCACTGAAACGTGGTTAAATACTGTGACTCGGGACTTGGGGGAATTTGATGTACGGGGTTTTAAACTCTACTAATGATAGGTTACATAGGTTTGGTGGTGGCGTTTTGCTGTACATTTGTAATTCCCTTAGGGCTATCGAGGTTAAGATAGATTTTTCAGCAGCAATTAATGCAATATGCGGTGGTTAGGGCATGTAGTATTAGTTTTAATTTTGTTGTTGTTTATAGACCTCCTGTTCAACTCCTCGATACCGATACTAGATTTTACTCACTTCTTGGTAACTTTATTGACAATCGGAATAGTATAATTGTCGGAGACTTTAACTGCCTTAGTGTTAATTACGAGACTTTTACTGGTAATGAGGAGGGTTTGAGATTGAGTTCATGGAAGATAATTTTTTATGACAGATGGTTACCAAACCAACGCGCAGTAACAATATTTTAGATTTGGTGATGATGAACGGCGAAAATAGTCAATAGTTTAGAAGTAGGCGAGAGTTTAGGATGTAGTGATCATCAAATTCTTAGGTTTAAGTTATTGATAGAAAACACTAATGATAGTAACGTAATAGAAGTCCCTGATTTTCATAGGGCTGATTTTGATAGTTTTGCGGATAGGATGAGAGTAGTGGACTGGGATAACTTATTTATGAGGCCCTGAGGCTTTTTATCCCAGACTTTTGAAAGATTTGAAAGACATTATCGTAGGCCCCTTAACGAAGATTTTTAATCAGTCACTCGAAACGGGGATTATTCCTGAAGACTTCAAATTAGCTAACGTCACACCTATTTTTAAAAAAGGCGACCGCACAGTAGTTAGCATTTATAGGCCCATTAGCTTAACGTCACTTGTCAGTAAACTTTTGGAATCCGTAGTTAGGGATTGTATCATCAATCACTTAGAAAGTAGAGATTTGATTAATAGTAGTCAGCATGGGTTTCGATGTACAGTGAAGGTTACGATGGGAGACCGCGACTACGAAAAGCTCGAACTATCCGTCTTGTCGGATCTGTGCGCTGACATAATACTCGGTACCCCATTCTTAATCAGACACAAGGAATAGAACATCAATTTCGGAGGTCCGGAGCCAGCACTCCATATATGCGGCCTTACTCGATCAAGAATTTCAGCCCCACCACTATTCGGCAACTTAACTGCCGATTATCGTCCCATCGCCACGAAGTCCAGACGATTTTGCTCTGAGGACAAAATTTTCATTGGGAAAGAAATCGAAAAGCTACTCAGGGATGAGATAATTGAACCCAGTAACTCACCCTGGCGTGCTCAAGTAGTCATCACATCTACCGAAACAAAAAAAAAACGCATGGTAATCAATTTCTCTCAAACCGTCAACCGATTTACCATGCTAGATGCATATCCTCTTCCGCGAATCGATGATACAGCCAACAAAGTCTCACAACACAAATACTACAGCGTAATTGATCTGTCAAGCGCATAACCAGGTAGAAATCGATCCGTCTGAACGACCTTTCACAGCATTCGAGGCTGACGGAAATCTATACCAATTCAGAAGGATCCCTATGGGAGTAACTAACGGAGCCGCGGCCTTCCAGCGCGTCATGAACGAATTCATATCCTCGAACAACTTATCATCAACATACGCCTACCTCGACGATCTCACCATCTGCGGAACCACTTGGGAAGAGCACGATGAGAACCTTCGACATTTCTGGGAAGCCGCTAAACGAGTAAATCTGAGTCTAAACAAGGAAAAATGCAAGCTTTCGTTGACATCAGTGCACCTGCTCGGATATTCTATCTCTCATGGCGTATTGCGGCCCGATCCCGAACGCCTCCGGCCACTACAAGAACTTCAAACTCCTCGCAACAAGTCGTCTCTACAACGCGTAATCGGACTATTCGCATACTATGCTAAATGGATTCAGAACTATTCCCTCAAGATCAAACCTCTGCTCAACGTTTCATCATTCCCATTAACTCGCGAGGAAGTATCAACGATCCAAACACTCAAAGATGATATCTCGAAAGCTGTCGTCGGTTCAATCGATGAAGAACTGCCGTTCACTGTGGAGACGGACGCTTCCTCTTTAGCAATCGGAGCCACCCTCACCTAGAACGGCCGCCCGGTGGCGTTCTTTTCTCGCGCTTTGAATAACACAGAACGTCGCCATCACATCGTTGAAAAGGAGGCATACGCTGTAATCGAATCCATTGGCAAGTGGAAGCACTTCTTAGCTTATCGACACTTTACTGTCGTCACCGACCAGCGGAGCGTATCTTTCATGTTCGATGGAAAAGCTACTGGTCGTATTAAGAACGATAAGATTCTCCGTTGGCGTGTAGAACTAGCCGGCTACTCATTCACAATAAAATACAGACCGGGCCCCGAGAACCGAGCCGCAGACGCATTGTCGCGCTCCTTTTGCGCTGCTACTCCAAGAATATCCCTCGCCCAGCTGCATGTTAATCTGATACACCCAGGAGTCCGCCGAATGACTCATTTTGTGAGAGCTAGGAACCTACCATTCTCAGTGGATGACGTCAAACGAGTTACGTCGGAATGCCAAACATGCGCTAAATGTAAGCCACAGTACTATAAACCAGAAGTTAGTCACTTAATACGGGCCATGTCCCCGTTTGACCGACTTAACATCGACTTTAAAGGCCCGCTTCTGAGCGCAACTTCACGACCTTACATCCTAACAGTAATCGACGAGTATTCACGCTTTCCTTTTGCCTTCCCGTGCCGTGATACGAACACGTCAACCGTTATCGCCGTCTCACCGAGTTATTTCTACCTTCGGAACTCCCTCTTACATCCACACAGATCGAGGGACATCGTTTATGTCTTCGGAACTAAAACTGTTCCTAACTAAACATGGTATCGCGACTAGTCGCACAACGCCGTATCACCCCCAAGGAAACGGGCAATGCGAACGTTACAATGGAATCATCATGAACACCATCAAACTAGCCATAGAAGATCGCGGGTTGCCGATGTCGCAATGGGAGTCCGTCCTACCAGACGCGCTGCACTCGATTAGATCGCTGCTGTGTAGGCCACGAACGAAACTCCTCACGAGCGTCTATTTCACGCAGCGGGTGTACTTCTACCGGTTCTGCACTACCGACGTGGCTGTCTTCTCCGGGAACTGTACTCCTTCGCCAATTCATCGCCGATCCAAGAACGACCCCCTCGTCGAGGAAATTGAGTTAATTGAGGCAAACCCCAACTACGCGTTTATACGGCATCCGAATGGGAGAGAAGATACCGTATCCATCAGGGACCTGGCACCGGCGGGACGTAGCAATACGGATGACACGAATCACTATGAACCCCCCGTACCCAGTCCGCCAATCAATTCCACCCCGCTAACGGACGACTCAGAACCCGCTGAGATCCGCCGACACACGGTCCCAACAGCTCCCGTCGAAGCGACTCCAGTCGAAGTCGAGAGGGGTCCACCTGTGTCAGTAACCTCCGAGACGAGTCCCCCTCTGAGAAGAAGCACTCGAATCAGATACCCAGCTCAACGCCTAAACTTGTACTCTTCTTTCTTCCAAAATATCTTGAACTTGTCGTTTTGTTTCTTACCGTGCAAAGTATCACGTATTATAAAAGAAGAGAGGAATGTAATGAGTCTTTACTAATTATTGTTTTCTGTGTAACAAGTCTTTACTAATCATTGTTTTCTGTGTAACAAGTCTTTACTAATTATTGTTTTCTGTGATCACGTATTATAAAAGAAGAGAGGAATGTAATGAGTCTTTACTAATTATTGTTTTCTGTGTAACAAGTCTTTACTAATTATTGTTTTCTGTGTTTCAGATCTATGCTATGTTTATGTTGAATAAAGCCTCAAATTGGCCTTTACTTTATCTTTAGCCCGCTAACAAACGCGGCACCACAACTCGTAATAATGGATTTAAGTTGCGTGGCAGACGTTTCGTTACTATCGCTAAAAACTTCTTTACGTTTAAAGTAATTGATAAATGGAATAATCTTCCCGCGTCAGTCGTTAACTCTACCAGCGTGAATATGTTTAAGAACCATCTAGGTAGGCATTTTAAAAATATTAACGTTGTTTAAAATAAAGAACAATTAGTAACAGGAGCTCTGGGGGTGGTGGTTGAGGATTAATCTGTTGACAATTAATGCCAGCTTGTGACATGCCAGCGTGTGATGCCAGCAATAAAATTTAAAAAAATAAATAAATAAATTAGCTTAACACGAACACAGATGTAGCTCATAGAGTAAACTAACCCACTTGTGTTTAACTTTACCTACTTTTTTTTTTCGTTTTCTTATCCTCTCCTTACTTGCATGTCTGTAGTTTGAATGGTATGACAGTGAGTTAAGACTGTGTTTGCATGGTTTGTAAGCGATCTTATTTTACTTCTTTTCATCTTTCACCCCTTTCCTATTCTCATCGACTATTTTTCCGACTTGTCAGCAGTGGCCAGCGGATGATGATGGGAGTCTCTTTTTCTGAATGAATGTTAACCGACGAATGATAGGTTTTGCTACTTACTTAAGCAGTGGTGTAGTGCTAAATAAAGAAGTGAGGGAACGCATTTTGAAAGTGTTACTCAGATGTGGGGGGGGGGACAATGGCGAGCGCGGCGAGCCCATAAAGCTGGGGGTCCGGGGGCACTGTAAGTCCCCCGGGAAATCTTTTGAAATCTGACCAATTTCAGGGATATTTTGAGGTCATATGCATTGGATATTAGGATATATTCCAAGGTTGAAGATGCAGTATTTCCAGTGTCATTAGATATATGACATCCAGTACGATCAATAAAAATAGCTAACAACTGGAATGATTAACTAAAAAAAAGTTAACAACTGGTACGCTGTGGTGACTGTTTCACCAGATCTTTGTAGGCTAGCATTGCCTCAGTCGAAGCTAAAAGAAATGAAACCGTCAATGATTCTTTCTCATATTTCTTCTAGGGGTGGGAATTAAAATTTCATGACGTTAGAGATTTGTAAGTTCGGATTTATTTGAAATAGTGAGGGAACGCCGTTCCGTCTACCAAAAAAAGTAAGGGAACGCCGTTCCCACAGCACTACACCACTGTTAACTTAAGTACTTAACCCCTTATTCTCCTCTTTTAATCCCCTACTCTTTCCTTTCTCTCGGGCTAACTTTAGAATGGATCTTAGGGTCTTTGTTAGCCTTAGCTTCTGTAGATCTTCCTGAAAGATAGTTGCTCAGCCACCTTTTGGTGTTATTATGCATGTTTGTGTTGAGTATTTTGTTTATGAGAGGGAAGCGTGGGATAGTATCGAATGCTTTACTAATGTCTATTGTTGCTAATAGTGTTCATTGAGCTGGTCATCTGGAGTTGATGCCATCCATGATGTGCTGTGTGAGGTTAGTGAGTAATGTCGTGGTTGAGTGGTGAGGTCTGAATCCATGTTGAGTAGGTGATAGTGGTATGTGTGGGTTGGTTATTTGTAAGATTAACCTTTGTCACTTTCGCAGGTGTGCATAGTAAAGTAATGGGTCTATAGGAAGCTGGTTCTGTTGGGTTTTTGTTTGGTTTGAGTAGTGTAATAATTTTACCTTGTTTCCATATGTCAGGAATAATAGTGTTGGTATGAATATGTGCTGATGTTTGTGAGAGCTAGTATTCCCTGTGGGCCAAAGTGTTTAAGGTGTTTGTTAGATATGTTGTCTGGTTCAGTAGCCTTCAAATTCTTAATGTTTTTGATGATCTTGGTGGTCTGGCCTGTATTGAAGGGTGTAAGGGT